>CM053788.1:102761181-103361181 GCA_028749045.1 Cupressus sempervirens
AACTAGTGAGGAGGTTAGACATTTCAACTACCATCTCCCTTCTTATGTGTCATGTCCAAATAATATATCCATTACTAATCCAATTTTTTTGTCTTATCCCAATAATATTTCAGTTGGAGGTAAAAAATCTGTGGGAAATTAGCCTGCCAAATTTTGGAAGGAAAAAATGGGGTCTACATCTTCAGTAAGATCAACTAGTCCCAATAATAATATGGATAGTTCAAATGCCACAGTCATAAATGGGAATGCCCACCTTCTTGTGATTGAAGATGGACTTCTCAAACCATAGATCTCTTACATGCTCGACATAGCAATCATTGGTAAGATTTGGTCCTTCCTCCTGACTATAGATCTTCTTTCTTGGGTGAAGCATTACTGGTATGGTGTTACTGATTTATTCTACATTGATTGTAAGTCTTTTTTCTATTGCTATATTTTATTCTAAGCTTGCTCAGGATAAATTTCTTTGAATTAAGAGCTGATTTTGTAAAGGGTTGGCAATATATACCAACATTTGGTCTCCAAACTTTAAACCTAGTCATACAGCTTGTGATTTTGTACCATTTTGGATTGAGCTTCTTTCTTTACCAATGGAACATAGAGATCTAAATTTTATTGAATTAATAGATAATAAAATTAGGGTATTCATTTGACATGATCTAGTGCCTTTTG
Source organism: Cupressus sempervirens (assembly GCA_028749045.1). Classification (NCBI taxonomy): domain Eukaryota; kingdom Viridiplantae; phylum Streptophyta; class Pinopsida; order Cupressales; family Cupressaceae; genus Cupressus; species Cupressus sempervirens. The sequence goes on from CM053788.1 coordinate 102,761,854, forward strand.
ATGAACCATCTGGGTATGTGCAAGATCATGGTGTGCCAAAAAGTGGCAATGTGAAAAAAATAGAGTTTGAACACGTCTAAAAGTGCTTCAAAATCCGCTTTGACTTTTTTTCACCTATCCAGGTACCAAACCTGGAAAGTAAGGCCCAAGCCTTATCAGATATTCGATTTGAGATCGGATATCCGATATGAGATCGGATATCGGATCTCATATCGGATATTCGATATGAGATCCGATATCTGATATTGGCAGCATAAAAATTGGAGGAAAAAGGCACAAAAATTAGAGGGAAAAACAAATTTGTAAGTGATATAACTAATTTGAGTTATGAAATATGTAAAGATATAAATATAACCTATAAATATATAATATAATAACATAACTATTATATATAAAATAATATATAATCTATATATTATATAATAATATAATATAATATTATATATATATATATAACGTAATGTAAAGATATAATATATAATCTATTAATATATAATAATATATTATGTTATTATTATTATTATTATCTATAAATATAATATATATTATTATAATAATATATTATTATTTTTACTATATTTTTATTAAATATAATAACGTAATATATTATATATATGTTATTAATACATATTATTATTATTATCATATATAAATTATAATCTATAATATATTATTATTATTATTATCATATGTAAATTATAATATATAATATATTATGTTATTATTATTATCTATAAATTATATATATATGATTGTTATACTATATTATTATTATTTTTACTATATTATTTCTATTGGAGTCATTTATATGGGTCAAAAGGGCTCACAGGATGACCTATGACCCCTTTCGACACATTCCATGACAACATATGTCCCTAAGGGATCCTACGATCCCTAGGGACATATTAGAATAGTTTATATGGGTCGAAGGGGGTCACAGGATGACCTATGAACCCTTTCGACATATTACAAGACGACATTTGTCCCTAGGGGTCCTAGGACACTTAGGGACATATTAGAATCATTCATATGGGTCGAAGGGGGTCATAGGGTGACCAATAACCACCTTCGACACATTCCACAATGACATATGTCCTTAGGGGTCCTAAGACCCCTAGGGACATATTAGAATCGTTCATATGGGTCAAAGGGGATCATAGGGTGACATATGACCCCCTTTGACACATTCCATGATGAAATATGTCCCTAAGGGTCCTAACACCCCTAGGGACATATTAGAATCTTTCATATGGTTTTAAGGGGATCATAGGGTGAACTATGATCCCTTTCGACACATTTAATGACGACATATGTCCCTAGGGGTCCTAGGACACCTAGGGACATATTAGAATGCTTCATATGGGTCAAAGGGGGCCATAGGTTGACCTATGACCCCCTTTGATCCATTAAATGATGACATATGTCTTTAGGAGTCCTAGGACCCCTAGAGACACACTAGAATCATTCTTATCAGTCAAAGGGGATCATAGGGTGACCTATGACCCCCTTCAACCCATTAGATGATGACATATGTCCCTAGGGGTCCTAGGACCCCTAGGGACATCAGAATCTTTCTTATGGGTCAAAGGGGGTCATAGTTTGACTTATGACCCTCTTCGACACATTACATGACGACATATGTCCCTAGGGGTCCTAGGACACCTAGGGACATATTAGAATGCTTCATATGAGTCAAACGGTGTCATAGGTTGACCTATGACCCCTTTCGACTCATTAAATGATGACATATATAGCTAGGGGTCCTAGGACCCCTAGGGACATATTACAATTGTTCTTATGGGTCAAAAGGGTCATAGGTTGACCTATAACCCCTCTGACCCATTACATGATGACATATGTCCCTAGGGGTCTGAGGAACCCTAGGGACATATTAGAATGTTTCATATGGGTCAAAGGGGGTCATAGGTTGACCAATGACCCCTTTCAAACCATTAAATGACAACATATATCCCTAGAGGTCCTAGGACCCCTAGGGACATATTAGAATCTTCGATCCATTACATGACGATATATGTCCCCAGGGGTCCTAAGATCTCTAGGGACATATTAGAATCATTCATATGGGTTAAAGGGGGTCGTAGATTGACCTATGACCCTGTTCGACCCATTACATGATGACATATGTCCCCAGGGGTCCTAGGATCCCTTGGAAAATATTAGAATCATTCATATGGGTCAAAAGGGGTCGTAGGTTTACCAATGACCCCCTTTGACCCATTAAATGATGACATATGTCCCTACCAATATTAGGACCCCTAGGGACATATTAGAATTGTTCTTATGGATCAACAAGAGTCATAGGTTGACCTATGACCCCCTTTAACCCATTAAATGATGACATTTGTCCCTAGGGGTGCTAGGACCCCTAAGGACATATTATAATCATTCTTATGGGTCAAAGGGGGTCATAGGTTGACCTATAACCCCCTTCGACCCATTACATGACAAAATATGTCCCTAGGAGTCCTAAGACCCCTAGGGACATATTAGAATCTTTGTAATCGGTCAAAGGGGGTCATAGGGTGACCTATGACCCCCTTCAACCCATTACCTAATGACATATGTCCATAGGGGTCCTAGGACCCCTAGGGACATATTAGAATGCTTCATATGGGTCAAAGCGGGTCATAGGTTGACATATGACCCCCTTCAACCCATCAAATGATGACATATCTCCCTAGGGGTCCTAGGACCCCTAGGGACATATTAGAATCATTTTTATGGCTCAAAGGGGGTCACATGTTAACCTCTGACCCACTTCGACATATTACATAATAACATATGTCCCTAGGGGTCCTAGGACCCCTAGGAACATATTAGATTCGTTCATATGGGTAAAAGGGATTAGAGGTTGACCTATGACCCCCTTCAACCAATTAAATGATGACATATGTCCCTAGGGGTCTTAGGAGCCCTAGGGACATATTACAATCATTCTTATGGGTCAAAGGGGGTCATAGGTTGACCTATGACCCCCTTTGACTAATTACATGAAGACATATTTCCCTAGGGGTCTTAGGACCCCTAAGAATGTCTTAAAATTGTTCATGACCCATTACATGATGACATATGTCCCTAGGGGTCCTAGAACCCCTAAGGACATATTAGAATCTTTCATATTGGTCTAAGGGGGTCATAGGTTGACCTATGACCCCCTTTGACGCATTATATGATGACATATGTCCCTAGGGGTCTTAAGACCCGTAGGGACATATTAGAATCATTGATATGGATCAAAGGGGGTCAAAGGTTGACCTATGACCCGCTTTGACCTATTAAATGATGACATATGTTCTTAGGGGTCTTAGGACCCCCTTTGTCTCATAAGAACGATTCTCATATGTCCCTAGGGGTCGTAGGACCCCTAGGGACAAATGTTGTCATTTAATGGGTCGAAGGGGATCATAGGTCAATCTATGACCTCCTTCGATCCATATGAATGATTCTAATATGTCCCTAGGAGTCCTAGGACCCATAGGGACATATGTCACCATGTAATATGTCGAAGGGGGTCGTAGATCAACTTATGACACCCTTTGACCCATAAGAACGATTCTTATATGTCCTTAGGGGTCCTAGGGACATATGTCGTTATGTAATGGGTCAAAGGGGGTCATAGGTCAACCTATGACCCCCTTTGACCCATATGAACAATTCTAATATGTCCCTAGGAGTCCTAAGACCCCTAGAGACATATGTCATCATTTAATGAGTCAAAAGGGGTCATAAGTCAACCTATGACCTTCTTTGACCCAAATGAACAATTCTAATATGTTCCTAGGGGTCTTAGGTGCCCTAGTGACATATGTCATCATTTAATGAGTCGAATGGGGTCATAGGTCAACCTATGACCCCCTTTTACCCATGCGAACAATTCTAATATGTCCTTAGATTTCCTATGATCCGTAGGGACATATGTCATCATGTAATATATCAAAGGAGGTCATAGGTTGACCTATCACCCCATTTGACCCATAAGAATGATTCTAATATGTCCCTAGGGGTCCTAGGACCCCTAGGGACATATGTTGTGATGTAATGGGTTGAAGGGTGTCATAAGTCACCCTATGACCCCCTTTGACCCATAAGAACGATTCTAATATGTCCTTAGGGATTCTAGTACCCCTAAGGACATATGTCATCATATAAAAGGTCAAGGGGGGTCATAGGTCAACCTATGACTCCTTTTGACGCATAAGAATGATTCTAATATTTCTCTAGGGTTCCTAGGACCTCTTTGGATATATGTCATTATTTAATTTGTCGAAGGGGGTCATAGGTCAACCTATGACCCCCTTTGACCCATAAGAAGCATTCTAATATGTCTCTAGGGGTCCTAGGACCCCTAGAGACATATGTCATCATGTAATGGATCAAAGGGGGTCATAGGTCAACCTATGACCCCCTTTGACCCATATGAACAATTTTAATATGTCCCTAGGTGTCCTATGACCCATAGGAACATATGTCATCATGTAATTGGTCAAAGGGGGTCATAGGTTGACTTATGACCCTTTTTGACCCATAAGAATGATTCTAATACGTTGGGACATATGTCGTCATGTAATAGGTTGAAGGGTGTCATGGGTCACCCTATGACCACCTTTGACCCATAAGAACGATTCTAATATTTTTTTTGGGGTCCTAAGACCCATAAGGACATATGTCATCATGTAATGCGTTGAAGGGGGTCATGGGTCAACTTATGATCCCCTTTGACCCATAAGAACAATTCTCACATGTCCCTAAGGGTCGTAGGGACATATGTCGTCATGTAATGGGTCAATGGAGGTCATAGGTTAACTTATGACCCCCTTTGAACCATATGAAGATTTTCTAATATGTCCCTAGCGGTCCTAGGACCCTTAGGGACATATGTTGTCATTTAATGGGTCGAAGGGGATCATAGGTCAACCTATGACCCCGTTCGATCCATATGAACATTTTTAATATGTCCCTAGGGGACCTAGGACCCCTAGGGACATATGTCAACATTTAATGTGTCGAAGGAGGTCATAGGTCAACCTATGACCCCCTTTGACCCATAAGAATGATTCTCATATGTTCTTAGGGGTCCTCAAGACATATGTCATCATGTAATGGATCTACCTATGACATGTTTTGACCCATATGAACAATTCTAATATGTCCCTAGGCGTCCTAGGACCCCTAGGGACATATGTCAACATTAGATAGGTCAAAGGGGGTCATAGGTCAACTTATGACCCCCTTTGATCCATATGAACAATTCTAATATGTCCTTAGGGGTCCTAAGACCCCTAGGGACATATGTCATCATTTAATGGGTCGAAGGGGTTCATAGGTCAACCTATGATCTCTTTTGATCCATATGAACAATTCTAATATGTCCCTACGGATCTTAGGACCCCTAGGGACATATTTCGTAGTTTAATAGGTCGAAGGGGGTCCTAGGTCACCCTATGACCCTCTTTGACCTATATGAATGATTCTAATATGTCCCTAGGGGTCCTAGGACCCCTAGGGACAAATGTCTTCATGTAATGGGTCGAAGGGTGTCATAGGTCAACCTATGACCCCCTTTGACCCATATGAACGATTCTAATATGTCCCTAGGGGTCCCAAGACCCTTAAGGACATATGTCATCATGTAATATGTCGAAGGGGGTCATAGGTCAACCTATGACCCCCTTCGACCCATACGAATTATTCTAATATGTCCCTAGGGGTCTTAGGACCTTTAGGGACATATGTCATTATGTAATGGGTCGAAGAGGATCATAAGTCAACCTATAAGCCCCTTTGACCCATATGAATGATTCTAATATGTCCCTAGGGGTGCTAGGACCCCTAGGGACATATGCCATCATGTAATGGGTCAAAAGGGGTCATAAGTCAACCTATGACCCCCTTTGACCCATAAGAATGATTCTAATATGTCCCCATGGGTCCTAGACCCCTAGGGACATATGTCATCATTTAATGAGTTGAATGGGGTCATAGGTCAACCTATGACCCCCTTTGACCCATAAGAATGATTCTAATATGTCTTTAGGGGTCCTAGGACCCCTAGGGACATATGTTGTCATGTAATGCGTCGAAGGGGGTCATAGGTCAACCTATGACCTCCTTCGACCCATAAGAATGATTCTAATATGTCACTAAGGGTCCTAGGACCCCTAGGGACATATGTTGTTATGTAATGGGTCAAAGGGACCTATGACCCCCTTTGACTCATATATATTAATAATATACATATATATTAATAACATACATATTAATATAATAATATATATTAATAACATACTTATATATATTACGTTATTATATTTAATAAAAATAATAATAATATAAATTATATTTATAGATTATAATGAGAATAACATAATATATTATTATATATTAATATATTATATGTTATATCTTTACATTACATTATTATATATATAATATATTATAATACATATTTACATAGTAATATAACAAAAATAATTTATAAATCATAAGCTATAAAATATTATGTTATAATATATATTATGTTAATATATATTAATAACATATATATATATTACTTTATTATATTTAATAAAAATATTATATTATTATATATAAATTAATAACATACTTATATATATAATATATATATATTACATTATTATATTTAGTAAAAATAATAATAATATAAATTATAATGAGAATAACATAATATATTATTATATATTAATATATTATATGTTATATCTTTACATTACGTTATTATATATATATATATATATATAATATTATAATACATATTTACATAGTAATATAACAAAAATAATTTATAAATTATAAGCTATAAGTCTTAAATCTGGTTTTCCCTCCAAAATGGGTTGGGATTTCAAAATTTTCACCAAAATTCACCTAGCCATATCGGATATCCGATTTCAAATCGAATATTCAATTTAAAATCCGATATCCAATTTCAAATTTGATATCTGATTTGAAATCCGATATCCGATTTGAAATCCGATATCCGATTAGGCTTGGTATTTACCAAGCCTACCCGTTCAACCCAAAAGACGTGTTTGAAGAGGGTTTTAGTGATACTTAGACTTCTGGTAGTCATCTAATAATGTTATTTTCATTGAAATTGAATGAAACGAAAAGGATTTTTTAATATCACTCTCGAGATTTCATCAATATAATTTTTGTCAAATTCTGAGATTAATAAGTATTTATTAGTTAATTATCAATGAAGATTATTGTAAAGTGCTGATTGACATACTAATTGAAAAACAACTATAATTTTCAAATGGTATAACATTTTTTAAATCTAAAAGTTGCATCACATTCTATGCTTCGCCTAGTATAAGAAAAAAAAAATTAAATTAAATTTGGTAGAATTTTCTATTAGTTAAGGTGGTCAGACACATGACTTTTTTTTTTCCAAAAAAGTTTTGGTAGAAAATTCATATTTAATTATTTATTTGGAATAAAAATACTAAAAAATATGCGTCACATCCGAGCATGAGTCTACTTTTCATATCTATAATTATATTAAAAAAATATTATCATTTAATTTTGATTAAGGTGGTCAGACATACACCTACTTTTTATTTTTGCCCTAAAATTTTTGTAGTACTACATTAAAATTCAAACTTTTGACCAATCAATTATTTTTTTCTCTTGATAAGGCCTAGTAGTTTAGAAACTAGATTCAATTTCCTACAGATTATTTTCTTACAACTTTTTGATATAAAGTCTATAACCACTTTAAAATTATGTGTCAAATTGACATAACCCTAATTTTCTAATTTTTCACTGCCACTTAAGGCCATAGTTTGGTACACCATTGTCTTGCACATACCCATCTCTTTCTATAAGGTTTTGTGCCTTGCTAAATCTAAATAAACCATGACGTTCTTCCTTAATTATGTCATCTAAATATGGACGTTAGAATCAAACAATTATTATTTAAGATACATAAATTATGGTTAAGATAACAGGTTGGTTGGTTCATTTTACTAATCAATGTTGAGATCCAAGTTGCTCTAATTTGATAGTTTGTAGTAACCATAACTCTGACCCACTGAAGTGCACTTTTAGGACATAGTTCATTCCTTCTACCCTATTGATGCTTGTGTATCTCAAGCTAAACTATCAAGTGGCCCATATCATTTCTCATTTGTAAATCCAATTGTTTACAATTCACCAAATGGTCATTGTTATACACAAAAAAATCAATCCCATGGAGACTGTTTAGGTCCTAATAATTCCCAATCTTCATTTTCAGGGAAATATTTTTCTTGTATGTTTTTTCCCAATTTAGGATCTTTTTCCTCTAATTTTGTTTAAAACTTTATGTTGTTTTTTATCCATCTTTTCTCTAAATAGAATACTCATTGAGATAAGTATATACATCTATATTAGTCTCTTTTTACGTCATCAACATCTTCTAAACTTGTAATTACATATTCGACTGCCAATGAAGAATAATTTATTTATCCCTCTCAAATGGATGTTGTTTTTAATGAGCTCATTTTTATTGAGCAACCTCTTTCTTGCTTGTCTAGATGAGAAGTTGCATCAGTTTCCCAAGAACATTCATTGTCTTCTGAATATGCCCAAATTTTAGTAGTAGAGTGTAGTGTGCCAATTCCTCCTGAATTCTTTGATGAAGATAACATGATCCATGACCTACCTAAGGATAATGTACACTTTAAATTGGATCCCCCTTCACCTAGGATGGAGGGATTTATGAATGTTTTAGATCTTGGCTTGGCAATCAAAAATTTTCTTGCTCAAACAAATAGTTTTGGTTAGACTAGGTCACACTTTGCTGATCCACTTCTTACTAATGTTAGTTTTGATTTCTCCCAAAAATTGTCTATTCTACAAACCCCCATCTCATCATCTCCTAGAACTAATAAATATACCAAGCCTAGGGGTAGGCCATCCAAAGTATCAAAAGCTAAAAAAGAAGTTGATGCAGGGATCCAGTCAACTTTGGACAGTAATTTTCCTACCTCTAAATGATCAACAAGGAGTGCCAAGAGTGCTCCTTGTTAGTTATGAAGATCCTCCCATAGAATTTCAAGGGCATTAATGCCCTTAACAAATGTAATAGGATCAAACAATGTCTTGATTCTATCCAATGTGATCTAGTCTTGCTTCAGGAGACTAAGCTATCAACAAGTAACTTTTAGAAATCTATTAGATGTTGGTCAACATGGAATTCCTCACATGTTCCTACCTAAGTTCTTTTGGGGGCCTTGTTGTATTATGGAATCCTAAGATTATCAAGGCTCAACATCTTCATCAAAGAACTAATTGGCAGATGTTGTCCATTCAACACTATGAACTTTCATTCCATTTGATTAATGTTTATGGCCCTACCCCTATGTTAGATAAACAAATTTTATGGCTTACTCTTATAGGTTTTATCCAACAATCAATAGGTGCCAAATTTATTATTGCCAGTGACTTTAATGTTATTCTTCATCCTAGGGATAAGTATGGAGGTATTATTCCCCCTCCTAGAGCTACCCATGAATTTAATGACTTTTTTGACAATAATGCTCTATTTGATGTTCCCTCACAAGCTAGATCTTTCACTTGGATGAATAGAAGATTTGGGTTCCACTAGATTGCAGTTAGATTGGATAGTTTTTTGTGTTCACAATATTGGAAATTGGTGAATTATACTATCTAATCAGATATGCTACTATATTCAGAATCTAACCATTTCCCTATTCAATTGTCCATTCTTCCATTAGATTCTCCTCTTACTAGTTTTTGTATACCATCTCTTACGTTTGAAAGTGTATGGTATTATCATCCCCACTTTAATGGTCTCTTAAAACAATGGTGGAAGGATGCTCCACTAGAGCTAGGAACCAAAATGTTTTAGTTTCCCAAGAAAATGGAGTATGTCAAAGGGCTTATCAAGATCTAGAATAAACATGTTTTTAAAAATATTTTTGAGGAGAAAAAGGTGGTAGAGGAAAAACCAGCTAAGATTAATGAACACATTTTACTCCATGGTTTAACTGCTAATATGCATTCGAGACAAAAGAATTTGGAAGACGAGTGGTTTGACTTATATGAGTGAGAAGAAGAGTATTGGAGACAAAATTCTAGAGAATTGTGGCTTCAACAAGGGGATCAGAATACTAAGTTTTCTCATGCATCTATCAAACAAAAGAAGGCTAATAACACAATCTTTACAATTCATGACCATCTAGGAAATTTGATTTTTGACGCTAAGGGCATTCAAATTAAGAGTGTAAAGTTCTTCTCTAATCTACTTTCCCCTCCACCACAGGGTCCCCCCTCTTCTCACCATGTGGATGAGATCTTGGATTCCATTCCTTCTTTGATTATGCAACAAGAAAATTTGATTCTTATGGCCCCATTTACTCTATCTAAGATTCGTGTTGTAGTCTTATCTATGCCTACTGATAAGGCATTGGACCTTGATGGGTTCATTGCATTTTTTTTTCAAAAATGTTGGGATGTCATTTGTTTTGAATTGCTTGAGGTTCTTGAAGAACCCAGGAAAAATGTTTCCATTTTGAAGAACTTTAATATCACCAATATTCCTCTCATCCCAAAGGTTAATGATCCCTATTCTTTTGTTGATTTCCATCCTATTTCTTTATGTAACACTATCTATAACATTATCACAAAGGCTATTTATTTGTGACTTAAGTCCATTATTTCAAAAATTATATCGGCAGAACAAGGGGGTTTTGTGTACAATAAACTGAATTGGTCTTTTCTTCTTCTACTCCATTTGGTTTTTCTTCTAGGTGGTGTAAATAGATTCAAAGCTTGCATTTTAGGTGCACATTTATCAATTCTCATTAATGGTGCACTAGTAGGTTTCTTTGCATCTTCCCAAGGAGTTTGTCAAGGTAACCCTCTTTCTCCATTATTGTTTATCATTATGGCAGAGGCATTCAATAGACTTATTAACTCTTTTAATAAAAAAGGGTTGTGGAAAAGTATCAATATTATAGGTACATGTTTTTCCATAACCCATTCTCTTTTTGTTGATGATACTTTACTCTTTGGACCATCTACATATCAAGTAGCACAAAGTATAAAGAAAGCCATTGATTTATATACATAAGTTTTAGGTCAATGTATCAATGCAACTAAATCTAAAATTAAGTTTTTATTACATTCCAATTGGTTACTCAAAGAATAATCTGTCTTCTTGGTTTTCCTCATGATCATTTACCTTCTACTTATCTTAGTGTTCCCTTTTTTATGGGATTAAACAAACCCTCTTATTATAAATTTGTGATTGATCATATCAATAATAGAATTAGTGCTTGGAAGGTTTATTGGTTATCCCTCTTAGGTAGAATTTTGCTTATAAAATTTGTTCTTTCTGCCATTCTTAAATATTACTTCTCCATTCTACAAGCCCCCAAAGGTATCATCTCTCAAATTGAAACTTTAATCCACACCTTTCTTTGGTCAAAAAATATTAATGGTCAAAAGAAAATACTACTAATTTCTATTCATGCCATGTCAACTTCTTATAGAATAGGAGGTGTCAGACTTCCCGACATTACCAATAGGAATAGGGATTTTGGTGCTAAACTTGTTTGGCAAATGTATGAAAATCCTATGCCAAATGGTGTCACCTTTTACAAGAGAAATATTTAGATAACTTGGAACCTTCTAGCATTCTTATTGTGCTAGACCCACCAAAGGGGTCTGTTATTTGAGATTTCATGATGTTTGATTAAACTAGTTGTGTTGGAGAGCCAAGTATCCTAGTTTAATAGAGTATTTACCATCTTTAGCTGGAATCCAAAAGAGGAAATCTAGTTGATTAGACATAAAAACATTCCTTTCAGCTAGTACTTGTTTGAAAGAAGCAACCTAATTATAGGATATAGGAAGAATTAAGGGGTCTTGCCAAATGACTAGCCTTGTGAATCTATGAATAGTTGAGACATAAGTAGAAAAAGATGTCTCCCAAGCTTGAATCACTATGTTTGAAAAATCCTTTAGAGAATCAATAGTGGCAAGGGGGGAGAACCCATTCCATGAATCAAACCAAAAATTGACACTATCCCTATTGTTCACTTGCCATGATATGAATAAAGTAATAACTTCTCGAGAAATAGCTCAGTTCTACCAAAAGCAGGATGCTTTGCATGGCTTGCATTAAAGAACCAAATTTTAACTCATGATCATCTTCACAGATTGAAAATTTTCAATCCCTTTTACTATGCGCTCTGTTTGCAAGTTATAAAAACAACAAATCACCTACTCTTAAACTTCCCTTTTGCCCAATATTTGTTGGCATTTTGTTGTTAATAAGCTTAATTTCCATATGTCAGTACCTAATTCTCTATGGGATTTATTCCAAGCATGGCCAATGTTATAATCTAAATCAATGTTTTCATGTCTTTGGAAGTGCACCCTTGCATTAGTATGGGAAATTTGGTGGGAAAGAAACAAGAGAATTTTTAGACAGACGTCATCTCCAATCCCTCAATTTTTGGAAGGATTAGAGAGATTAGTTGTTGAGCTTGTTAATGTTTTAGTAATTAAATATAAGGGTAAGCATGTTTTTTCTTTTTGGGGTGGCTATGCTATTCATCAGTGGAAGGGTTTACTTTTTCCTCATCTTCCTATGCCATTGCGTCCATCCAAGATTCCTCTTATTTGAGCACAAACCAAGTGGATTCCTCCAAGTGAGGGTTATTTCAAACTCAATTTTGATGGAGCCTCTACAAAAAATTTAGGCAACTTTTGCTATGGCATAGTCATTAGAGATTTTCAAGGTCATTTGATTACAACAAAATCATATTCTCTCCCTCAGTGTACTAATAACAAAGCTAAGGCCTTGGCCCTGCCTTTTGGTTTGGAACATGCAAAATCACTTTCTATATCTATGTTACATGTTGAAGGGGATTCATCCATTATTATTAATACATGTATTTAAAATTTCATGTATATAATTGGTCCATATAGTAAATATTAAATCAAGTATGTTCTCTTCTTGATTCAATCTTTGAATGTTACATCATGCATACTTATAGAGAAGGCAATCTTTTAGTTGATTGTCTGGCTAATTTGGGTGTTGACAGGGTTTATATTAACTCTTTACTTTCCCACTTAACCTCCTTGATCTCCTCAACTTGGTTAATATTGTGACAAAAGAATATGTTTAGAATAAGGTTGAGTCCTCATATTTTATTTGATAGTAAATAATGACTTCTCTATGATTTTGCATGTTTTTTCTTTTATCGATCTCACTTGTTCTTTTGAGATATTGTATGTAGGTCGAGGTCTTGGATTATGCTTGCATCAAATGGCTTTCTAATATCATGATCTCAATTGGAATTTTAGATGTAGATGAGTGATGGTAATCTTTATGATAGTTTTTGGCTGGTCTCTTGGTTTTGTCTCTAGTACCAAAAAATGAATTGTATTCATATGAGTTTTGGATAATAATAATGATAATTCATAATATTATGTAAGAGAAATTAAATAATAACAATTCATGGAAATTATACACACACACATAATTATTATTAAAACTTATTGTTATATTTAATAAATAGACATGTCCCATGAAGGGACATGTCTCTTCTTGGATTATTATCAATATATAAATATAAGGGGTCTATTCCTTTGAAAAATACATACCAAGCAAGTAGTGGTATTGCATTTGCAAAAATCCTCTAAAGCTTAGTACCATCTGATGTAGTAAAAGGCTGGTGTATCCTCAAAAGAGATAACTAAAATGCCTAGCAAAGACAACACAACATAAATACATAAAGACACATTTGAAAATAATATAATTTAGTAACAATAGATCTTAAATTACATCAAATGAACACCAAACATGTCAGGTTGTAAGGCCTTCATAGTTACAACTAATACATTCCAAATTACAGACCAAACTCCTCTTCCTCTAGCTCCAGCTATCACTTCCTTCACTATAGTAACCATATGATCTACAAGAAACATCTACATAACATATATAGCCATCAAAAAACATGAGTCAACTTTGAGTTCACATTCCCCAAAATAGGCAATGTAGCACCCATATATTTATACACAATATTAAGCTCTATAAAAGGGAAGAAAAATAAAATAGATGAAATACACATTTTTAAAACTCACATATTTCCCATTCAACAACCATCCTTCTACACCATTTTGGAACTTCTTAAATAAATAAATAAACTCCCTTAATGAGAAAAAATAGAAAATTTCCCTTTTTTGGTAGATTTTAACAAATCTTAGAATTTGTAATTTTAGGTAACCTTCAAAATTAACTCCTAGAAAGATGAAAATTAAATTAATCTTTGAATTTGGAAACACCCATTTGAAGTTATTACAATGAAAAAAATCTAAAAAAAATCACACAAATTATATAAAGTGGTTTTTAGGGATTTAAATAGATTTTCTAGCACTTGAGAAATATATATTTTTTCTAACCACAATAGAGAGAGTTGAATTGGCATACCACCTAACTCCTCCTAAAAAAGTTGTTGTTTGAGCAAAAATTGAGGTCGGAGAAAAAATTTTTGACCAGGGGAAGTTGATGCATCATTCTCCCTTCTTGAAATAATCACAACTCTTGTAAGTGATTGTTTGTGAATTTGTTGCAACTTTTTTGGATCCAACTACATCAAAGCCAACTTAGATAACCATGTACTCTATGTTCCTACTAACCCACCCCATTGTATCAAGTATATGTTGTACCATCTTAAAATGTTCACACTTTCCTTTTAAGACCTTTTAGCACCCTTTTCATAATGCCTTTCTTAGACAATGCATGATCTTGTGCTCGAGACCTCTTTTCCTTATTTTCTTCCACTTTCTTCCTTGTTCCTTTTGGAAAATTCCTAATCTCTCCATGGATCTCATGTCTTGACCTCTAGGATTAGGTCGACATAGGTTGAACTAGACCACACTAGGTCGGCCTAATCCATAGAGATTGCAAGGCTCAGGGCTTAGAAGGCCAAGGGAGTTTAATTGGTTTTACTCCACTCTCCAATCAACTTATATTATTTTCTCATCCAAAAAATGCATGTATAAGGATACTTGGAGGCTTCATTTTCATATCTTATTCTCATAACATAGGTTTCTCTCTCAAGCTCAAGCATTAATATCCTTTTGAAGAAAAGCAAAGTTATTCAAAGAGTTCAAGAATTCAAGCAAGGGAAATTTCTATCAAGCATAAAAAGATTCTTTATAGGCATTTCCTCTTCAATATTGAGCTTATTGTTGGCCATCAAGGAAGGAGATCTACATTGAAGCATTCATTAACTTCTTCATTGATGTGTAATAATTCCATGGCTCCATGATGTAGTTATGGGGAGATATCCTACATATTGAATTCAAGATCTACAATATACAACATGACAAATCGTTAGTAATAAGATTTTTTACAAGCAAGGTGAATATTTATATTTTTTCTTTTTTTCTTTACATACATTTCAATTTCCATTTACATTTCAAGGATGATTCCTCAATGCAGGGCTTAACCAAGGTAAGCCCTCCCCCACAAAAACCCCAAAACCAAGTTTTCATGTGTGCAAGAGCAGGATAGTAGAATTTCACATGTAGATCTAGAAATAACTTCTTGAAACCTTCTTGGAGAAGTTAGTTCAACTTTACTATAGTGCCTTTGGACTACATCAACTTCATGAGAATTAGTCCTTCCAAGTTGACCTAGTCCTTTCTACTTTTTTGGATGAATTTTTTAGGTTTTGTTCCTTTCGTCATTTCATTCAAGAATCCATGGTCTAATATATAGAACATGCTCAGATCTGTGACTTTTGGAGCTAAAATACATCTTCCACTATTTAATTCAAGGTGGTTCTTTCATATTTTATTTCTTTACATATCTTTATCCTAGATTTACATCTTAATTAGGCTGATTGTATACACTTAGAACTAGATCTACATTATTCAATTGATTGGTTTAATTTTGCATACATAGTATCACACATGTGATAAAGTTTATCTCCTTATATTGCATTCCTTTCTATGATTCAAATTGAGTATCATTCCTTCCTTTATTGGGATCTTTCTAATCTAATTTGGATCCAAAAAGGAACCATATTTGGGAATTCCCTTTAACCCCACACATTTATTTGAATGGATTAGTGGTGTAAAGTGGAGGCCTACATCTTATTAAAGTGCTTCCATTTCCCCCTAAACAATTTAGTGAATCCAACCTCATATCTCTTTCTTATTGGAGTTAGATTATTTACATTAGGTGTTTACCTTATTTTGGGTGAACTTGATATTGTTTCCTCTTCTATTGTATTTTGGAGTTAGATTTGGCTATCTTACTAAGTTATATTTCTTTATCTCTTCTTTTGGTCTTCTTTTTTATGGCATGTTTATATGTAGCTTGTATGCATTTCACTCATATTGAAAAAGTTGTTAAAATTATTTTTCAACTATTCCTCTATCCCCTTTTCCATAAAACAACATCCTTATTGAATGTATGTTTCTCCTAAAAGGAATTACTTTAAAGTGTATGAGTTGTTTCCTTGTCCTCTGTTACACCACCTTATAAGGAACCGCGACCTCTCTCTTAATGTTGCTTCTCTTTGTGAGGGAAACTGGAAGGTTTATGTTAACCTTACTCCTAATATAGACCTTGACTATGAAAATACTTTTCATTGATTTTCTACCTTCTTTCAATTCCTCTCCTTTTTCTTTGATGGTATTCTTTCTTGATAGAGGTATCCTTCCCTATGATGATTCTCTTATTTGAGATGAACCCGTGGATGATAACATGGACTACTCTCTTCATCATGAAAAAACCTTACTTGAAAACCATGATATCATGGATGGTACCTCTTCTATATCATTTTCACATGACATAGTTAATATTTCTTCTTCTCCTAAAACATACCTTCCTTTTAGGGACATTTTAGCACAAGAGGAGAGAACATTATAAATAATTTCATTAGTGTGACCTTTCCTTCATTTGATGATCCTAGTAGAGATGAATTAGTAATGGATATCTACAACCCTTATTCTAAAGATTCTTTAGGAAAAGAGGATACTAGAAATCTTTGTATTGCTCTTTCTTCTAGTGATGCATCTATGGAGAAGAAATATATTAATCAAGTTTTTTGTTTCTCAACCTATTCTCACTCATAAGGAATACCCTTCATCAAATAAGCCTCTCATCACCCTTAAGGGTTGTCCTCCCATAACTCTTAAAGGGGAACATAACAATTCTAAGGATTATCATATGGTGTCTCACACCTATCATACAAGAAATCATCCTCAACATCCTACTTCTCTTCCACCTTCTCAATCTGTTCTTCCTTCTCCACCTCTCTAAGTATATAAAATAAGAGTATCAAGTATCTCTCAAATCAAAATAACAACAAGGTATAGAATGAAAACACAAGAGGCACTACAACTCACACTATAGACAACTCAACCACTATAGAGACCAAGACATGACTAAGTATCAGAAACCACCATCATGTATCAACAACTTACCAAGCATAACCGAGCTCCCTTCATTGACTGAGCTAACTCGAGCAACACCATTGTTGAGTTCCTAGTCTAAATCGAGTCATAGTATACATTGAGTTCCTCCTTTGGTGATAGAGTCCCTTCAATGACTGAGCTACTTGGTCAACACTACAACCAACATCACCGAGCTCCTAGTGCATGCCGAGTGCCTTCAATAAGTGAGTACCTCCTCCTTCTTTGATTAAGTCACATATCTTTCTTTGATCGAGTTCCTTAACTCCAAAGCCAAACCACACCATCATGTAGGATTTCCAACAAGCCTAGGATGCTCTTGCATCAGACACCCCAGGTTCACAAAGATGTTCTTAATAACTAGAAGAACGTCTTCTAGGATTCAACACATAAATCCAAAATTGGTTCTTCACATACATATCCTCCAAGTCCTCAACATGTACACTCTTTCCCTTTATCTTCTTTTGCTTCTTCACATCCATCCTCAATGTTCCACAGGTTTATTTTCTGCACTGATATCTAACCCTCTCAGAATCTACCAACTCAACTTGACTGCCAATACTTAGTTTTCTTCTACTGAGCTCTTCATTCTATAAAGGAATTAGGGAATGCTTCCTACCACTTTTCATAATTATAAACACATTCTTGACACATCCATGCACAACCTTGCAATTATACTGCCAAGGTCTACAAAGCAATAAGTGACAATTTTTCATGTCCACAATATCACACACCACTTGACCCTTATACTGTCCAATCTAGAAATCAACAAGGCATTGCTCCCTCACTTCCAAAGCATGTTCACCTTGCAACCAACCAATCCTATAAGGATAAGGATGTTTCATTCTTCTCAAACCAAGTTTCTGAACCATTTTCTCAGCAACAAGGTTGTCAATACTACCACCATCTATAATCACATTGCAAACTTTACCACTAGACTTACAATAAGTCCTAAACAAACTAGTCCTCTAACAAGATTCCAATGTCCTCTAACCAATTAGTACTCATTGAGCTAGAAAACTCTCTCCTTTCTTAGGTTGATTGTCACTAGCCTTAGGACATTCATAAGATCTTTGTCCTACTTCACCACATCCATAGCAAGTACTTGTAAACTCACCTCTACATGTCTTTCTCTTCTTATCAATAGGTTTTGGTTCATCTTCAACACTCAGTTTAGCTTTTGTCAAGCTATCTGCCTCTCCTTCCCTCTAAAATTACCTTGACTTTTCCTCTTGAACTTATCTTCTAGCTTCAGGGCATACTGATAAGATTCCTCAACCGAATCAATCTTCAACATTCCAACCTCATCTTGGATATTGAATCTCAAACAATTAATGTACAAATCTACCTTCTCCTTTGACAATTCTTTATGCCTAGACCGAATAGTCAACTTATAGAATCCCTCAGTATAAATTTTTATAGTCACATCTTTCTCTTTGCAACCTCTTCAACAACTCAAGTTCATAATCAATAGGAATGAACTTAGCCTTCAAATTAGTTACCATCAACCTCCATCTAGTGATCTTCATTTCACCTTCTTCCTCTTTGTCTCTTTGCAATTCTATCCACCAAAGAGTAGCATGTCCTTTTAGCTTAGTTTGTGCCAACCTTACTCTGAGTGGATCCTCAATATCCTCAAGCTCAAAGTAGTATTCTAATTCACCAATCCAATCAAATAGGTCTTCAATATTCAAAGCACTTGAGAAATTAGAAACCTCCATCTTATGCTTCAACTTCAACTGAGATCTAGGTCTAGCAAATTGACTAGCCCTATTTCCATAGGTCTCTCCTCACAATCAGTTTTGTCCTCACCAATTGATCCAAAAAATTCAAAGTCTTCAAAAATATCTTCATAACCATATTCAGTACCCACATGCTGAGGTACACCACCTATAACACTTATTATCTTAGCTATCATATCACTCTTCATTTGTGTCATCTCAAATCTGAATTCTGCTTTAATCTTCTCTGAGATCCTTTCTTCCACAACATCACTAAGATCATCAATCTCCCTAAGGTCCAATCTTCTTGGAGGCAATATTCCAAGATCCTTGCAAATCCAAAGCAATAAATCCACAAGTTCAAAAGATCAATCAGCTCCACAAGATCAATCTTCCCTTCTAGCCTTCACCCAAGTCCTTGTGCAAACTGCCTCAACTTTAATGCTTAGTTTACACTCTTAGGAACAACTGAGCTTTGATACCACTTGATGTGGTGATGGTCCAAAGGTGCCCCTATTGGAGGTAATTTGAATCCTTGCAAATAACCGCACAAAAGAAACACAACAACAATGCAAAATCTAATACCAAATGTAACTCTTTATTTATAAAAATAAATATTTACATGAAATGTACCTAACTATAAAGCCTTCTACGTTAGGGCTAAATACAATAGCAATTACAAAATAGTTCTACAAGATCCCTTAAGATCCAATCCCAACTCTAGCTAGTCCAAATCCACACTGGTAGAAACCTCCAAAGAAGATCTCAACTTGTGCTCGCAAGCCCACCAAGCAATCTCCTTATTTCCCAACCCTCAACTACTAGCCCTTCTCAAAATTTTCTTCTCCACTTCATCATCTTCTCCAAGCTGGATGATTCTCTTCATGATTTAAGACTCCACAAACACCCCAACTTATACCCAACTAAGCCACTAGTCACCCTAGCCTAATAAAAATTACAATAAACCATTACATTAAATACCCATGCAAGCTAGAAGTTGGCTACAACATAATTTAAATACATCAAAAAAAAAAAAATGCCAAGGTCGACTCACACTACAAACAACTCGGGCAAGATAGAGACCAAGACATGACCGAGTGTCAAAAACCACCACCGAGTATCAACAACTCACAAAGCATAATCAAGATGCCTTCATTGATCGAGTAAAATTGGGAAACACTATTGTGAAGTTCTTAGTGTAAACCAAACTATAGTATACGTTGAGCTCCTCCTTTGGTGATCAAGTCCCTTCAATAGCCAAGCTACTCAGTCAATACTGCAACCAACATCACCAAGCTCCTAGTGCATGCCGAGTGCCTTTGATAACCAAGTACTTCCTCCTTATTTGACCAAGTCACACATCTTTTTTGACCGAGTTCCTCAACTCCAAAGACAAACCACACCATCCTGCATAATTGTCATCAAGCCTGCGATACTCCTGCATCAATATCCTACATACCAAATTCAAGATTTACAACATACAGCATGCCAAATCCTTATTGACAAGGGTTTTACAATGAGGGTGACTATTTACATTTATCATGTTTCCTTTATATATATTTTCATATACATTTAAAGGTTGATTCCTCAATCTAGGGGTTAACCAAGGCAAGTCCTCCCCCGTGAAAACTTCAAAACCAAGTTTTTATGTGTGCAGGAGAAAGATAATTGAATTTTTCATGCAAGTATGGAAATAAGTCCCCGAAACCTTCTTGGAGAAGTTAGTTTGACTTTTCTATAGCATCTTTTGACTATGTTAACTCTATGAGAATTAGTCCTTCTAGGTCAACCTAGTCCTTTCTACTTTTCTAGATGAACAATTTTTGGGTTTTGATGCTTTCATCATTTCAATTGGGAATCCACAATTGGGCATTTAGAAACAAGCTATGATCTGTAACATTTAGAGCTAAAATACATCTTCCAATATGTATTTCAAGGAAAGTATTTCATATTTTATTTCCTTACATGTCCTTATACTAGATTTATATCTTAATTGGGGTAATTATATACACTTGGCACCTAGATCTACATTTTTCAATCAATTGGTTTAATTTTGCATATACACTATCACACGCGAGACAAAGTTTATCTCCTTATATTGCATTCCTTGTTACAAGTCAAATTAAGTATTGGCATTCCTTCCTTCATTTGGATCGTACTAATCTAATTTGGATCAAAACAGGAATCATATTTGGAAATTTCCTTTTTCCCCACACGTCTATTTGAATGGCTTAGTGGCATAAAGTTGAGGCCTCCATCTTATTAAAGCACTTCCATTTCCCCCTAAACATTTGTTATGCTAGCCACGCCTTGTGGAGGTAGTTTGATTCTCAAGGATTTTGGTAATCTTTTCCTTCTTCTTGGGAAGGTGATGTTGCCAATTCATTGCCCGTACATCACCTATCTCTAGGACATCTCCATGGAATGCATAAAAATTAGTAACATTAAACACATGAGAGATGTTGAGATTGTTTGGTAACTTAACCTCATAAGCATTATCATTGATCTTTTTGATGATTTTTCAAGGTCCAATCATCTTATACTTCAATTTATGATAAATGTTAGTAGGGAGCCTCTCACACCTTAGTTAAACCATCACCAAGTCACCTTCAATAAATATTTGTTGTCTTCAAGTAACATCTCTAACAATGTTGCAGCTCACATTACTGTCATGTAACTTGTGTCTGGCATCTTGTTGGAGCTGGTGAAGGTGTTCAACATAAGCTACTCTATTGTCACTAATTTTGTCTCCTAATGACAATGACACAAGATCTATAACATTTTGAGAATTCCTACCAAAGACAATTTGTAAAGGATATTTTCTTTTTGATCTATTAACATAACTATTATATGCAATTTCCACCTGGGCAATGCCAACTCCCACTGTTTTGGGCTTTTCACCAACAATGCATCATAACAAATTTTCCATGCTCTAATTAACTACCTTGGTTTTCCCAACATATGACTGACCCAAGAGAGCTAAATACATAATACATTATAAGAACATTTTCAACCTTAGATATAGGTCCACACATGATCCAAGAAACCATGTGTAAAGTCATGAAACCTCACAGAAGAAAAATACCATGTCTTGTTGATGGAGCCACATAGGAAAACAACACCCAAGATGATGGAACATAACTCTAAGCATATGTAGCATAAATTTAGGTGAACTAAGGAGAATGATCCAAGATAGTTCCGCAACAAGAAGCTAAGCTTGCAAATTTTGGAATGAGAAATCAAGTGATCACCAACCCAGACTATTAGGCATGAAACTGAGAAACAAAAAAATGAAGCAAATATTTTTGGGTGATGCAAGATTGCCAACAACCAAGGATTTTACTGCATCATATTTGATACAAATCTCTCCTCCCAAACCTTCAAATTGCTAAATTGATAGATGATATGTGGACAAAGTGACATTCACTAAAGCATCAAACCTACACAACATAGTTATCCATGTAATGTGTACAACAAAATTATAGAGATTATGTCAATCTAATTTGACAAAAGAAAAACAAAATATTATATTATATATATGTAATTGCCCTTTTAGTTTAAGATTGCATTAGAGAAAAATCAACCAATGATATTCAAAGACATGATAACGAGTTTAATATATTGCCTTTCAAAATCTCAAAAAAAATTAGATATGGGTTTATCTAATCTTCGTAAATTCTTAGCTATTAATTTAAATAACTTTGTAAATTTTTCAAATTTGCCAATATAATAATTCAATTACCCACCATACAATTATTGAAATATACATAATACTTTATTTTACTTATAACTTGTGATGAAATGAAACATATGAATAACAACACTTGTTAAAGAAATTGATAACATGATTCTAATTGAATCACCTATAACACAATACTTAAGGAGATCGATTGATCTATTTGTAACAAATGTTTAAAACATTTCATTATAGTTTTACACCACGACTTATATCTTTAACAACTCTACCATTATCACATTTCTAAGTTATAATATATTAATGAATTTTCATATACTCTTCTTAAGGTTTACTTCATAACCTTAATCTAGCATTATAAATGTGTTTGAGGAACATCTCCTACCCAATTCTCAAAATGGTTAAGTGTAATGTTAATATATATTTGTATGGTTAATAAATCATAGCTATAACGATGTTAGCCTTTTAAGGTTGAATTTAATTTTTTTTAAAGAGATCATATTTCCACATCCATTGTATCAATGATTTGTTTATGGATTCAATTGTGATAAGATTTTTACCATCAATGTTTCAAATCACACCATTTGATCCATCATTAGGATGAAGAGCAAGAGATGCAAAACAAAGTCCATTAAATTAGGAATGTTGACAATCTTATTGTATCTTAAGGGTGTGAATTAAAACCTAAAAATTTAATGAAAGTGATAACAAATAATTTGTGTTGACGAATTAGTAATTTAAACAGGGACATCTTTTTTTATATGGTAATTAAAAGTATTAATATATTGTTTTGCATAGATTTCGCAAAGCTTTATCAATGTAGCTTCATAATACACTGAATGCTCTTTATGCTTTGTAGGTTTTTTTTTTTTCTTGCACTTCTATTTTGCAATATTATGAACTCAAATGTTCCTCTATATGACTTTTCTTATTCAATTTAAACATATTATTCCCACACTCCATAAATTTCAAACAAAACATGCCAAAAGTGGACATAACCATCAACATCCTTGTCTACATAGTCAATTCTTCTAATGAAAGAGCTACATACATTTTCTCAATATTTGTGCCTTCATTCTTCAATCTTTTTATATTGTTCATGCCCTTCAAGCACTTTTACAAAAAGAACATTAAAAACTTGACTATCTATCTATTTATCTATATAATTTATTTATGTTAACTCCAATATATTTACTCTAATTAAAAAATGCATGTTAAAAAACATCTTAAATCAAGAAATGTATTAATGAACCCTTAAGTTTATTATTATTAGTACTTGCCAGTAGGCTAAGTACTATTGTGACAATTTTTGGATTTCATGCCTTAAACAGTGATTAAAACTATTTCGTTTCTACTGTTAAAATAATCATTTTAAAATTTTATTATAAAATTAATTAATTGTGTACAATATAGATACAAGTTTTTTAACTTTATAAATTTTACAAAATATTTTTTAATAATTTGATTGGGTGATTCCATTTCACTCTTATATGAACCCGATTTCATAGATTTAAAAACTTAATATTTTTTAAATGATATTTTTTGAAAGATATATTTTTTATTATTGTTATAATTTTTTTATTATATTGATATTATAAATTTTTTAATAATATAATAGTAACATATAATCAATATATATATATATATATATATATATATATAAGTATATTTACAAATAAAATTAAGATTAAATTAATTATACTTTTTAATTAACATTTGAGAATTATTTATATAATTATAATAAAAATTTATATACTACTATATTATCCAAAAAAATTAATTTTTTAAAAATATATAATATAATAAATTTATCAAAAGGTATGTGTAGGATCATGGTGTGCCAAAAAGTGGCGATCTAAAAAATATGTAGTTTTGAAATGCCTCAAAGAATTTCAAAATCTATTCCCACTTTTTTCCCACCCATCCTGATACTAAATGAAAACAATTAATACCTTTATAATTCCTACTATGTCTTTCAATACCAACCTTATATGGTCATCTTTAAAACATCCCGAAAATGTGTTTTTGGCATGTTCTTATGTGTTTTTTACTTCAAGCATGTAGCTGACGACTTTTTTTTAACTAAAATTTGATGTAATGAAAAGGGTTTCTTAAGAATGTTCTTAGCTTTTCATAAATATAAATTTTGTCAAATTATGAGTTCAGTAAGTAATTATTACTTATTTTCTAATGGAGTTAGCTACAAAGTGTTGATTGACATACTAGTTGAAAAATAGCTATAACTTTCAAACCATATAAGATTTCTGAAATCCAAAAGATGTGTTACATTCTATGCTTCGACTAGTATAAGAAAAAAAAAAAAAAAAACTTAATTTTGATTTTTTTTGAACTAGTTAAGGTGGTCAGACACGGGAGTTTTTTAATTCTGAAAATAGTATAGTAGAAAATTCATAATTAATTATTTATTTGGAATAAAAATTGCCAAAAATATGCATCACATCCAGGCATGAGTCTAATTTTTATATCTAAAATTATATTTAAAAATATTATCATTTTATTATGATTAAGGTGGTCAGACATACACCTACTTTTTATTTTTGCCCTGAAATTTTTGTAGTACTGCATTAAAATCCAAACTTTTGACCAATCAAATAATTTTTTCTCCAGATAAGGCCTTGTAGTTTAGAAACTAGATTCAATTTCCTATAGATTATTTTCTTACAACTTTTTGATATAAAGTCTAGAACCACTTTAAAATTATGTGTCAAGTTGACATAACCCTGATTTGCTGATTTTTCACTGCCACTTAAGGCCATAGTTTGGTACACCATGATCCTGCACATACCCCAAATTTACCACTTTGTGGCACTAGTCAGTATTAAATGATATTCCAATCTTTTGACATTAGTATATAACTCTCCCAACCTTTTTCTCTACAATATTTTTAATTTTTTTATCTGGATGATTCCCTATAATTTATCATTAAACCCTCCCAATTGTTTTGCTCTCCAATAACTCGTAATTTACTGATTTGATTTTCGGTAATGCCCGAAAGATGCTTTTCATTTTTTAATTCACCTCACAATATTTCATAAATGGACATTTTTCGTTTTTGAATTATCTCATTGCAATATTTACCTGTTGAGAACACCATCTAATGTATTTCAATTCAATTATGATTGCGACTGTCCATGCACTTTTTACAACTCCTGTGGAAAGTTTGAATGGGCATTGGATCCACTGCTAATCACGAATAGTTGTCTCGTCATGATAACAAATTTCAAAATCTTTCATCGGGGGAGATTCTTGAATCCTCAATACACAGTTAGAGTTTGTGTTATGATTGATATGTAATGGGCACCCCTGGATGTCCCAAAAAACTAAACCAATTTGCTGAAAGAAATTTTGTCAAACAGTTTGCATTCAACCTCTTATTTCTCCGTTTAATGTTTTAAACCTCTTATAACTCTGAAAATCAAACGTTTATTTGTTTGTTGTGTTTCGTGCATGGAATTGGTATCATACAACATAAACAAGAAAGAAACTACAATAATATGCAAAGTGGAAATGAACTGCTGCTAATAAAATGTTATTTTCAGAATTCATAAAACCAAATACATGGCAGATTTATTAACTCACTAATTACTTCAGCAGTATTGACATAATACTCCAGCCCATGCTTTTGAACTTGCCGCTACAGTGCTTTGTCCTTCAATCAGTCCACTACCTTCGTAATATCATTCCCTCAAAGCGGCATAAGCGTCGAAAAAGTAGTGAAGAAGATATGAGCAAAATACCGAATCTGCCTATAGCTGGAAATGCAACTAAATTGCCTAATAATGAAGCCAATAACAAAAAATTCCAAAGGCCAAACCCCAAGGGAATGACGTCTAGAATGTTACAAGAGAGGATAGACGTCCTCAAATGCCAAGAACAGAGCTGCAACTCACACACCAATTTCTTCTCATATTCAATCTCGCTAATGAAGCCACAAATGCTTCCTTTTATTCTATTTCCAAGGGCCCGCTCAACTCATATGGGCAATGTGGGATAAAAGATGTGTAGTATATAAAACATATATTAAAATACCCCTTATGTCTCCCTTGGGTACACATCCTCATAAAATAAATATTAAAGTAACACTTTAATATTTTACAATTAAATTAGACGTTACTTTAATAAAACTTCAGGCATTAAAATGTATTAGCAATCGGACTCCGAATAATGCGAGTGATAGCTCATCGGAAAGCTCTCACCGAGGAGTATCAAATCCAATCACCAAAATTGACCTGCACTGTGTCCTGCCGACTTACTAAAAATAGTAAGTATGCTTGAAACTGAGTAAATCAACTTCGTTTTGGCCCGAACTGGAAATGACTAGGCCAAAACACTCCAGGATCCCATTAAACCCTTCGTTAGCCCTCGGGACCATGTAGAACAAGGCTAATGCACACACACTTGGTCAACTGCTAAAATGGGGACATTACATGATACCCAGACACAAACCCCAAACAGGATTCTTGAATTCTCTAAGAATGATTGATACTGTTGGGAATGCCAAAGAATGTGTGCAGAATGTGGGAAAGTGTGAGCAAATATTGTGCAACATAACTTTCTTAGCGGCCCTCAGAGTACATGTAGTAAATCTGGCTTGTGGTACTGAACCAGCATCCGAAGAGATCTAGGGATGCCTTCGATTGAGAAAGATGACATGGTGAGGAATGCGTATGACAAGAATTCAGCTGAGACATCGCTTAAAGAAACTTCTCTACCACAAATTTCAAAATCTTTCATTGGGATCGATTTGTACCAAGCATTTCTGCATTGTAATTTGATTTGGTAAGATGCCAATTCCCTTGTCTTTTTTTTCTGCGGAATTGTTTCTTTTTAATTTTCTCTAGCTTTTTGTTTGATACTTGATGGAAATCTTGTTTGATACTTGATGGGAATCTGATGAATTCAATTGAGATATATTTGTATTTTGAACGCTCAGCATTTGTTTCAATCTGGGTTGGCTCAAAATGGATGATGGATTTTTCAGTTGAGGACATATATGCCTCTTATTCTCTATTTCCAGCTATGAATTGACTGGGAATATGTTAGTTTTCTTGTTTTGGGCTGTTGGCTTTCTACCCAATTGGGCTGTATGAATATGCTTTAGGTTTCTTCTTACGCATAGGATATTTGTATTATTGGGCTCAATTTTGTATCAAGCATTTCTGCACTATAATGTGATTTGGTAATGTCCCAATTACCTCTGTTTTTTCGGCTGACTTTTTTCTTTCTAAGTTTTAACAACTTTTTCTTTCATACCTGATGCAAATCTGATCAATTAAATCAAGATATATTTATATTTTGAATGCTTAGCATTTGTTTCAATGTTGGTTGGGTCAAAATGGATGATGGGTTTTTCAGTTGAAGACATATATACCTTTTATGTCCTACTTTCCAGCTATCAATATTGACTTGGAATATGATAGTTTTTCTTATTTTGGGCTATTTGGAGATTTTGACTTCTTATCCAATTGGGTTGCTTTTTAGACTTAGGTTTATTTGTATTTGTCATTTGTGTTTCCGAATCTTACACTTTGCATTAGAATCCAATTAATCATAGTCATTGCATAAAACCAGTTCAAATGATGTAACCATTTCTAGGAAGTGAGTCCATACCCAGAATTGGATGTTGTGGTTTACTGAATTTCAACACTTTACCTTGATTCATTGATCACTGAAAACGGATATAGATGGTTCTCGTAGTGTTGGAAGAGAAAATGATTAAACATTGTTGTGTCAAGGCATTTGCGTTAAAACACACAGCCTGTTTGGTGGGATACCTAATTTGGGGATTATCCTATTTTCACCTTGTTTGGTTAAGTTTCATCTCTTTAACATGTTTTTTGGGATACCCAGTGCCGACACTCAAAAGATTTTTAATTTTTCTTAAATTAACTCATCTAGCTACTTATTGAGATGATACTCTCTATAGCATGAGCTACAGCTGTGAAGAAAGTATAGAGCATTCGTTGCAGGGAGTTTAAAAGGTTCCTTTGCAATGCATTGATAATACACAAGTTATTGGGATATTCCTCCTTCAATCCATTGTTATTTGGATTTAAGGAGTATCCAGGGATTAAAGACATCAGATTTTTATAGTCCATAATATATCTAAGTGTTCCTCGTTTAACTTTGTAAGAATTTTGCATCATCAATGTTTCCTCATTTAATCCATTATTATTTGGATTAAACAAATGAATGGATTAAAGACGTTAGTTTTCACAGTCCATAATATATCTGAGCATTGTTTGATCCAAGATTATTTGAATTAAACAAGTGAAAGGATTAAATACATCAGATTTTCACAGATCATAATATATCTGAGTGTTCCAGGATTTAATTGTGTAAGAATTTCACATCATCCATCTTTTGGATTGCACTTTGTATTCCAACATCAGAATGTGGAGAGCAAGAGGAGAGAACATAAAAATTGTAAATTGCAGACTACAATTGACTAAATCAATTTCTGCATCATCTTGCTCATCTCCTCCATTTAGTCATGTTTCACAATTTGCCATTTCTTCCTTCTCTCCTCTTACTGTCTATATTTTGATGTTGGATTATGGAAAATATTGCTGACATATTTTACATCCACACAGTCGGATATAAATGAAGGTATATCACTGTTGGACAGTTTATTGCAGTAGACCCTATTTATTGTTTTTTTGAGATTGGAGATGGGGATTATAGATCCTCTCCAAGTTGTCTTCCTTTACTGAAGATCTTGGATATCCCTCTTGATCATTGGATTTGAGCCCCTTGTCATTTCTTCATTGTTGTGTGTATTTACACTACGTAACTATTAAATACAGATTCTTATATAAAGCTTTGAGTTCATGTCAAGAAGGCATGCTTGTTTGAAGGTTGAGTTGCACACCATCTCACACTAACTCTTGCTCATCAAATTTGCTTGTACGAATGACTTATTAAGTTTTTCATTTTGTATTCTAAAGAAGATGCATCTTTCAAAGGATCTAGTGTTTGTTCTAGAATCTTCATCTATTTATTACTGAATTGTTTTCAATACATATTAGGTTGACTTGCAATTCAATAATTTTTCCATCATTTCTTGATATGTTAAACTATGAATTTTATGACCTTGCAGCTTTTAATAATGTTCTTTTGTTGATCTTTGAAGTTCTAAGTGATGTTCAAGACGCTGGCTGTAGTTTACTTTGCCAACCAGATGTTATCATTTTCATTTTTATTATTTGAGTAGCTAAGTTTCCTCTTTCTCAGCAATTTGATTCTAGTCATATGTGGATGGTTTTTGTACCAGGTATGTCAGGTATTGGCTATGTCACTACAGCTTACAAAAACAAGTTGCTTATATATTTGTGTCATTTTCGTGATGGGAAATGAATGTAAATCACTAACTGCTTAATAATGTTACTTACTTTCAACAATTTATATTGCTAGTTTCATACTGCTCGGTATGGTAGTTAATTATAATGGTTTGAGTCTGCTCTCTGTTTTTAAAAATATGTACAGGGTAAATTGGCCAGAGGTGCTTCTACTACGGAAACCAATACATGCCTCCTTTAATAGTTGAAACCTAAGAAACATTCGATCTGCATTCTTTGTTGGATCAGCTGTGTATAAGAAACATGAACATATGTTTCTTAGTCAAATGGAAATATTGTCAGTTTGGATCCTTTCATGCGTTTCCAGGTCTGAGACTTGCATGCATTGAGAAGAAAATAAAATATGTGCAGCCCTCACTACTGCAGAGTACAGGAGGATGAAGCGTGGAAGTGAAAGGAGGGTAGTTGATAGTGAAGATGATACTGATCAATGCCTTGTAGATTTTGTTAAAGAATTCATGAATGGTACAGAATTGAAAGAAATTCTTGAGGCAGCCAAGGAAACAAACTCTCCAGTGGCGTTGGACTTCTACAGAACAGCTTGCGGAAGTTGAGTATATTGAGCAGGGTTCTATGAAGTTATGCAAAGGAGCTGGTGACGAGTAAGCTTTAGTAATTTCCTTGAAGCACAATGTAAGAGTTTGTCTCCTTCTATGACATGTCATACATTTTTTTAACATTTCCTAGCTTGAATTTTAGGTCATGCAAGATCTAATCTTGAGGGAGTGGGAGAACATTGTTATTATGCTTAAAAATCATGGGGTTTTAAAAATTTATATTTGCCTTTTTAGCTTTCATTCTTCCACATATGTCTACTTGATCATGTTGTCGGCAATTTGCACTTTCTTCCTAGTTTAGTTTTAATCTGTACTCCTTTTTGTTGGATCTTGTCATTATGTTGTAGTATCCCAGATCCAAGTTCATTAAGGATGTCAAGGAAGAAGATACACAAGTTTACTCATTAGAAGTTATTCATACTATTATCATGATGATGATGATGCATCACAGGGTGGACCCAAAACATTGATCAATGAACTTCCCACATACTTTTATACAACAAGCACTCTTATTCACAATAATGGACTGTGGAAATATCATGCCACTAATAGTTACTCGATTGAATGAACTAAGCACAAATCACATAAATAAATATACCATGTCATTTTCTTTCAGATTTTATTGTCGTCATAATTAACTACAATCATCTGATTGGAATGATCTCCTAATGAATTAGTTTCATATTTTAATTTTAGTCTAATTTAGAGAATGAACAATATGAAGACATGAGGCTGCACATGGATGTCATATAGCCAGAAAGCTCTGTGCCCAATGGACAAGAGATGATGGTTCAGGGAAACCAATTGCCAAAAATCTACAAAATAATTACAGTCCCGATTTTATTGAGATGATGAGTTCATTAATTAGTAACTGTGTTGTTGGTGATACATTGAGTCCATGATTTATGTTTGGTGCTTCATTAGTTGTAGGATTCGACTTAGGTGTATGATGTGCCAGCTCAAGGAATCATTTCCAGTTAAAACAATTGCGGTACTTTCGCATTGAACATGCTATCTTTGGTGTAAATAGTTTGTTGTTTGAGAAATGTGTCTTATACTTCAAGAAACTTAGAAATACGTTATTAGATCAGCCAAACAACAGAGTTACATAAAAATTGTTCCTCTTTAAAGAAAGAAAAGATGTCATATTTTCTTGAGTTACCAAATTTAAGTTTGGATTTACAAGCATAAGTAGATCCTTCTTAAAATGCCTTAGTTCCAAGATCTCAAGTGGGAATCTGATTACATGAAAAGTCAACTTACAATCTTTTCTTCAAATGGAAATGTGTGGTGTGTAGCCTTAATGTATTCTACATTCTTTTGCAACTATCTTTGGTCATTCCAGTGCCCCCCTCAAAGGACTATCCTTCCAGGCTAAGTTACCGATTCTGGTTCTAATGCTGATGCGGGCACGGGGTGCTAATGCGTGGATGTGTAGATTTTTATATTTTTTTGAATTTTGGATGCGTCCATACATAAGTGTGTGTGTCTGCAAAGGTGTCAACTATAATTTATGACAATGTATGCAAAGAAATACAAGAAATATTAAATATACAAAAATAAACCATTCATTGAATCATTATCATAATCAAATTGAAATAACAGTAATGTCTAATTAGTAAATCACTCAAGTTCAAGATTCCAATGCAATTCAAATTACAAAATCAAAACATAGTTCATGGTTCAATGTTGATCAATCAAGAGTCAAGGCTCAAGATTCACAAATCACATTCAGTCATTCAGAATCATAAGGATTCTCAAAAAATTCACATTCTCATCATCTCCTCCTGCTGCAACACTTGCAAATTCATTTGAACCATGTATGGTTCCAATCGTGCTAGATGCAAATGCTATGATGTTATCAACATCATCATCTATCATCACAGTAAGATCCTAGAGTGTTGCATCCAAGTCTGCAGATTCAGGAGCTACATCCCAAAGCTTGGTTGACCCTTCCTTGTATCCATCCTCCTTACGTGACAAAAAATGCAAGTTGGTATGTATATAAACCAAGTTCTCGGCTTCCTTTGAGCCCAACTAGTTGTGCTTCACTGAATGGATATAGGGGTATGTACTCCAATTTTGTTCAGCAGCAAAAGAACTTGCAATCTAGATAGTGTTCATAAAATTAAAAATACAAATGAAAAGAAAATTAGAGAATGTTAAACACTAAAGCGTAGAATACAATTGCTAAATAAATAAATAAATGAAAACTTGTGAGAAGATCTTGATTGCTAGAGGTTGTAGATACTTGAATGGTTGACCATACATGTACTACCATGTGATAGCTCCCATGTCATTTTGGTCCTTCATTGCATATGGAGTAAGTTTTGATCCTAAAGCAAATAAGCCAAATTCTTGCCTCACCTTTTTATGTATTTCATCATCTAGGAGGAGTCTTGCAAATGTAGTGCAACACCCAGTAACAACTTTTTCATTTGCATATGGTGCAATTCTATCCATCATAGCAAGTATTTCCTAGCTATAGTACCTTGGAGATAAGGCATATGCAAGGAGGTGCAATGGGGTAGTCATCCTCTCCAAATGATGATGAATGATATTCTCCACCTTTTTGCACAAGGCTTCACATTGTATGAGATTAGTCTCATGCGCTTGTATGGAAATCTTTACCTTTTCTACCATGGTCTCCATGCCATCATACAAATCCCTCGAGCAAGGTGCATTTGTATCGGCAAAGTGTAGCATAGTCATGATAGGCTCAGTGAAATCCAATACAAATTGTACACGAGCCCACCAATGCACCTTCAAGGCTCTCTCTGAATTTGAAGCCTTCTATATAGCACATTGGTTACAAATAACCATTTGGCCCAATGTTGATTTCACCTTGAGGAGTCATTTTAGAACAACATTATGAGATGCAAATCTAGTCTCAGCAATCTATAAGCAAGTTGACAATATGTCATCAAATATAAAACGAAGTTATAAACAAGAAATTTGATATTGCACATGAATATAAAACTTATTCAAATTAAACAAATAAATGAAATTAAATAATTACAATTTTAAATCTACCTTCAACAACTCCAACTTAGAGAATGATCTGAATATAGATTGTGACATGTGGTGGTTTGTCATGAACATTTGCATCTCTTCTCCCTCTTGGTATATTTGCTTCACTCAATCTATTTGGGTGCCAATTTGTTGCATGACCAAGTTGAGAGAGTGTACAGTGCATGGTGTCCAAGAAATATGGCCTTATCGAGACTCAACCAAAGCATCTGTACCCCTACAATTCATGGCATTATCTATGACCACCTGGACCACATTCTCACTACCCACCATCTCTATTGCCAAAATGAGAATTCTAGAAATGAATTGTGAATCCTTAACTTGTCCTTCACAATCAATAGCCCTCAAAAGCATTGCCCCTTTAGGGAACATTGCAATCACATTTATCAATGGTTGGTTTCTTTTGTCTTTCCATCCATTAGATACAATAGTTATGCCAAAAGTTTTCCAAGATGTCCAAATTGGTTGAAGAGCTTTGTCTATAGAAATCTTTTCTTTTTGCAAAAGAGTAGTACACACCTTTCATACCCATGGCTAATGTAATCAGCTAATGCTTAAGGATGGCTGCAACCATTTCCTTCCATTTTGGTGATCTTACTAAATTGAAAGGAAGACCATTGACATAAAGGCAACGTGCAATTGCTTCATTAGCAATCTCTCTTGCCTCCATTTTGAATGATTGATCCAACAGATCTCTTTTGTGGGTAATAACTTCTATTTCATCATCCTCCTCCCCCACTTCCAAGAGTGGATGTTTGGAGGATGCAACATGATCAGTGGGTACATTCACTTTACTCTTTGTAGATGAAGGTTTGTACAAACTTATTTTTTATTTGCTCACTAAATGATCAACAACCTCTTGTTCTTTTATGAATTTGGCTAACTGTGCAGTGCTCAACCTTTTCCCATCTTTACTTCCCTTGCACAATGCTATTCCTTTACTAGTAGGGCCCATAAAATGAGCTTTGACTTGAGAATATGAGCTACTGAATGGTTTACTATGACATAATTGCATCTCAAAATGTATGACCCACCTTCGGAAACCTATGATAATCTTGTGGTGTGTCTTCATAATGGAGATGCCACATGAATATTGAACTTATCACTTCGTTCTTGCCCTGATGCTGAACTTTGACTATCAGTAGTGGCCATTCTTGCACAATAGAAACTATGAATCTAATAAGAAAATAGAAAAAATTAACTTAGAAATGTTTTAAAAAATTTACTCCATTTCTTTACAAAAAAAAAAAAACAAAATATCTTGAAAAATTCATGAAGAACTAAAAAATCACTAAAAGAACTCATGAAATGGATCAAATGCTTACCTTAGATGCTTATTCATCCTTTGTGGAAGCTCAATAGACACCCTACGAATGATCCTCTTCAAAACTAATGACCTTGCTTTTAGAATTCCACAATGGAGACCAAATGAAAAGAGAGCCCAGCTGCAAACAAAATGGGAAGGATGGGCAATCAATAGCCTCTATTAGGGTCATTTTAGGGTTGTGAGGCAAATAGAAGGAAAAACATTTAGATCACATGTTTTTAAGTCACTTAAATGACTGGACTCTGGAAACAGGTGGATGCTCACGGGATGCTCCCAAATGCTCTCTAGATGCTTGCCGGAGCACCTTGTGCACATCCGCAAGAGATAACACTGCTTCTTGGTGGCACCCACCACACCTCCTACATCTACGCACCAGTCTGCATTCACATCTGCACCCCCCTCCAGGGCCAATGCATCGGTAACTTAGCTTCCAAGCAAGACGAACAATGAAAATATAATTCAATTCACTTTGTAAACATGCCCATAAGGTCTTACCAACAATACATTTATAGAAGATGAGAGAATTTTATTCTCCTCTAAAGAACCTATACCAACCTTATGAGTGCTTGATTTGACTGCCAAACCATAGTGATGAAGCATAAATCATCCCTTTCTCATAGAAACCTATGTTTTCAACTCAGTTCACAATGTATTTGAATGTACTCTTTGTTTCCCTTCTTCGCCACTAATTGGCATACCATTATTAGATATTTACTAAAAAATAGGATCAATTAGAATATTTTGAGAAACTTAAAACCTTTGCATATTTTAGATATACTTACTGAATGACCATGATCAAGATTGTCGTAGTGATAATAACAAAGCCATAGATTTCCATCTGTACTTGCCAAAAAAATAGGCTTATAATTTGTTGCCAAGTTTGGTTAAGCCATATTCTATTATATTAAATTTGAAACCAGAATATAAGATACTACTGCAAATATTTTTAAAACTGCCCTTAAACATCTAAGCATAATTGTATATTAGAGCTATTGGGTATCCTTTCCAATACTCCCCAATATTCTGAGATGTCTAAAGATTAGAACTACTATCATAGGAAAACAATAGATATACTGTACAAGATAGAACAAAGTGCCATTCATGGATTACTAGTTTTTGTTATAGTTATGTCTACTGATCGCTTATAATATCAAAATTTTAATGCAACTATCTACACTTATATAAGCTTGGAGAAAACACTAATCAAATACTAGAGGAACCAACACCTGATAATTATTAGTTCCTCATCAGAGTCTTCACCATCATCTACTTCACCTGGAGTGATTGACTAATTATGTCCCCTTTGAGACCTGATTTTCCTTCCCCAAATATTCCTAATTACAAAAGGAGAAACAATGTAGAAATCCTCCATTAATTTCTCATTAAGAGAGGAAGTTTTGAAAGTGAAATTTTAAGAAATACCTTTCAAGATTAATTTAAAAAGCTCTTGATGGGCTGGTATGTGTACAATGGTCTGCTTTTGAGGTTAAAATTAATCATTTCAAGTATGCCTTTCTTGCAGTAGATATTTCCAAAAATCTTCACAACAACAACAAGCTTTGTTGGTAATCTTTTTCTTTCAACTAGAGGTAAGAAACTGAGCTGATCTCATGTGGAAAGAACCATTTTTATAGGTCTTGATGCTAGATTCCATGGTGGTCCTTTGTAATGGTAATGGAGAAGTTCTACTAGAAATTCACAAGCAATCCTAACTACCTCAAGAGTTGTCTCAATCTAGGCAATTGAAGAACATTTATTTTTGTGTTGGGTTGAGTAGTCTTAATGACAATGAAATGCACAACTAAGTAAAACAACATGACAGCTATGACCACAAATATTTGATGGGAAGTAGAAGATAAGGGCCAAGTATAAAAATTGAAATCACAAGCACAAGGAAGCAAATTGTAGATGTGAGATATGAAAAAGTGGATGTCATTGATATTTGAGAATCAACTAGTGAGAACCAAGGTAAAAAGTTAGAGATCAATCAGGGATAAGAATGTAGACATGTACAAGGTGAAAAGATATGGAAGTCACACCTAGCTTGTAGATATGGTGATAAAAAAGGACATGGATCTTAAGACTAATAATGGTAGCTAATGAAGGAAAATATCAAGTGATATCTTCAATAGATAACAAAAAAAGGCAATGAAAGATAAAGTTCTTCGTTACCTCTTACCATTGAGATTCAAGGACAAGCTAGGAAATTCTAAAGAATCTTTGGAAAGGGTGTTGAGAGCCATTAATTAGGCATGCCAGAGGCAGGAGATTGGGGATAAGCTTTTGGAGTCCTAAACAATGTTGAAAACAAAGCACATAATAAAACATGAGCAATCCAAATATATAAATAGTCACTAGGGCTAAAGAGGGTTCACTATGACATGATCATTTTGGTTTCAAGTATCATTCTTTTTTAAGTGTGTGGTGCCTATGCACTTATGAAGCTAGATATATAACGAGAAAGACTATGTATCTTATGATTTTGAGGCAATGTGATATATATATATATATATATATATATATATATATATATATATATATATATATATATATATATATATATATATATATATAT
The DNA here is from genome assembly GCA_028749045.1 of Cupressus sempervirens. NCBI lineage: Eukaryota > Viridiplantae > Streptophyta > Pinopsida > Cupressales > Cupressaceae > Cupressus > Cupressus sempervirens. The sequence goes on from CM053788.1 coordinate 102,799,621, forward strand.
ATATATATATATATATATATATATATATATATATATATATATATATCCTTTTCTGTTGAGTTTTAGTGCAAGATTTGTTTTCAAAGTATGTTTTGTTTCTTTTCAACACGTTTATGGTTATCAAGATATATATGTCTCGATGCTAATAGTGAATCTACATGAGCATACATGTACAAGTCTTCATGGTGGTTGGCATAGCATGGAGCAGGAGATAAACTTATTTCCATTAGATATAGAGATAACTTGGGTTAGAGGTATGGCATCATACATAATTAGTCTTAAGGTGGAATCCATTGATTGGGTTGTTGAGGTGTTGAGACCCTTGGAAGAGGTGGGTTTTAGATTTAAATGGTCTAAGTACATGAAGATTTCCATTTTTTTCGAGGACAGGGACAACACTAGAGACTTATATAGTGCAATGCATTGCTTTATTCAAGTCCACATCATTTAACTTTTCAACCTCCCCACTTCACTACTTTAGAAACTTTGGGGTTATAGAACACTACTTTTGGTAAAATGGGCTTGGACTAATGGTTGGTCTTGATGTTGTTGAATACGATAGATGAATCCATGCCATCTATATTTACATAGTCCCTGCCCATTATGTAAGAGTATTTGTGAAGATAAATGTGGTGACTTTCCATGGAAGAGAAATTGACTATAATTTTTTGACATGCTTAAGCCTTTGTTTAACATCTAGATTAACATCAACAAAACCTCAATCATCAAAGAGAAATTGACTCTAATTTTGACAAGTTTAGAAGTTTGTTAAAGTCAGAGGATTGCTGCAAATGAAATAATACTGCCTGTGATTTCTGTATATTTCAAATGCAGCAATCTCTCTCCCATTTATATTGGGAATAAGGTTATGAAGAGACATGTCCCTTAAAGAGACATGTCTATTGATTAATTACATAATTAACAAGAGCTTTTGAGAAGCAAGAGTCCCTGCCTTTTGGAAAATTGAAAAATTGGACCTCTATAATGTTGAAAAACATATAGTTGAATTAAAATTTTGAATTATATAAGAAAATTGTATAAGAAAGATAGTTAAAATTAACTTAACATGAATAACTATTTTTTTAAAAAAAATAGATATAAACTTATGTAATCAATTTTAAATTTTTTGGGAATATGTAGAAACAAGATAAAAAGAGTTATAGTTTAAATAGTTTAAATTAAAATTAACATGAATAAATAAATTTATTTAATTGATGTTATTAATTTATCTTTCAATAAGTAAATCTATTTAAAAATATAAATATAAGTACTCAATTTAACAAATTCATTTTTAAGTTGATTTAAAATGTGGATTTGTTTTTCCAAAGTCATATTATAGATTTATCTTTGAATAGATAATATTTTTTTAAACAAAGGAATATAGATACTCAATGTTATAAATTTATCTTAAAATTAACTTAAAATAAAAATACTATAATAGTATAATAAATTTATCATTAAATATGTAAATCTATTTAAAATAAATAAATATACATAATCAACATTATAAATTTATTTTTAAATTATCTTTAATATTAGAAGATTCATGTTTGGAAAGAACATAGAGGTATGATTGAAAATTCCATCAAATTTCTTTGGCTTGGAATGAATAATTTAATCTCTCTATTCTATTATATTACATATTGAGATAAAAATTACCATTCACAGTTAAAAAGCTAAAATTTAGGTGAATGTGATCTGTAAATAAATTATAGAGCTAAACACACTCTGCATGCTAATTAATTATATGTGTGTGTGTGTGGCAATTGTCCTTAGAAATGTTTGAAAAATCAAGGACTATTGGGATTTTTCTCCAAAATACAATGATGCAGAAATATTCGGGAAAAATTCTATGAACTAGGATGACAAACATGCATATTTTGTATGAAGCTTAATCATAGAGTAAGACAAAAGAAAACTATTTCCTTTTTGTTGAAAATGGCGCTCACATTTGGGGTTTTTTGTTCTTTTGTTAAAGAAACGAATTAGTAATGTGTACATCTGAAACATTTGGAGAAGAAATAAGAAATCACTCGAGGTAGATTTTGCCTGAATAGCACCTCCACATAGTCTTCGGAAATGAAAATGTCAATGACAAGATCCATGTCAACAGAAAGCCAAATATTTTTATTACAAAGCAGTTTCAAAGCAATGTGTTGCCAAAGTGGGAGATCCGAAGCATAGCAAGCCTTGGGCAGCCAAGGAACTCAGAGATTTTCATGTCCCCTTTTCAAATAATTAAAAAATAATAATCTTTGCTAAGGCAGGCAGGCCCAAGAAAGTGAAGTTTCAGAAAAAGGGGGTTAATCTTTGGAAACAGTTGGACTAATAAATGAAAATTATTATTAAAATATGTTTCATTAACCTCTCTTGGACATGAGTTATGATTATGCCCTCTTTTAAGGGGTTTGGAGGCATTTTGGGCAGATTCCAAAACTTGATTTTTGCTCATTCTTTGTTATTCTTCAGAGGCTGCCAAACCTGTGGAGAAGGAGACCCAAGAACGGGAGTTTGCAAGTTTCCAGGGAGACCCAGAAATGGAGTTTGTAGGTTTCTAGGAAGGCTAAGGATGGGATTTTGAAGCCATTCCATGTGCATGCTCATACAGAGTTTGCCTTTGTGCTGAACAGTGCAGATTTGTGGGTTTTCGGGTGTGTTTTTAGTATGAGTTTGGTGTTTTCAGTTGAGTATTTCATATCAGTTTGGGTTGCTGCTGTATTTCAAACTTTAAGGTGTTAAAATAGAGTTGAATATATGTATTGGGACATGATTAAACTTCTAAGATAGATTATTAGTGTTTTGTGGTGTTTTCGGGCATTTTTGTGTTAATTTTGGGAGCCCGATGAGCATAGTTTTTGTCCTACATTTGAGAATTGTTGTGTAAAGGCTATATGGATCTAGAAATTTCATTTTTTAGGTTTTTATGCTGCTGAAATTTCTGTAAAAATTTCCACTTTCAAATTTATTAATAATAGGTGAAGCTGTGAAGCTTTTGGCACAATTTCTGGCATACCCGATTTGGGGTTTCTTGAGAAATTTGGTGGATCTTTGTGATATTAGTTGTTTGATCTTGAAAATCTGATTAGATGTTGGAAATATCATACAAAATCAGAAAAGGACATTTCAGTGGTATCAGAGCCATGATATTGCTAGCCTGAGGGTTTGTAGAAGTTTGCATGTCAGTTTTGAGAACTACCCAAATCTTGCATGTCATAATTTATGGTTGCTGTAATGGGCACCCCTGGATGTCCCAAAAAACTAAACCAAATTGCTGAAAGGAATTATGTCAAACAGTTTGCATTCAACTTCTTATTTCTCCATTTAATGTTTTAAACCCCTTATAATTCTGAAAATGAAACATTTATTGTTTGTTGTGTTTCGTACATGGAATTGGTATCATACAACATAAACAAGAAAGCAACTACAATGATATGCAAAGTGGAAATGAACTGCTGCTAATAAAATGTTATTTTCAGAATTCATAAAATCAAATACATAGCAGATTTATCAACTCACTAATTACTTCAGCAATATTGTCATAATACTCCAGCCCATGCTTACGAACTTGCTGCTACAATACTTTGTCCTCCAATCAGTCCACTACCTTCATAATACCATTCCCTCCAAGCGGCATAAGCGTCGGACAAGTAGTGAAGAAGATATGAGCAAAATATCAAATCTGCCTGTAGCCGGAAATGCAACTAAACTGCCTGATAATGAAGCCAATAAGAAAGAATTCCAAAGGCCAAACCCCAAGGGAATGACGTCTAGAATGTTACAAGAGAGGATAGACGTCCTCAAATGCCGAAAACAAAGCTGCAACTCACACACCAATTTCTTCTCATATTCAACCTGCCTAATGAAGCCACAGATGCTTCCTTTTATTCTATTCCCACGGGTCCGCTCAACTCATATGGGCAATGTGGGATAAAAGATGTGTAATATAAAACATATATTAAAATACCCCTTATGTCTCCCTTGGGTACACATCACCATAAAATAAATATTAAAGTAACACTTTAATATTTTACAATTAAATTAGACGTTACTTTAATAAAACTTCAGGCATTAAAATGTATTAGCAATCGAACTCCGAATAATGCGAGTGATAGCTCATCGGAAAGCTCTCACCGAGGAGTATCGAATCCAATCACCAAAATTGATCTACACTATGTCCTGCCGACTTACTAAAAATAGTAAGTATGCCTGAAACTGAGTAAATCAACTTCGTTTTGGCCCAAACTGGAAATGACTAGGCCAAAACACTCCAAGATCCCATTAAACCCTTTGTTAGCCCTCGGGACCATGTAGAACAAGGCTAACGCACACACACTTGGTCAACTGCTAAAATGGGGACATTACAGTCCGCCCCCCTTGAAATTGCTTGTCCTCAAGCAATCTCAGTCCAGCCTGCTGAATAACCTGCTCACTCTCCCATGTAGAATCTTCCTCCGACAGGTCTTTCCATCTGACCAAATACTCCTTCACTATCCTGCTTCTAAGCTTCCTCTCTCTGGTATCCAGAATATCCTCAGGTACTAACACAAGCTTCCCCTCCTCATCCAAAGGGGGTAAATCTGCAGAAGGCACTACACTCTGACCAATGGCTTTCTTAAGCCTAGACACATGAAACACATTGTGCACTCGATTGCCTTCTGGAAGCTCAAGCTCATAGGCGACTTTGCCCACTTTGCGAATCACCCTGTATGGACCATAAAATCTAAGTTTCAACTTTTCAGCTCTGCTCTTCTTGAGCGAAGACTGTCTATATGGTTGTAGCCTCAAGTAAACCATATCCCCTACCTCGAAGCTGCGCTCTATTCGGTGCTGATCAGCATACAATTTTTGTTGATTCTGGGCCTGTTGTATATTCTCTTTGAGCACTTTCAGGATGTCTTGACTATCCTGCAATAAGTTTTTGGCTTTGGGCACTCTACTGTCCCCCAAAACTAAATCCATGAAGCTAGGTGCTTCATAACCATAGAGTGCCATGAAAGGAGTCATCTTGATGGACATATGATAAGTGGTGTTATAACAATACTCTCCCATATGCAACCATCTGATCCAAGCCTTTTGTTGTGTAGTTACATAGTTCCTCAAATATCCTTCCGCCCATTTATTCACAATCTCTGTTTGCCCATCTGTTTGCGGATGATAACTAATGCTAGGTGTAAGATCTGTACCACACAACCTAAACAACTCTTGCCAAAAAACACTCATAAACTTACTATCTTGGTCGCTGACAATGAATCTGGGAAACCCATGTAACCTGAATATCTCTTTAAAGAAAAGCTCTGCCACCTGTGCTACTGTGTAAGTGGACGGAATAGCAATGAAGTGAGCAAACTTCGTCAAGCGATCCACCACCACATAGATGCAATCCCTTCCCTGTACTCGTGGTAAACCAGTGATGAAGTCCATCAAAATACTTTCCCATTTCCTATCAGGAGTGGGCAAGGGCTGTAATAAACCTGCAGGAAATGTGTGTTCTCCCTTATTCTGTTGACAAACCACACACTCCCTGACATACCTCTGAACATCATCCTTGAGCCCTTTCCATGAAAACCGCTCTCGGATTTGCCTGTAGGTCTTAAAGACCCCCGGATGTCCAGCTGTGGGTGCATCATGAAATGCCTTCAGTATCGCCTCTCTCAAATGTGATGACGGAATCAAATAAACCCTGTCCTAAACTCTGATCAATCCATCTATCACCTCATAGCGATCATCCTGTATGGTACCTGAAATCAATCCAGAAGCCCAAGCATCTCCGACATACTCTGCTATAATCCGATCTCTCCAATCTCCTGAAATCTCTGCCAGAGCACATAAGTGAGGTCTCCGAGATAAGGCATCAGCCACCACATTTTTCTTACCTTTGACAAACTCTATGTCAAAGTCATAAGCCTGCAATTTAGTCACCCATTTTTGTTGCCGGTCATTAAGATCACGCTGGCTCATGAAGTATTTAATACTGTTGTGATCAGTCTTGATCACAAAACGTCCACCTACCAAATATGATCAAAATTTGGCCAATGCATGCATTATGGCCAACATCTCCCAGTCATAGACAGAATAACTTTTCTCAACTCCTCGGAGCTTCCTACTCTCGAATGCAATGGGATGCTTCTCCTGCATCAATACTGCTCCAATCCCATCACCAGATGCATCACAATGAAGCTCAAAAGGCTTCGTGAAATCCGGTAGAGCTAGAACTGGACATGAAGACATTACTTGCTTGAAATGCTCAAAACAACTCTGTGCTGCCCCTGTCCACACGAAGGCTCCTTTCCTGGTAAGATCTGTCAAGGGTGTAGCAATCTGTGAGAATCCCTTAACAAACCTCCTATAAAAACCACATAAACCAAAGAATCCCTTAAGCTGTGTAAGGTTTGTGGGAGTAGGCCATTCTACAATAGCTCTAATCTTTTCGGGATCAACCTGAACGCCATCTGCACTAATGATATGCCCCAGGTAAAGGAGCTCAGTCATGCCAAACTCACATTTAGATTCCTTGGCATACAATGACTCTCTCTCCAGAATAGATAACACTTCCTCTAGATGATGTAAGTGCTCCTCCCAGGTCTTACTGAAGACCAAGATGTCATCAAAGAAGATCAAGACAAATCTCCTCAGCTGCTTCCTGAATACCTGGTTCATACAACTTTGAAATGTAGCAGGTGCATTGGTTAGACCAAATGGAATAACCATGAACTCAAAGTGGCCATAGTGACATCGGAAGGCTGTTTTCTCAATGTCCTTTGCTCTCATCCTGATCTGATGGTATCCGGATCGCAAATCAATTTTGGTGAAGAAGCATGCCCCATGCAACTCATCAATCAGCTCATCAATCCTAGGAATGGGATACCTGTTTTTAATTGTTTTCTTATTCAGTGCCCTGTAATCGATGCACATGCGCATCGTCCCATCCTTCTTCTTTACCAATACTACTGCTGAAGCAAAAGGGCTCTTACTGGGCCTGATATGCCCCATCTCCAACAAATCCTTAATCGCCTTCTCTATCTCATCCTTGTGTTTCTTAGGATGACGATAGGGAGTAATCATAACTGGTTTGGCTCCCTCCTCGAGCTCAATAACATGTTCCATCCCTCTGTCAGGAGGAACCCCATGAGGAATATCGCTAAATACTTTAGCGTGTCTATCGAGTATCTTCTGGACATCTAGTGGATGACTCTTTTCTTGTGGCTCTGGTGAAGTTGGCATAATGTGGCACTCTGCCGCCCACTCTATGTCATCATGACGAAAAAGTCTCTGCATTCTCCTCAAGGACACTATTCTGCAACCTCCATCTGAAAGCCCTCTAAGTACCACAGTTCTCCCCTCATGCTGGAATCTCATCTCCAATTTTGCTAGATTGAGTGTGAACTCAACTAGTGAAGCCATCCATGTCATGCCGAGGATGACATCATAATCTCCCATGTCCACAACATAGAACTCATCCTCCAACTCGTAGCCATCTCCAAACCTGATGCGAAGATTAGATATCTTCCAAGTGCATAATAACTTATCACCGTTAGCCACCATGACTCTAAACCCATCATGCTCCTCTGTCTGTAACCCTCTCCTGGCTACCAACTGTGCATCTATGAAGTTATGTGTAGCCCCAGTGTCAATAAGAGATATCACTTTTTGCCCCTGGATAGTACCCCTGACCTTAAATGTGATTGCCTTTTGGGCCCCTGCCAAGCGTGCCAACGATCTATCATCCTTAGGAATGTTGCTCTCCTCTATAGTGTTACCCTCATCTGAATCGGAGTGCTGATCCTCCCCTTCTGACTCTGACTCTTCTGCTGAAAAATACTCCATTTGATTTGCCTTAGCCTTGAGAGAACATTTATGAGATAAGTCCCAAGGCTCTCTACAATGGAAGCACAGCTTCTTCTTTCAAAGTTCATTCAAGGTTTCATTGTCTAGTCCTTTTGATCCTTCTTTGGGTTTGCTATACTCTTTCTGAAATGATTTTTTGTCTTTGTCCTTGCGGTAGGAAGAATCTGTTGAATGGTTTTTTCCTTTGTATACCGAAGGGGCTAAATCTCGTGCCTTTTTAGTTGCTTCAGCTAACGTGAGTGGATCATGTCCCTTCACCCAACCTCGTAATGGATCAGCAAGACCATCACAAAATAACACCACCAATCTCCTAGGAGAGATATCAGTAACAAGTACAGACAAGCGCTAAAACTCGGCAATGTAAGCATCCACAGAACCTGACTGTTTTAACTGTGCTAGCTCCTTGAAATGTAACTTGGGATCCTTAGTGTCAAATCTCCCAATCAATGTTTCACTGAATTCCTCATAGGATGTAATCTGATTATGCCCCAAAGTTACCATGCCATGATGCCACCATTCATGTGCAATGCCATCCAAGTGCATAGCCGCATACTTGATAGCCTCCTCCTCAAGCATAGGATTTAGCTGCAAGTATGTATCTACCTTCTGCACCCAAGCTCGTGCAGTCATCTTCCCTGAAGCATCATAATAAGGTAAAGAAAGTTTTCCAACTTTCTTCCTCAGCTCAAAGTTTTGATTCCTCCCTCCTGCTTTAGGCATGTGTCTCATCCTCAAGTCCATATAATCTCTAAGAGAAATATCCACCTGAAACTCTGGTCCACTAGCCTCCCAGTCCCTCCTGAACTGATCCTGTAACTCGATAATCTGCGATTCGTTTACTGGATGAACCAGATCTCTGGGTGGAAAAGTGGGTAGAAGAGGTCTCGAGCTCGCAGTCCATGCTGGGCGTGCAACGTGTCTAAAGTTATCAGCCTCATTCCCATTGTTGCCGTGTCCATTATTACCATAAATTTTATTCTCAGGACCATTGTTGTTGCCTTGGCCTTCATGGTTATTGTTTCCCTCGTTATTGTTTCTGTTGTTGGCATCACCTGGATTAATATTGACACCCATCTGTGTAGCCATGAGCTGCAACATCATGTCCATTCGCCTATTCTGCTCCTGCTGCATACGCTGCCCCTGCTCTAATGTATCCAGTAACTGTCGGAACAGTACCTCCTCCTGATCTGGACCAGCATTTCTGCCTCCGCCTAATCCTGTATTCCTGTCATCTTGATCACCCATATTATTGTCCTGATCACAGAATATCTCCTCTGTGTCTGTATGGTTGAATTCAATGTCCCCCTGCACGGATGTACTAGACTGTTTGCTTTGCAAGTCTGAAATCCTATTTTGTCTTGCTCTGGTATCGCGGAAATTATAAGACCCCTGTCGCATGCTCAAACATAAATGCTTAGCCTGTGTTTTTTTTACTTACTTTTTCCCTCTATCTGGCTGTTCCAAATTCCCTATAAGACCTCCACAGGATGGCAGGACTTATAGCTCTGATACCACTGTAATGGGCACCCCTGGATGTCCCAAAAAACTAAACCAAATTGCTGAAAGGAATTATGTCAAACAGTTTGCATTCAACTTCTTATTTCTCCGTTTAATGTTTTAAACCCCTTATAATTCTGAAAATCAAACATTTATTGTTTGTTGTGTTTCGTGCATGGAATTGGTATCATACAACATAAACAAGAAAGCAACTGCAATGATATGCAAAGTGGAAATGAACTGCTGCTAATAAAATGTTATTTTCAGAATTCATAAAATCAAATACATAGCAGATTTATCAACTCACTAATTACTTCAGCAATATTGTCATAATACTCCAGCCCATGCTTACGAACTTGCTGCTACAATACTTTGTCCTCCAATCAGTCCACTACCTTCATAATACCATTCCCTCCAAGCGGCATAAGCGTCGGACAAGTAGTGAAGAAGATATGAGCAAAATATCAAATCTGCCTGTAGCCAGAAATGCAACTAAACTGCCTGATAATGAAGCCAATAAGAAAGAATTCCAAAGGCCAAACCCCAAGGGAATGACGTCTAAAATGTTACAAGAGAGGATAGACGTCCTCAAATGTCGAAAACAAAGCTGCAACTCACACACCAATTTCTTCTCATATTCAACCTGCCTAATGAAGCCACAGATGCTTCCTTTTATTCTATTCCCATGGGTCCGCTGAACTCATATGGGCAATGTGGGATAAAAGATGTGTAATATAAAACATATATTAAAATACCCCTTATGTCTCCCTTGGGTACACATCACCATAAAATAAATATTAAAGTAACACTTTAATATTTTACAATTAAATTAGACGTTACTTTAATAAAACTTCAGGCATTAAAATGTATTAGCAATCGAACTCCGAATAATGCGAGTGATAGCTCATCGGAAAGCTCTCACCGAGGAGTATCGAATCCAATCACCAAAATTGATCTGCACTGTGTCCTGCCGACTTACTAAAAATAGTAAGTATGCCTGAAACTGAGTAAATCAACTTCGTTTTGGCCCAAACTAGAAATGACTAGGCCAAAACACTCCAAGATCCCATTAAACCCTTCGTTAGCCCTCAGGACCATGTAGAACAAGGCTAACGCACACACACTTGGTCAACTGCTAAAATGGGGACATTACAGTTGCATGTTGCTTCTAATCAGCTGCATGTCAAAAATTATGGTTGCATGCTACTTCTAATCATTTGCATGTTAGTTCTTGGTGAATTTTGTGGTTGTAGAAGTTTGCATGTCAGTTTTGACAACTACCCAGATCTTGCATGTCAGTTTTGACAACTAACCAGATCTTGCATGTCAGTTTTGACAACTACCCAGATCTTGCATGTCATAATTTATGATTGCATGTTGCTTCTAATCAGCTACATGTCAAAATTTATGGTTGCATGCTACTTCTAATCATTTGCATGTTAGTTCTTGGTGAATTTGGTGGTTGCATGTTGCTTCTAATCAGTTGCATGTCAAAATCTATGGTTGCATGCTACTTCTAATCATTTGCATGTTAGTTCTTGGTGTTTGAAGAAGTTATATTCTATTGGGGTTACACTCTACTTTATCCAGAATGGACAGGTATAGTACAGAGTCTCAGAGGATACGATCTTGGACAATTGATATCTAGAGTCAAAACAGTAGAAAGGATGGTTATTTAGACATTCGAGATAAACTTATGAAAATAAGCCATGACATGTTTGAACAGTTGGTTGAGCACCACCGTATAATGAATGACATGTTGTCCGACCTAGCTAAGGTAGATAAATTGACTGGATTTCTATTTGGCAGATTTTCTCACAAGATAGATGACACAATTCCCAAGAACTTGCATGAGGAGTTTGAGAAACTAGCTGATAGCCAGGTAGAGGTCTCAGATTCTACTCTGCCACAAGAGGTGGTGGGAAAGGATATTACATAGATTGATAGTAATGGTCAACTTGATACTCAAATTGAGACAATTGTTTACAGGTTGTCAAAGGGTGATGCCATAGGTATTCAGGATGGTATAGTTACAACAGGCAGTGACTACAGTGTAGTGGGTTCAGATGATGATTATGAGGATGTTGTTGTGTAGGATGGTGAGATACCTGGTAGAGATGAGAAGACATTGAGCATTCATGACTTTGCTGAGAAAGAGTACCAGGCACAGTTAGATGCTTCATCACATGAGGTTGAGGCTAGTAGTACTTCACATGATTTGTCCAGCCAGCTGAAGGTGAACAAAGATAGTATTGTGACTTCATTATCTCATCATGACAGGTATGTGAAATTAGTTGGTATTGGTCATATTACTCAAGTGAAGATTTTGCTTGAGTTACCAGCTGATTATAGTTTGTGGATATGGAATCGAGATTGTTATATTGGCATTTGGGATTCAGTTGACTGGAAATCTTTAACACTTTTTGGTAGCAGTGATTGTTTGGGTGCTATCATGGATTTGATTAGCAGATTGCACGGTGTTGTCTTTTCTTGCGCCAGGAGCTTATCCGATGTTGGTATTAATTTTTATACACCGATGTTGGGCTTTGTTCATATATCCAGTCGACCATACTTGCTGGAATGTGTTGATGATATTTCATATTTGGTAGTGTGTACAGATGAGTCCCAGGATCATATTGGCATTGATGACATCCAGGAGGATGCAATGGGCAGTTTTGAAGACTTAGTTTCCTTGGGTACAGAGGAGTTGGACAACAGTGCTAATGTTTTTGATACTCCGTATGTTGATATGAGCTTTAGATTTGATTCACAGGATATGGATGGTAATACTCTAGAGACTAGTAACTTTGAGGATACTCCTTTAGACAGTGCATCAGAGGAGGTTTGTAGGAGACAGTCAAGCCAGTGCCATCATGTGTCTAATCAGTTGAGAGTTAGTGACCAAGACATTGCTGTCACTTGCCAGCATTTTGATGCTGCTCGTCAGTTGTTAGCAGTTTATGGATGGGGTTCTCCTACTAGTGATGAGCAGGAAGGTAGTTATCTTTCCTTGATAGAGATCCACTCTTTATGGGAGGCTATTAGGATTTTGAGATAGAATTATATACAGTTGGTAGCCGACAGAGATTATCTTATGGAGTGGGGCAGTACAACATATGATGCATTGTTGGCCAAGGAAGATGAGGTGAGTGAGCTTACTGAGAAGCTTGAGGTGACTCCTGAGATTCTTGAGAGTACACTATTGGATTTCAAGGAGTCACAGTTTCATTTGGCTAAGGTGACCATGGAGTTAGAGCAACTACAGTCTTTACCTGATTCTATATAGTCACAAGCTGTGGTGTTTGGTGATCCGAGGATGTCCATGGCCGAGATTGTCAGAGACAATGGAGATAGGGATGCATCCATCCTTGATACTAACATTGGCATATCAGGTTCATTCCCACTAGAGTCAGGTTCAGTTGATTTGGGTGTTGTAGCAGATCGTTGTATGCCTGACATGGTGGTGGCCTCTAGTACTGATGGCACGGAGACTAGAGATGTATCAAAGATCATGTGTGATGTTGGTAAGTCGGCAGTTGGCATGGTTCCGGCTAGTAATACTACTCCCTTGGTGATATCTTCGGAGGTAGTAGTCAGTTCCAACATGGTTAATGATCAATTGTAGTTAGTTTCATCTAGATTACAGTCTGAGCCACTAACTGAGATTGGCGAATTCTATCGGTATTACACTGTGAGGTATGCTCATCAATTTACCTTTGATGACCATGTTGATGAGATGATGATACAGAGATGTACTTTGGTTCCTAGTGCTTATCATCAGTTATGGGACAGTTTGATGCCTCAAGATGAGAGTTGTGATGGGCATGACATGGTGATAGGTTTTGCAGTTGACAGCTTGATAATATGTGACTTAGAGTAGGAGTTTGGGAGTGATGTTTCAGTGGGTGTTGTTATTGATTCTACTCCTTTGGCTATGACATCTCCTGACTTAGCTAGTGATCAGTCACAGTGGGTTGTATCACTTGTTCATGGTGAGCTGTTGACTGAGGTTGGTTTTTTTAATCAACATTATATTGCAGGGTATGTACATTAGTTAGCATTTGATTCTTTTTTTGAGAAGTTGATGGCAGGCAAATTTGGTTTGGATTCTATTTCTTACTCTTTATCTTGTAATGTCTTTTCACTATCAACAGTGCATGGGAGTTATGGTTATGAGATAGTGGCCGGTGATTTGCAAAGTTGCGTTGACTGCAGGAGTTGTACAGTGTGTGGATTCTCCATACTTGGTACAGTTTCATTCGAGAGCGTTCACTATTGTTGTAGAGTTGGATTGTACATTCCGTATAGGCCAGTGGGATGCGTTGATGGTATTTACTATGTTGGTAGTTTGATTTGTCCAATTTACTTGGGTTCTGATGTTCTAAGAGTTTGTGTCTCATGGGTTTTTGACTATGGAAGTGGTGATTTTGGAGTTTGGTTGAGCTATAATTGTCAGTTTAATTATGGATTCCTCTTGGTCATATTGCAGAGGATATTGCAGGAGCTTGTGTTAATTGGTAGTAGTATAGTTCATGACTACATTTGGGATCCAAGTGGATTGATTAGTTTATTGTTCAGCCATTGCTTGAGGACAAGAAATGTTTGGGAGGGGAGGACTTGTCATGTCCCCTTTTCAAATAATTAAAAAATAATAATCTTTGCTAAGGCAGGCAGGCCCAAGAAAGTGAAGTTTCAGAAAAAGGGGGTTAATCTTTGAAAACCGTTGGACTAATAAATGAAAATTATTATTAAAATATGTTTCATTAACCTCTCTTGGATGTGAGTTACGATTATGCCCTCTTTTAAGGGGTTTGGAGGCATTTTGGGCAAATTCCAGAACTTGATTTTTGCTCATTCTTTGTTATTCTTCAAAGGCTACCAAACTTGTGGAGAAGGAGACCCAAGAACGGGAGTTTGCAGGTTTCCAGGGAGACCCAAGAACGGGAGTTTGTAGGTTTCTAGGAAGGCTAAGGATGGGATTTTGAAGCCATTCCATGTGCATGCTCATACAGAGTTTTCCTTTGTGCTGAACAGTGCAGATTTGTGGGTTTTCGGGTGTGTTTTTTGTATGAGTTTGGTGTTTTCAGTTGAGTATTTCATATCAGTTTGGGTTGCTGCTGTATTTCATACTTTAAGGTGTTAAAATAGATATAAATATATGTATTGGGACGTGATTAAACTTTTGAGATAGATTATTAGTGTTTTGTGGTGTTTTTGGGCATTTTTGTGTTAATTTCGAGAGCCCGATGAGCATAGTTTTTGTCCTACATTTGAGAATTGTTGTGTAAAGGCTATACGGATCTGGAAATGTCATTTTTTAGGCTATTATGCTGCTGAAATTTCTGTAAAAATTTTCACTTTCAAATTTATTAATAATAGGTGAAGCTGTGAAGCTTTTGGCACAATTTCTGGCATACCCGATTTGGGGTTTCTTGAGAAATTTGGTGGATCTTTGTGATATTAGTTGTTTGATCTTGGAAATCTGATTAGAGGTTGGAAATATCATACAAAATCAGAAAAGGGACATTTGAGAGATTAATTGTTCTTATCCTTACTTTGTGAAATCCTTGTTAAAACATTATATTATTGCCCATGGGATTGACAACAGGAATCAGAAACAATCACAAAGGTGTTGAAGAAAAGAGGGCTCTGGAATCTTCCATAGAGCACCGACTTTTAATTTTCAGATTTTTCATTTACGAGAATAAGAATAAAACCCCAGGAAATTATGGCCTGACCAATCAAAAAATTAGAATTAACATATGATATTTATTTTCTAAATTAAACCTTTCAAACTTTAGAACGTGACATTAGTATGTTTCCCAAAAATTAATTGGATGTGGGCTATCGGGAACATTAGTTCCCTGCCTTATATAAGGCAAGGACTAATAAAATAATATATATGTATATATATAATAACCTTATATATAATAAATAAATTATATCTCATATATAGTTATTCAAAGGTTTATCCTGACTAAATCTACAAAACATTAACACTCCCTCTTAACTAGGGAGGATAAACACAGGATAAATAGAACACCATTGGTAATACTTAGAAATAGTATAACAAAGGAAGTCTTTGATTAGAAAACTTCTAATATATGATATCATGTAAGTATTGGCCTATCAGAATATCAACATAGGATATTCATCAAGTACTAATTTGATATCATATCAAGTAGCATGAGCATTGGCCTATTAGAACATCAATTTAATGTTGTCCACCAATGACTCTGAGTAATGGCCTATCAAAACATCAAATTAATATCCACCAAGTACTCAATACGGTAATGGCTTATCATAATATGAAGGCAAGATATTCACCAAATACCTATCATATATCTATACAAACAACTTATAGACCATCGATTTAATGACATCTAACACTTAGTTGTTGATTTACAAGGTAAAGACTTTCATGATCTATTTTAACATTTATATAATGTATATCATGATTTAAGTTATTGTAAGATCGTCACCTTTCAATAAATTTTGCAAGTACAAGTGATAATCATTTGGATGTCATCACTTCCTCATGATGTACACAGGAGGTAGACACATACACACATGAAGTCACCACAGATACTATCATGTGATGTTGTCATGACATCCACCATGGATCATATCAAAGAATAAGGTTTTTACCTCAAACTTATCTCTCATAAAGAAGAATGTATAATGAGGGATTTCACTAGGAATTTCTTCATTAAGAAATGTGAACCTTTTGACCTCCTTGTCAAGGTTATTTCCAATAAAGGGTCAAGACTCCCTCTGAATCTAAAACATATCCTCTATCCTCTCCCTCTCTTTGTCCAAAGTTGCCTCTAATGAATTGTCATCCTCCTTGGTTCAACAAGCATCCATCTATCTAGGAATGTTATAGTCTAGACATTTCTGGTTCACATGGAACTTCATCCTATGAATCATATTCCCTTTAACTGCTGTAATTTTTTGACTAGTAGAGAAACCATCTCAACATAGTCTACTCCATCTAACCAATATGATCAAGATTCTTGGAAGCAAACTAAAACATATCATCTATTTTCTCCCTCTCTAATAGATGTGGCAAACTCCCTCTTGTAATAGAAGGGTACTCATATTAAGTAGCATGCCTAATGTACCATTCTTTTTCCTGCAAGAACATCCTTAGAGACAAAGGAAAATTGTCAAGGCAAGTGACTCTTATAGTACATATGGAAATACAATTAAGAGAGAGAATATAAAGATTAGTAACACTCAAAGCTAATGAATACTTATCTACACATCTTTGATAGAAGTTTCTCCAATGAAGTCTATATGCATTAAATAAAAAACAATGAGAATAAAATATTGATTATTATGCATTCATATGCATTTGTCAAAAAATGAGAATGAGACATTGATAATTATTCCCCTCTCAATGTAAAATTCCCACTCATTTATCATTGAACAATTTTGCATCACATTATATATGTCAAACTTGTTTATGTTCATCTTTTTGTTCTTTGCAAAGAATCATCCCTAGAACCAAGGAAAAGAACAAGAGCATAATAAAACAAATAACTCTTATATTATATTCATGGATATATTTAAGAGATTGACTATGATATGCAAATAAGATTAGTATTTAAGAAGTAATAACCAACAATACTTATCTCAAGATGTTCATTAACATTTGTTTTTATGTAATCTACTTCTTTCTTCTTTCTGACTATTAGTCTTCTTCCAAGTTTCAGTTTGGTCCTTTCATTGAATGAAGGTCCAAACATCCATAAAGTTACCAATAGCAGCAAAGACGTCTATACATGAAGATATGCATGTAGTGTATATGCAACAAACGAGTAGAATTCCTGGTTGTATGTGATGACCCATGGTTCTGTAATGCACTTAAATCATCCCTCCACATCAACATATAGTCTTAAGTGAATGAATGACCATAATTACTATTATTATTTATTTTTATGTCATGTCAAAACCTCTAGCACATATCTAATGAAAAGACTTGCTCAAACTATGGATTAGCAATTACAGGTACCCCCTTTTTGGCATACATTTTTATTTCTCCTCACATCATTCATCTCAATGCTCACAAATGAAGCCAAATGCTCATAAAATAGAGCAGCTGCAACATTATACATGGTTGTCTAAAGAATCTACTCAGATTTAAGACTCCTTTTAGTAGTGGAGAGTTCTCAAGATACAAGCTCTTTCAAGTTCCCAAGTCGTAGGAAAGATACCCACATCAAATGTAAATACTCATGTTCCAAGTGTACATGCCAACCTTAAAAAAATTGCACCAGTGTAGAATATAATGTCCTTTAGATAGTTCAAAGTGGAGTAAGTTGCAAATGGTATAACACTCTCTATTTAGTGTGTTTGGAAATGTCTTTGTCCATGCTCGACTAAGGGATCTCATTCTTCACAATTCATCCCTGTATATTATTTATTCTTCACCTTCAGCCTCTATGAAAGATAAGACCTCATGGACGAAGCTTCATATATTTTGGTTTCATTGATTTGGATAATATGGTTAACCAGGCTATAATCTTCTTACGTTGTAGTCTAAGATATGAGTGTGCTCTTAAAAAAATTCTCTACTTAAATGCCAAATGATGATGGCTTGTCAAGTCTATTTCTCTTCAAAGAATAACACACGATTCAATCCCTCTTAACTATTCATGTGCTAGTATTTTGTCTTCTTGAGCAACATATTTTCCTTCATCATAGGCGCTCTTTTCGGCACTTCGCTCATCACAACATTCATTAAATCATTCTCTTATTACTTCTTCCAAGGAACAAATTAACCATTTATTGTTTCCTTTAATATTTACTTAGTTTTGCATAAAATTGATCAATCTATTTCTAATAGTCAACAATGCTAAGGTATTTTGATCTTTGACCAACTTTCCAATTCAGACTTGACTCTTGACAAATGTAGACAAACGTACTGGCATCAGTTGCAGCTCTAGATATTAGAAAAGTTAGTGAATATTACTTAGCAACTCTCATATCCCACCATTTGGTGCCAATGATCTCAGGAACATTTGGTGACATCATTTGATTGGAACACAACAATATTCTGATAGCCATCTTACCATGAACATTGTTTCAGCAGATCTGACAAAATGCAGTCTGTACATAACCAAACTCATATATAGATCAACAACATCGGTAATTTCTTTATATTACAGACATTTGATGAATTAATCTAGTCACTCCTTTACCTTCAGATATGCCTTTAACAATCACCATCATTGCTTATCTCAAAAGGTAACACGAAAACAAAACAAAAAATTCATTGCAATATATGTTCATTTGACTCTGGAGGCCTTATGTTGGTGAGTATTTTCTTATCACAATCCAATTAATTCATGTATTACCATTGCTGCTGGGGGGGGGGAACTGTAAGGAAATGAGTTTTTCCATAGATCTTGTCGTAGCATGCACCTCCACAGTATGATTTCAAATTCTGATGACACATTGTTAATACTTGTGATACTTGTTGGTACAGGAGCACCTAAGGATTGCTTAAGCAGTCTAAGTTGTTTCTAGTTTTAGTTGTGTGTGTGTGACTTAGGGCATTTTTGATGTGTTTTTCATAAGGTCATGTTGACCATGGTAGTAGTACAATAGGGATTTTTTTCATAGGGTCTTAGAACATCTTACTAGGTGCAATTATGGGCTAGCAAGTTGTAAAGCCCTTTGATTTACACAAACATGATGATGATGTCATCATGAGGTCAGTAGGATCTAGGTTGGGTTAGGATTTTTTTTAACCTTGGTTGAGGCTCTTGGTTGAGTTTAGGAAGCAATGGAGTTCATTGGACTAAGTTGGGTTGCATTAAAGATGTAAAAGTTGCATTGTGCAACTTTGCAACTTTGAAAAGTTGCTTGAGCAACATTGTCAAGAAAGTTGTAACTCGATGGAGAAGAGCCCTAAGGGGAAAATAACCACCCAACCATCATATATAAAGCATGCCAAGACCTATGAACAAGGTTGGATGCCCATTTTACGGATTGAGTACTTGAGCAATCAGCATTTAAAACAATTTAATGAGCAATTTTCTTGTTTTCTATGACAGTAG
Organism: Cupressus sempervirens; assembly: GCA_028749045.1. Classification (NCBI taxonomy): domain Eukaryota; kingdom Viridiplantae; phylum Streptophyta; class Pinopsida; order Cupressales; family Cupressaceae; genus Cupressus; species Cupressus sempervirens. Next base: position 102,819,030 of record CM053788.1, read on the forward strand.
GTAGTTAGGAGTTAGTTCTACAATTTGTGCATCCTGTGAATATCTTGTTTTCTTGGTTCTATATAGCATTAGATAGGTGTTTTGATCAATTTGCATTCCTTTTGTGAAACTGTTTTAGTTTTGCATTGTCACTCGTATTGTCTGGGCAATTGGTAAAGATGGAGTTCTAACTCACTCTCCTACTGTCCAATCTGTACAACCTCTTGGGAATAGTGAGCAGACTCCATGTACATAATGTATATAGAACCAGGGGCCCCCAAAAGTAGGGGAGAAAATTTTAAAGTCTTTCCCTAGGCGAGCCTGTGGTGAGTCCTGCTAGGGAAGGCTAAAGAGGAACCAACATAACTTATAGAGGTGGATAGCTAGAGCCATGATTCCACTTGGGGATTCAATATGGGAGTCTTGCCAAGGTGTAGTGAAGAGGGTGTAGTCATATCAATCTAGTTGATGGCCCTGCACTTCCCAACCTTGCAAAAAGGCCAGTTAGAGCCCTAAAACCCCTAAATTCACTCAAATTGTGTTAGGGTACTATATGGAAGGTGGTAACCCCAAGATCCCAAAAATCCTTTAGAGGTTGGAACATGATCCAAGAATCCCAAGAAAATTTTTAGGTTACTTTGAAGGGGTTGGGAGACAAACCCTATTTTCTTGCTATAGAAGACCTAATTGGGGCTAGTAGCCTTTTAGGTCCATTTGTGAAGAAATGAAGAAATTAGATGGAAATATGAACTTGATGGGGCTTCTAACACACCTTGTTGGTTGAGTTGAAGTGTTTGACAATACCTCAACACCTCTGCAAGGCTTAGTTCAATATTTGGATGTGAAGAGCCTTTATGATGCTTTAAGGGCTATGGTGAGTGAAGCAAGAATGCATCAAGTTTTGATTTGATTGATGAACTTTCTTGGTAGTTCGGTTGGTTAGAGAGAGACCAGGGGATCCTTAGATAGTTAAGGTCCTATAGGTGACAAGTGGTGTGAGAAAGACAACCTTAGAGTCTTGCAAGAAGGCCTAGAGCATGAATCAGTGATTGATTCATCCAACCTCCCTATTAGATTGGTATCACAGCTTCAAAGAATTAGTCTTGTGGATAAATGTTTCAGATAGAGGAATTAGTCGGAGAAACTACAACCTTAGAGTCTTGCAAAGAAGGTAACTAAGAAAGAGGAAGATAATAGATTTCTCTAAGATAGGTTAGCCCAACTAGAAGAAAAGTTGGATGAAGTGGAAGAAACCATTGAGGAAGTCACAGCTAAGGTAGAAGAAAAGAAGAAAGAGGAGGCTATAGAGGATGAAGAACCTACCCCTAATCCCATCCTTATAGAGGAACCATTTTTGAAGGCATTGAAAGCCATGAGTGGAAAGGCATTGGAGGGAATACCACTATTTAGTGGGAAGATGGAGGCAGATCTAGTCATGGACTGGGTAGAAGGGATTGAAAACCATTTTGAGTGTGATGGCATCATATAGGCACAAAATGTGAGAGTGGAAAAGTCAAGGCTGAGAGGTTCTACATTGACATGGTGGAAGTCATCTAGGCAGAGAGAGAGAAGGAAGGTAAGAAACCAATTTCCACTTGGAAGGGAATGGTTCAAAAAGTGAGAGAGGCAAACATGCCAGAGGATTATGAAATCCAATTGTATTAGAAGAGAAAAAGTCTTAGAGAAAGAGATCTTGATGTAAGTTGCTATATAGAGGAATTCGAAAAGCTATGCATGAGATCAAATGTAGCTGAAGATGAAAGTCTTAAGGTGGCTAGATACTTGGATGGGTTGAAATAGAGTATACAAGAAGAGACAACTCTTCTCAGTCCCAAGATAGTACACCAATGCTATCAATTAGCCATCAAAGTTGAAGACAAGAGAAGAAGGAAACATGATCAAACTTCCAAGGGAAGAGGCAAAGGAAGAGACCAAAGAGGTCATAGAGGTGAATATCAAGGAGAGTTAAACTTGTAGATTTGGGAATGAGACTACTTCTAGAGGAGGACATGGAAGAGGCAGAGGAAATCAAGGGGGTTCTAACAATGGAAGAGGTGTAGGCAGAAGTAACTCATACTTTTCTAGCATGAAGTGCTATAGCTATGGATAGTTGGGTCATCTTACATATAGGTGCCCTGAGAAAGTATCTTCTTCAAACACCGAGAAGAGAGTAACATATGTTCAAGAGGACACATCAAGCGTCAAGTCACCTAAGATCAACCACATTGAATAAAAAATAGGGGATAACCTAATTTTCATAAGGGTTTTGGTCAGACAACCAGTTAAAGAGGAGCCAAAGAAAAGGAGAGCCTTATTTGGGATAAGGTGTAAGATACTTGGTAAATTTTGCAAGGTTATTATAGAGTCAGGGTCTATAGATAACATAATCTCTGAAGAAGCAGTAAAGAAGCTCAAACTTGAGAAGATACCCCATACCAATCCATACAAGATGACATGGTTGAATAAGTGTCTAAGTGTACTGGTGAATGAGTAGGCATGGCTAGAGTTCTCTATTGGAGGGTATAAAGACAAGTTGATCTGTGATGTTTTGCCTATGGATGCATGCCATCTCCTACTATGCAAACCATGGCAATATGATAGAGGATCCATCTATGATGAGGAGAATACCATTTCTTTCAAGAAGGATGGAAGGACCTTCAAGATTTAGTTGTTGATAGAGGAAGAGGAAACACAGTCAAAGACTCCTAGTGTCCTATTGAGTTGCGGCAAAGAATTTTTTAATGCTCTACAAAAAGGAGGTGAAGGATATGCTATTATGATGCAACCTAAAGAAGAGAGAGACTATGCAGGCACCTATACTTAAAGAAGTATAAGACTTACTTGGCAAGTTCAAGGACATAGTCAGTGATGGGACACCTACAATACTACCTCCTAAAAGGTCTATTAGTCATCAGATAGACTTCATCTCAGGGGATTCCTTACTAAACAAGGTAGCCTACAAGCTCACCGCAGAGCAGAAACCAAGAAGTGGCTAGACAAGCACAGGAGTTGCTAGACCAAGGCTTGATCAAGAAGTGCATCGACCCTTATGCAGTTTCAGTGGTATTGGCATCCAAGAAAGGTGGTAAGTGGAGACTTTGTACTAATTCTAGAGAAATAAATAGGATTACAATCAAGTACAGGTTTCCTATACCTAGGATTGAGGATTTGATGGATTGTATAGGAGGGTCTAGGTATTTCACTAAGTTGGACCTAAAGAGTGGATACCATCAAATTAGGATCCAAGAAGGAGATGAGTGGAAAAGAGCATTCAAGACCACATAAGTGTTGTATGAGTGGAGTGTTATGCCATTTGGGCATACAAATGCCGCTAGCACATTCATGAGGCTAATGAATGAAGTGCTCAAGGATTACACTGTCAGCCAACTTGGTTGTCGTCAGTAATTTTGTACTTTGTAGTTGATGTCATCGGTAAATAGTTTGTAGTGGATATATTGTATGTGGTCGACAGACTCCTTCAGAAAGGTTTGGCAAAAAGTATTTATACCCTGTCTAGGATCATTGTAAATCATCTTAGGAAGAATTATGTAATCTTTTGGCATATGTGAATAAAGGAATACTATTGCTGCTGTTCCTGTTCATTATCTGTGTGCATTACTTAATTAATCTATGTAGTAAACATACACTGGTAGGTTTGTAGTAGTATACCTAGATGACATACTCATCTTTAGCAAGACCAAGGAGGAACATATGAAACATTTGGAGATTGTGCTCAAAAGATTAGAGGAAGAGAAGTTGTCTATCAACTTGGAAAAGTATGAATTTCTCCAAAAAGAACTGGTTTATCTAGGATTTGTAATATCACAAGGTTCATTAAAGATGAACCCAAACAAGGTGGAGGCTATCTTGAATTGGCCAACACCAACCACAGGGACAAAGGTTTGGAGTTTCCATGGGTTAGCTCAGTTTTATAGAAAGTTCATAAGGAACTTTAGTGATATTTGTGCACCAATACTAGATACCATCAAGGGTGGATTTAAGACCAAGTTCAAATGGACACTTGAAGCAAATAGAGCTTTTGAGAAATTGAAACAAGAAGTGGCTACCCAACCTCCTTTTGTTACTTAGCTTTGATAAGTTGTTCATAGTGGAGTATGATGTAAGTGGGATTGTAGTAGGAGTACTAAGCCAAGAAGGCAGACCCATAGCTTTCTTTAGCAAGAAGCTTAATGAAGCCAAGAAAAAGTACTCTGCTTATGACTTAGAGTTATATGCTCTAGTGGAATCACTTAGGAAGTGGAGACATTATCTCCTACCCAAGTAATTTGTGGTGTTTACAGAAAATCAAGCTCTTAGCTATATTAACATACAAGAAAAGTTGAGTAAAAGACACTTTAAGTGGATGAAATATTTGCAAACTTTCACATTCACTATCAAGCACAAGAAAGGATAGTTGAATAGAGTGGTAGATGCACTAAGTAGGAGGATGTTGAAAGTCCAAGAGATCCAACTCCAAAGCATTGTCATAAAGAGTTTCAAGGACCTTTATAGGGATGATGAAGACTTCTTTGAAGCATATAAGGGATGTTATGATTTCCAAAATCATTTTCATAGTCAGTTCTTAGAATATACACTACAAAGTGGAATTTTGTTCAAGGGGAATCAATTGTGCATTCCTCAAGGTTCCATGAGAGAGAACCTCATTCAAGAGAAGCACAATGGCAGTCTTAGTGGCCATTCTGGGATCAGTAAGGCAATAGAGTTGGTACAAAGGTTCTATTATTGGCCCAAGTTGCCAAGATTTAGAAGGTATGTGGAACAATGTGTGTTATGTGTGAAAGCCAAAGGAGGAGCTAGCGATGCAGGCTTGTACCGACCATTGCCTATTCCCAATAGACCATGGGAATGAATGCATCAACATGGATTTTTTTGTAGGTCTTCCTAAGACAAAGACAGGATTGGATAGTATCTATGTGTTGGTAGATAGATTTAGCAAAATCAACCACTTTATCCTTTATAAGACCACCCATGATGCTAGTTATATTGTTCATTTGTTCTTCAAAGAGATTGTAAGAATCCATGGATTACCCCTAAGCATAGTATGACAAAGATGTGAAGTTTATGAGTCATTTTTGGAATATTCAATGGAGTAGGCTAGGGACTAATTTTCCTTTTGGTTCAGCTTACCATCCTTAGATAGATGGTCAAACTGAGGTGATCAATAGGGTGTTGGGTAACTTAAAGCACATATTCACGAAAAATATAAGATAGGGTGAATCAAAGAACAATTGCAGACTTGCACAAAAAGACTTTCAACCAATAAAATAATAATCAAATCCACATATTTAAAGTATTTTTTTATTTCTTTGATAATGAAGAGCTAAACAATTTGCTTTGTATGAAAATTGTGACAGCAAGAAAAATCCCCTCTTCCCTCCCTAGGTTGCATATTGAAAAAAAGATTTTCATAACTAAACCACTACCATAAAACAATGAATTACAAAATTGAATTTGACTTTTGGAAACTCTTCGATTCATATGACTCCCCATTGATTATAAAATTAAATTTCTAATTTTTTAACTTCTCACTTTCCCATAGGATAACTATCAAACTCATTAATGAGTTAGACCATTACGTCACCCCATTGATTATAAAATTAAATTTTCTAATTTTAAAACTTTGCACTTTCCCATAGGATAACTATCAAACTCATTAATCAGTTACACCATTATGTTAGTGAAAACATTTAAAGTGGGAAGTGGCTCTCATTCTTTATAGCAACCAATGGTCTAGGTGAATAGACAAGAGTGTATGTATCTTACTGAGATTAGGTTAAAGACTGAATTGAATCAATTCCTCTTTGAATATGAATCCAAAATATTGACTTTGGCTTCATGTTTTCTCCAATAGAGCACACAAATTGTGGGTCTTTATTTTGATTTACCAAGACAAGCAAGGTAGAATACAGGCCTTCATTTTAATTTTCTGCAGTAAGAGAATTCTCCTAAAATAGAGGGCATCACCTTTGATTTATCGTTCTTCATTTTGCTCATTAAACTGTTATCTTTTGTCACAATAGAGTTTACTGTATGGAGAATCATCTTTTTAACCTCTACCTTGTCTTCATTGGCCTTGTGATTCAAGATGTTGTTTGAATGTCCATGGATCTACTTGAAATTCCTTCTGCTCTATGACCAAGTAAAGTGTTTGATCAGGAGTGAGATGAATGCTAGATTGGATAGGAGTAGCCTGCGTTTGTCTAAATTCATTTGAATTCTTTTTAAGATAAGCCTGAACTTTGTGTACAACCCCTTTGCAAACATTACTTGTAAAAACATCCCAAAGATCTCCTCCATAACTGAGGGAATTATTATCTCTATCAGAACTCCCAATTTTGATTGAGAGCTTTGATCACTAATATCTAGCTTATTTTAGTTCCAACTTCTAGTAATTTCACCAACATCAACCTTGATAAAGTCCTTCATCTTAGCGTCTCCATGACACTCATTTTAATGTATGTCATCAATATTGATTTACGTCTTTGCAAATTTATAAACTCCTCAAGAAGAGCCTGGACCCATATTTGACCATTACATATTGTAAATAATTATATTCCCTTGTTTGCTTGGTGAGAAACCTTTTGTGCTATTTGTGGGTTTAATCTCAAAGATTTCCATTTAACAACATAGAACAAGGGGTTTTATTTTTAGAGATTGGAATATTGCATCTCTATTCTTACATATGCATTTGCTAGGAGTAATATTTGTTAACTGCTAGGGTTGCCATTGCACTGAAAGATTGACCTGTCAATGCCTAATACAAGCACTAGACTTATAGAAGACATAGGAGGTTGTTAAACCATGTTGCAAATCTAGCGAGAGACATTGGCCCACTGCCAAAAATCCCCCTCCCAACTTACTCATCATGACCTACAAGGATTCAAACCTCTGACCAAGCTCTGATAACACTTGTTAACTCTTAGGGTTTTCACTGCACCAAAAGATTAACCTGTCAATGCTCGATACAACCACTAGACTTATAAAAGACATAGGAGGTTGTTAAACCATGTCACAAATCCAATGAGGGATGTTGTTAAACATTGGAGAAGGGACCCACGATACCATAAAAAATGTTGATGTGGATATAAAATTGACGACACCAACTCTTAAAATTAACAACTTTAGTGTTGACATGGAAATCATATAGGGGCAATATGATAGAAGAATGAGTAAAGTACCAAGTGAAAACAAATAAATATGATGAAAGGTGTACTGATGCTACTATACCTCAATAGAGACAAAAGAAGATGAAATTGGATGACACATCACCAGAAATATATCTCTATTATAACTAAAACTTAAACTCCCTCTTAGCAAAAGAGAGATCTTCAATTTGTCGGCAAATGACAAGTGCACATTTTTGCAATAAAAAGAATGTCAACAAAAATCTAAACATAGATTAAAAATTGTTATCTAAGCATAGCAATATTTTCCATATCTACTATTAGAGGGTGAATTAGGGAAAAAAATAGAAAATAAAGTCATGGAGTCATAAATGACTTCACCATGGCTACTCCTAGAGGGTGAATCCACCATAGCTACTCCTAGAGGGAAAAACAAGGGATTTCACCTCAAACTTCTCTCATAGAGAAGAACTCATGAACAAAGCATTGCACCTCGAACTTCTCTTGCAAAGAAGAACTCATTAACAAGGGATTGCACCTCAAACTTCTCTCAGTGAGATGAACTCATAATCATGTGCAAAGGATCACTAAAGCTGAATCTCTCTCTCAACAAGCTTATCATTCTACACAATACCAAGCTAATCTCTGAAGTAGTAAAATTTCACTCTCAGTAGTGGCTTGGTGAGATTATCTACTTTTCTGCCCCTGTATAGAAATCTACTTGAGCTCAACCATATCTCTCAAGTAATGATATTTAATTTCCATATGTTTGGTTCTATGGATTAATTGGAAGCTTCACATAGCTTTGGTTATCACAAAGAATCACTTTAGGCTCCAAAGGTTGCCTAAACAAACATGCAATCAATTTTTGAAGCCAAACAACTTCGCATGCAGCCACACAAGCTGTAATGTATTATGCTTCAATTGTACTTTGAGCAACACAAGATTGTTTCTTGTTGCACACTAAAATTAGCACTCAACCTACACTAAAACAACATCTTGAAGTGCTCTTCCTGTTAGGCACACACTTTGCCCAATTTGAATTAGAGAACTCTTGCAAGTTCATCTCTACACATGAAGAATATTTTAAAACATATTCCACTATATCTTAAACATGTCTCAATATATGTTTGGATGCCACAAGGTGGATTTGTGTTGGTTCACACATGAACTGATTCAAAGTATCAATAACATATATCTGACCTTATGTTAACCAAACACATTCAAGAACCAATTAATTGCCTCTACATAGTAGGATCAACTAAATTTGAAGTGGCTGCATACTCATGTAACTTTTTTCAGATTGGCTTCTATAGGAGTCACCATGGACTTACACTCTAACATACCAGATTTCTTTAAAATATCAATAGCATATTCGCCATTCCTCTAGCCAAGGAAGTAATGCAATAAACCAAGATCTTTCATTTAAAATTTAGAAGCTAACTCTTTACATTTAACAATGAGATCATTGTCACTAGTGAAAAACAAATCATCAACATAAATCACTCAGATAAACACTTTGTCATCTGTTACCTTGAAGTATAAATTTGGATCAACATCATTCTTTTTGAAGCCCAAACTTAAAATATAGTGATCAATTCTCTCATACTAAGTACGAGGAGATTTCTTAAGACCATAGAAGACTTTTTCTAGCCTGTGCTTATGTGACTCCCTACATGAATCACAAAGCCCTTTGGCTGCTCAATGCATACTTCCTCTTCAATAATGCCACAAGAATGATGCTTTTACATCCATTTGATGAATTTTTTAACCCTTAACTACTGCAACAACTATGATGGTTTTGAAAGAAGTGTAATGTGCTATAGGTGCGAAGATCTTTTCATGGTCTATGCCTTCCTTTTGTGAAAAACCTCTAGCTACAAATCTAGCTTTATATTTTTCTATATTCACATCATCTGCATGTTTAACTTTGAACAACTTAGAAGAAAGAAAAATTTTACCTTAAACCCTAGGACCAATGTCCCACACATCATTTTTGATGATGGATTGATACTCCATCAAGGCATCTTTCCACACTTGCTGATTTGAAGCATCTTCAATGCTAGAAGGCTCAAATGCTATAATGTGGCTCATTAAGAATAAGAAGGGTCAAGATAACATGGTTGTTGATGCTCTATGCAAGAGATCATGATGGTGCAACTCCAAATTATAGGGATAGATGCACTAAAAGGTAATGAAGTAGGTGTCGTTGGAGCTAAGGATGAAGGGTGAGTTAATGACTTACCACCCAGCTAACCTATGAAGCTTGAGAGCATATTTGATACAAGGGAGATCAAAAGGACAAGGAAAAAGGTGTATAATGAGTACTTGGTCAAATGACATGTCTTACCAAATGAAGATGCTATTTGGATGTCAGAGGATGATATCAAACAACATGGAGTGTCAATTCATGCACTCATTTCATCAAGAGAATGAAATATTTCTCACCCAAGGTGTATGGTGCAGGGGCACCTAGTCCAAGATGGTCAACATGATGTACATATGAAGTCAAATTACATTTTTGGTGTAAATAAGGTCTAATGAGACCCTTTGTTTTGATGTAATGGAGTCGTCTAAGGTCCAATTAATAAGTTTTTTAGTTGTCTCAAAATATTCCAAAGGTTGCTTTGCAATTTTCAATATTGCACCATTGCATTTTGTTTGGTAACCTTGGAATGTGAATAGTCACATATTCAAATTACCATTGGAGACAGTTGGTTTTCAATTAATTACTATTTATGAAGCCTACACAACTTTGAGGCAAAGGTTGTTGAAGAATCTTTGATGAAATTAATAAAACAAACTATGTTCCCTGCTATTTTCCCTTGTTTTGTTCTTTTATAGAGCACTGTGCTACCTTGTACAGTGGATTTATTATTCAAATTTCATGTGAGAAGGAAGAGAAATAAGTCTAGTTTTTTCTTTGGTTTTTCTTTGGTGAGTTTTCATGAATAAATGAAGAAGTTTGATTGTGTTCTATGAGACCCACCTGTAAACCATAAGTTGTAAGGGTTTTGAGATAAATACATGAATATCTATCCATTCCACCATCATAAATTGATCAAACTTGGCGCTATAGAAAGTTTTAGGTCTCTTCTTTGTGATTTTGAAGTTCTTCAAACAAAAGATAAAGTTTGGGGTGATTTGGAAAGATTCCCAACACAATAATTGCATGGATTAGGCCTAGAAAACATGGGTAGAAGGAAGCAATTGCATGATAGCTAAAAACCAATACAATAGAGTTGCAAAATGTGGATATGGTCTATTTGTGATATGTGCCAATTGTTGGAGAGTGAAATTGAGAAGTTGTGTATGACTATAGGGTATTTGTATTGGAATCAGTGTAACTCCAACACTGGGGTACAACAAAAATATAGGACACCAAATTGAGTTTCTAGGATGGGGGACAATAGGCCTCAATTTTGGGAAAGCAAGGGGACAGTTGGGGGATGATGACAAGGGGATAATAGGGTAGGGAGGGGTGTTGTATATTATACATATAAAACTTGAAGTGCTAGTTATGAAATGATGTTTCAGCATAACATACCAAATTAAAATACTTGAACATAGCAAAATTGCAATTAAACTAGAACCATTGAACATTCAACATAATAACATAGTACATACTTGAAATTCACATAGATATTCAAGCACCCATCCTAGTGGCGACATGGTTGTAGAATGGTAGAGGTGGGGGTAATCTAGTACTCCAAGTACTAAGTGTGGGGATGTCTTGGGGATGGGTACTTTGAGGTTTGGGAGGTGATGTGAGTCCTCATGTTTCATTGATTGGAATAGAGGGTTAATTAGGCCCATAGATTGGATTAACAATCAATTTCATAGAGACCTCTTCCAAAACAACTATAACAAAGGAATTGGTATATTGGAATAAGGTTAAAATGGTACTCTTAAGTGATTTCATTTCCTCTTTGAGTGGTCAGTATAAAAAGTTATATTGAGGAAACTCTTGGAGTAGAGCTATAAAGGTTATGCTCTAGTTATAAAGCATCTTCCCTTAAAGTATGACTAATTTTTTAGGGCAGTGTATGGTGGGTGTTGTCATGGTGCCTTAAGTCGCTAAAGAAGCTTGCCTTTGAGAGTTAAATAAGTTTGAAGTTTGCACCCAAGATTGTGTCAAGGTTTTGAACAACTTGAAGACTAGTGAATAGATAGGTGAATTGGAAGGAAGATATCCACATTGAAGTCTTGAAAACTTTCTATTGTTAAGTTCTTCAGTTCCTTTCCATTTAAACACAAAATAACATCTTGAAAGTAGAGATGCATATGGATAAAATATGGTATCAGATACAAATATGGTAGCATATATGGATTTGGAATTTTTTTGAGACCCCTAACACAAATATGGATGTATACAATGAGTATTATTTTTGCTTACTAAACCCAAGTAAGGCACCTAGGAGCTGTTAAACCCCTATTAGTCCTTAATTATGTATAGTTATTGCATCAAATTGATATGGACTTCTTGGCTAGTTGCTGAACATTATAATATTTATGCAAGAGATAGCTGTTGAGCCAATGATAACATGGTAGCATAGGATAATGACTACGCTATGTGAATGATATTCCTTACACCGATAGACTGACTAGGGTTTAGATTCTATAAAAATATTCATCGTGGCCTCCTAAATTGGTGCAGGAGCACGCAAAAGGTGTATGGGAAACAACACTACGTAAAAAGATTATTTAATTCTTTTCTTAAGTTTTAATTTTGGTGTGTACATGCTCTCAATGATGCTCCTTTCCAATCTATCATTACTACTATGACTCCTAAACAAGTGACTACAAGTAGAGGACAAAATTTGACCAATTCTCACCTCTACTAGGTGTTATGGAGATTTTCAAAAGCTTTATGACAATAATATGAGTTTTGAGCAGCTATTTTACTTCTAGTTGATGACAATGAGATTTGAAATTTTAGCAATTTATAGGCAGGGGAAATCCCTCTTTATTAGCATCATATTTTAGTTACCTTTAATGAAATTTTTCTCTGGTTTGGTGAATGATTCCAAAATTATTTAAGGGGAACTAGACTCAAATTTGTGGCATTCAAAGTTACAGTGCAACTGCTCAAACCAGTAGGCAAATAACAATGAATCATAGTTTGGAGAATACACATTATAGTAAGATGCATCGATCAACCTTCCTGTTGCTGCTATAGAAAAATTTAACATTTGTCAAGTATAAGGCTCTAATGAATTAACAAGGGTTTAGAAATTTTAAATAAACAAAAAATGCATTGGACACTTCACCCTTTTGAAACCATTGGATTAAGAACTGAAGGAGCCATCTAAAGAGGGATCAAATGATTATACTTCTATCAAGGAAAAAAACTGAAATCAAAAGGAGAGATTGTTTAGAATTTGAAAAGTCAAGTGGCAGAATTAATGGATGAGGGACCTTCACAATGAATAAAGGGGGAGGAGCTGTGAACAAAGAAGAAACTGTGGCTGCATATTGAACGTAAACTACCGAGTAATTTGCAAAGCCAATTGAGAGGTCGTAAGTTGTAGCCAATTATTTGAGGAGCAGAGTTGGAGTGTAAGAACAGAGAGAAGAGTGTAAGGCCAGAAGTAGAGTGCATTTTTCTATGAGCAGATTTGAGAATGAGGCCATCTAAAGGTCAAGTTTTGTAGGAAGTTTTTGTATTTGAATAAATAAAATAGTGATTTGTGTGTTTGTGAGAGAGGGTTTTCTTCACATCAAAAATCACTACACTGTCTTCTTTGTCACCTCCCTGGTAGACCTCGTAGTCTTAGCATCCTTATTTGAAGCTTAGGATTTAACAGTTCCCTTTAGATATAATATGCAAAGGAAGTCAACCACCTTGCCAATGCTCAACCTATCTATACCAAGGATAGCTGGATACTATTGCAAGCCCTTTGCAAGCATATAGAACTGGCATGGTGGCACCCTACTTAGGCTCACACACATGCTATTCTCATCCCAAGTAATGATTTAATTGTTAAGAGACCCTAATCTATTTATTTTCTATTGTTGAGGAATCATGGCACCAATGTCATACTTCCCCAGCATGTCCTTCACCACCTGCCAAAACCAGTCTGTATAGCTCATGACATAATGAAGAGGCCATTTATTCGTAGCCATGCAGCCCCGCTATCTGGTACTTGATATAGCAATTAGAAATATACACATATATTTCATAATATATATATATATATATATATATATATATATATATATATATATATATATATATATATATATATATATATATATAGACACAAATACATAATTTACTATACATATAGTCTATATATATTAAATAATGTATATAAATAAATATAATAGAGTTTCTATTTTTTTTAACATTTTATTTATATTTTATATTTTTTGGATTTGGCTACTTTGTTTTCTTTTTATTCTTGTATTTTCTTCTTTTCTTCTCTAATTTTTCTTTTTCTTTCCTTATTCTTTCTCTTTAGTTATTTATTTTATTTGTTTCTTCTCTCAGTTTACATGCTGCTTCTCTTTGTACCCTCGCTTTTTCTTTTTGTTGAGTCTAGGTCTGCTTCTTATTATCTCTTTATATTCTCAGCTCTCTCATCCCGATGATGGATAATTAAGTATGATACGAAACGTTGATGTTAATAAACTCACACACAATCTTACCCAAAACCATGAATATAATATCATGGATTGTGGAAATCTATTATTGTTAACTAAAACATTTGCTTATATATATATATATATATATATATATATATATATATATATATATATATATATATATATATATTCACTTTTTAGATAATATATTTTGATAGTAGCAGCAGCATGAATAAGCATGTTGTCTCATTACACAACTCCCCACGCATATTGTTAGTAGATCACTATTTACAACACATTAAAAGCAAGACAAAAATCTATCAACCATGCCTACCCCTATCAAAAAATAACCTAAGACCTACCAGTAATGAAGCATATAGTAGTCCAAAAAGCTCAACAAAACATACCGACAAGAGTATAGAGAGTTTTAAGTTATAACATAATTAATGCTGAGCCTCACATGGCTGATTATAAAATGGTCTAAGAGTCTAAATCTACAAATAAAAAAAACTAAACCAAGACAATAGTGGTCGACTAAGATAAAAAATAAGGAACCAAAAGTGAGCATGAATTGTTTTTCTTGGCAGTGGTCTTGGACAACATCACACATGCTCAGTCTTCGATTAGGAACTTAAAGAGTTTATATATAGTCATCCTCATTGACAACCTTTCCATCATTCACTTTTTCTTGTAGTAGACAATGAGTGGTTACCGAGTTGTACATAAACTTGAGTGTAAACCAATCCACCTCTTGTAATATATTCTCAATACCTGCAATGTAAGAGCTCATCATCCGCATACCTTTATTGGTACTAGCAATATTAACTTTCATTTTATCAATTACACCCCTAGCATCCTTCTTCACCATAGAGACCTCTACAACAACATTATGCTCCTCACAAGGTGGGGAAGGGGAAGTGGCTTTGAGTTTAGTAGAAGGGTCCATATCATTATTATCATTTTTAAGAATCTCCAAGCCATGCAAAAAAGAGCCCTCATTGTCCATCTCCTCCTCCTCCTTACTCTTAGTGCCCTCCAAGTCCTCAAAGGTAGAAACCACAATATAATTTTTTCCCTTTTCCTTTAGGTTGCATAGCTAGCCTGGTCAAAGGACAAGGGGTGTTCTTTTCCTTTGTAAATTCCACCTTTGAATCAATCTGCTTACTTTTGAATTTTGCCTTCTTGGGTGTTTTTCTATCTTGGCTAGGATTCTCCCACTTGTTACTCTTAGGCCTATTAATAGACTCCTCGTGGAGATCTTCATAGGTCCTTGTGGGGCTTTAAGAAAAAGATTTTTGAGATAGCACTTTCTACTAGGACTAGTAGTGGGTAAAATACTACTAGAGGGAGGAGTGGGGAAGGGGCAGGTTGGACCAAGATGGCATGGGGAGGGCAGAGGGCAAGATAAAATCTCTATAGGTCATAAATGAGGCCATGATGTAAAGTCCTGCAATTCTTCCCCTTCATTTTAGCATTTGTAATGTCCCTAATATTACTACCCATGGAGTGGAGCAAGAAGAACATGATGGAAATAAGGTCATGATTACTCAAGTGGTTCAAGAAGGGGAGTTGATAATAATGGAAAACCCCAAAACAACCTTCAAAAGTAAAATATTTCATGATTGCAAAATACACCAAAGCCCAAGGAACTAGAAGCTTTTCATAGTTGAATCCACCACCTTATTTAACAAGTTGCTCCTTGCCCTAGAAAAATTTGTTGATGATGGCGACAACAAGGGTCCTACTAGTTTTCTTCCACTTCCTTTTGTGGAAAGACCTGTAGCTTAAGCAATGTTCTATTTTTCTTCCATTTCCTTTTTTAGAGAGACTTGTAGATTAAGAAATAACATCCTCATTAACCTCAAAGTTAATGCCACAAATTGTAACTCTTCTTTCCTCCCATTAAGCAACAAATGACGAGACAAGTTCTCATCGAAACTAGTCACGTTCTCCATGAATTCATCAATGCCTTCCTCTTTACAAAAAAACCACACATGAATTTCCTATAATTATCCACCTTGTTAGGCTCAATACAAATGTTATCACCACCAATAGTCGCTAGATTGAAAGGAGCAGTTATAGAAAAGCTAGTTTGAGAATTATTTGAGCTAAAAATACAAAGTAGAATAAGTCTCAAAAGGGAAAAATCTAGATGTGGAAGCTCAACTTTCGATAGTAGTAGGTACCAATAAGTGGTGTAATTATTGTAAAAAATGCCACTGCACATCTCCTATGTCCAAGAGACCTCAGTCACATGGAAAATGTACATCACCCATAAGCCAAGATGGCTAGGAATGCCTTTCATCATGTTACCAAATTCAAGAAATTTTGATGGAAAAATGGGGTCATTATTATCCTAAGTTCCATCCAATGTATTTCAGCCCCAATTTGAATTATGAATCAACCATCTGTTAACACTAAGGATAGAGGTAGTGACATGTGAAAAGGGCATTGACCATGTGATTAGTTACCATCCACCTATGTATTACCCTTGAACACTAAATTCAAATTCAAACAAGGGGCAACTTTTAGATTACACCCTATCAGTCTTAGAGTGTCAACCCAAAGAAAAATGGTAGAAAATTCAAAAAAAATTGTTGATAGTTACATTGTATTCTTCTTGCCTTAAGAGACATTTATTAGCCTCTGGCAACAAACTCTCATCTTTCTAGCATTGTAAGTTGTTTGCCGCAATCCTAAAGTAGCCAAAGAACCAACCACAACATTTCCCTCTTTGTAATCACATTTTATAGTGAAGCCATCCAAGATTGAAAAAAGAATTTAGATGTCCTTAATAATGCCTTTAAATCTCTAGTCAATAGAAGCACAACCATGGGTAGCTTCAATGATAAGTTCGGAGACACCTTCAATCTCAAGGTAATTAGTATCAATTTGAAAAAAACAATTTTGAGATCCCATAGGGAGTTGTTCCATCTGCCTAGTTCATAGTATGATTATTTAAATGACCAAAGAAAGAAGAATCACTTTACCTTTATGGTCCCTTACAACCCCACCTGCAACCTTCATACTAAGATTGGCAACACCATTAAAATTTAATTTTTGCTAGTGTGCATGCCAAGCCATCCAAACAATGTTTTGCTTGACAATTATTTTTGAAATTATCATATCTATCAAAATTTTGAGGGAGATTCCAATATTGTGTAATTGATCTATCCATATGATGGAGGGAAACTAGGAATTTTCTAGCTAGTTACCAAGATGGTCTCAAGTAACAACTTGTTGCAAAAGAGGAAGACATTGTTTGGAGAAATAACAATCTCTAAAAATCCTATTGTTCCTCTATTTCCAAATGCTCCAACAGACATGATGGGGGATCAACCCCCATAATTATATGATGAGAGGGTGATTAGAGGTGAATTGGTAAATAATCCACCCAAAGACTCATTGAAGAATGGCTTTATGAATAATTGTTTGCTAATTTTGGGTAGCAAACTAATAGTGAATAAATAAGTGGCTCATGGTTTCCTCAACCCTTTTGCAGATAGCACATCTATTGGTGAGATAGAAACCCCCCTTGACAAGATTGTCCCATGTCAAGATTTTCCCATGCATTACTGCCCATCAAAATATATTGATTTTTGGAATTTGCTACGAGTTCCATACTTTTTTTCAATAGTCCAGATCACATTGGTGCTTTATCAATAGATTGTATGCTGATTTGATAGTGAAAGAATTCAATTAAGTCATAGCCCATATAACTTTATCTACCCTAGCAAACATAGGGATCCTCAAATCTTCCAAGATGGATTGTAATCCTTCAATTCTATTAGACGAATCAAGTCTATCCTTGAAAGAATGAGCCAAGTTCTTTTGTTTCCTTCCAGGGTCCATATAGTCTACAATGCACTTACCAAGATGTTGTATGAGCCTAGCCTTTATAAGGAAGAACCACCCATCCTCAAGATGCTTATCATCAATCCGATTGTCCTCCCCAAATTCAATGCATCTTCCATTCTGCAATTGCATAATCCCAGTTTAGCATAGCTATTCTTTTTTTTCCTCAACACACATCTAAAGAAAATTTCTTTGGATTTTCTCCAGTTTGTCAGCTCTAGACCCAAAGATCTTGAATAGTGAGAGGAAGTACATAGGAATTTCTTGGAAGGAGGTAAAGAGGACCTAAAGTTTTTGAGTATTTCTCAAAAGGTAGCCTGTCCAATCAACCAATTTTCTTTTGTTCTTTGCATGATAGTATTCCAAAAGTGCAGGATAACTTCCTTGACTATGAATGGAAGGCCTAGGTAAGTGTTTGGGAGGTTGGAAGATTGGCAACCTAGGAGGTTAAGAGTTTTGAATTGAAGATCAACTTTAGTGTTGAAGAAATATATACTACTTTTATCATAATTGATACATTGGCATGAGGCTCTAGCATAATCTCGAAGAAGATTTTCCCATTACTTTGCCTCCATAACTGAGGATTCACCAAAGTAACAAGATTCAGACCAAGCTCAGACTTGGAAAGGGTAACTTGACTCATGACCTGACATGGACTCACTTGTGACTCAATAGTGACCCAACAAATTGACAAAACCATTGATATTTAGAGATTTTTCAAGATTTAAAGAAATTCCATGCACCTATTATTTAATAAAGCTTAAAGACACAATAAGATCATGAAATAGAAGGTAATTTGATCACATACATAACATACATTGGTTACATAAGTACAAAGGTAAATATTAGATGTACTAAGAAAATTTTGAAAACAAAAATTAAAAATTAGATGAGTCAACTAGGCGAGTTAGCTAAATTAGCCAGTTGAGTTAGTTGAGTCGAGTGAGTCACCCCAATTGACCTCCTGAGTAAGGGTCATGGGTCATTTTGACCCAGCCAAGGAAACTCAACTCATTGGCTCAAACAACTTTCCTGACTCACTATGAGTCTTATTACTATGTGACAAACTATTGTAGCATAGAGGGGGGTAGAGTGGAACTAGGTTTAACTCCCTTAAATCTACTCATAGAGGCCATGTTCATCACATTATGACCAAGGACTTATGCACCCATAATGAATAGGTAGGGTCAAAGGGGCTAGGGGATCACCTTGCCAAATGTCTTTACCAACCTTGAATTATCCCCAAGGAATCCCATTCACAAGAAAAGAAAATCAAAAAATTTCCACACACTCCCTAATTATTTCAACAAACCCATGACTAAACCCAAGCTTCGAGAGAACTTTATAAAGAAAACACTAGTTCACATTATCAAATGCTTTGGAGATGTCTAACTTATAAGCCAAACTTGGGTCTTTGCATTATCCATGGAATGAATTTTCTCATGTGTTGTAATTGTTACGTCTAGGATTTGTCTCCCCAGGACAAATTACTTTTGATTAGTGCTGATAAACTCATCTAAATGAGGTTTTAATTTATTTGCCAACACCTTTGTGAAAATCTTGTAGATGGTATTCTATAAGCTGATTGACTTGAAATCACTCATACTTTTGGAGTCTTGAGATTTAGGGAAAAGAAAAACATAATTTTCATTCATCTTTTTTGGCAAATTACCTAGCTTGAGGAAGTCTTTCACAACCCTAGAAAATTCAAAATTGATGATGTCCCAAAAGCCTTGGGAGAAAGTATAAGGGAACCCATTCAACCCACAATTTTAGAGGTACCCATGGAAGAAACAACTATTTTGACCTCTTCTTCAGAGACTGTCGAAAGGAGTAGACCATTAGCCCATTTTCTATTAGCTAATGGAAGATGGCTTAGACGTCAATCTTGTAGCTTGATACAATTTTTGTCACTACTATTTAAGTACATTTGCATGAAATAAGAGGAAGCAACTTGACCAAGTTGGGCATAATCTAATCTCTAGCTCATGTCCATCCTGTAAATATTTGATGATATTCTTTTTTTGTTGTTGCAAATACTAGATTATAGATTTATGAGCTTTCTTATCATAGCTAGCCACCATGGTTCATAACATAGTTGGAAAACTCACCAAAGGAAAAAACTCGCGAAGCCCCCCAAAATTTTAATTAGGAAAAACTCAGTGATTTAAAAAAAAAAAAAAAACTCTAGAAAACTTGGGAACATAAAAAAAGGTTAAAATTTAATAAAAATTCATTTTTTGCAAATTTTGATGAAAAGATGCATCTAATAAGTTAATTAAAGAGAACGCAAAAGAAAGAAGCAGAGCTTATATATATATATATATATATATATATATATATATATATATATATATATATATATATATATAAAAATATAAATGCATAGTCAGTACAAAATTGTATTCTCATGCAAAATGCTCATGGCGGGAAGCAAAATAGTAAATAGTTTCAATCTGTCAAACTATAAGTAAACACTAAAAGTAAATATATCAAGATTCAATACAATCACATCTTCCTCTTTCCAGCTGCACTACTACTAGTAGGAAAGTGAGGGGCTTAAGGCCTTGAAGAAGTGCCTCACATTGGGGTAGGGTGTGCACTGCATGACTGTGAAGTCTGTGGTTGTGCCTCTCGCTTGACATGCCTAATGACTGGCTCAAACTCTTGGAAGAGGATGTATCTCCTCCTATATTTGGCACTGGTAATGCCTCATCCTTTGAGCTTGAATCATCATCCTCATCCTCAATGTCATCCATTATGAAATGAAAATCTGTTTCAGTATCTCCCTCCATGGCCTACCTCTCCAAATCAGCGATCTCATCTTGTGAAAACAATGGACCTAGCTCCTGTGCTATCCAATCAGAATAAGGATCTATCTCTTTCAGATCAAGTGAACTAGGTAGTGCTAAACTCTGTACCCTTTTTATGTGCAACTTAAGATTATAGTGCACATAAACAAGGTCATTAAGCCATTTTTGAGTCATTTTTTTTGTTTTCTTTGTGTGGATGGACTCAAATAAGCTCCAATTGTGCTCACAATGGGATGAGCTATAAGGTTGGCATAGGACTCTGAGAGAACAATTCTTTAAATTGGGGGTATTGCCACCCCAAGTTTCCCACCAAGTATCTGCAAAACAAAATATAAAAATTTATAAAGCAATGAAAAAAGATAATTAGAAAACACAACTTATCAATTTGTAAAAGTTTTAAAGTTTGACATTTTACCTAGTGCTTGAGTAGATCTTTCTCTCTTTGCTAGCATAGAAGAGAAAAAATTACCCCTCGATTCCACATATATTTTTTGTTCGGTCACAACGAGGTCTCTCTCCGCTTCATTGGATATCATTCTCTCAATGCATTTAGAGAGACCTTCCATGACCTCTCCGTTAGGATCTGAGTAGGAATTATCATCCCTAAAACAAATAGAAAATTATAGCAAGTCTTACTAGACAACCTTAAAAAGTAAAGTAAAATAAAGTCATAGTAAAATCTCAACTTCAAGGATAATCATAGTACCTGAATTTGGGGTTGAGGAAGTAGCCTACTACATGAATGGGTTGGTGGAGCATATTGTTCCACCTCTTGTCAATTATTTCCCAAATGGGGTCAAATTTGAATTTGTTCACATGACAATTATTTCTAATAGCCTCTTTGGCCTTATCCATGCCCTCATAAAGACCTCCCATTGGGGGTTGTTTCCCATCACATATGCGCAAGACTTTAACTAGGGGCATAGACATCTATATTTGAAATTTGAAAAATAAAAATTAGTTAATAAGTTAATAACATAGTAAGTTATGAATTAATAATGAAACTTAAATCAACTAAAGATATAATGTTTTTATTCTTGAACTTACCTCCACAATCTCCTTAGCCTTTGCAAAAAAACTATCATCAAAGACTATCTGTGCCACAACCTCTCCTTCGAGCTTCTTTTAGTAAGATGAAACAACCCAATTAGCACACACAAACATTTGTTTCAGGGCCAATATGTGGTCAATAATACTTTTCAACATCAAGACCACCATTGCAAACCTTTTCATAGTAGGTCTCACCAAATCTTTTCCTTTAGTGGTCTTTCTCATCAAACTGAGAACCCATGGGTGATTATAGATATATTTGGTGACTCACCTCACATCTTCCACAACTAGACTCACCCAATCAAATTTTCCTATGTCCTTCAAAAGAAGGTCAAGGACATGTGTTGCACAAGGTAACCAAAAAAGTGTGGGATGCCTCTCTTGGAGGATTCTACCTAAAGATTAGTAAAAGGTCAATAATTACTAAGAAATCTAAATTGAATAATACCATAGGATTATATTCATGATTCATATTGAACATAAAAAATTAAATTTACCTATAGGTGCATTATCTGTGATGATTTGCACCACATTCTCTACTCCCACCTCCATGAAAACATTCTCCAACATTAAAGCCAATGTGTGTGCATTTTTCACTTTGTTGGAGGTGTCAACAGATTTCCAAAACACCACATCATCTTTGCAAGCAACCAAGAAATTAATAATGGTTCTACCTTTTCCATCTTTCCACCCATTAGATAAAATGGTGCAACCATATTTCTTCCACTCTTTCTTTTGGTCTTCTATCAATACTCTTGCCCTACTAACCACATGGTCAAGAAACCTACAAAATTTAGGTGTAATAAAGTGTTAGTAAAAAATATGAAATAACAATTAAGATTTAAAATATAACAATGAACTAAAGTGAATCAGAATTATTTATAGTTACTAAATAGTAAAATACTAACCTTCCACTCAAATCCTTGCAAGTAGGTAGCTTGTAACCTTTGCCCAATATTGAAATTGCAGTCACCAAATTCAACCAATAGGGACTATTAGCCACATACATTGAGATATTGTTGAAAAACCAAAATCAGCTACTACAATATCAATTTTCTCATGCACCTCCTTGGACCATCTAGTGCCCTCTAATGATGGTTGTGACCTAGCTATGTTCCTGGGCACAAAATAAATCTCTATCCCTGATGCAGATGGTGATGAAGAACTAGGAAATGTGGAAGTGGAATTGGCAAAAGAGATATTTTTTTTTTGGATCCATGGGCCATGAAGAGATCCTGGTATGTTCTCAAGTGCTTCTTCTTCTTCTTGCATATCAAAAGGAGCTCCTTGAGATTCAGCTATGGCTGCCCTCATAGCTAATTTTGCCCTCTCCCTATTCAATTTTTTCTCTTTAGCAACTGCTTCTTCTTTAGTTACCTTAAGACAAGGATTTGAATCATGTTTCTTTATGCCTGTAAGGTGGTATTTGAAGTGGTTTATGCCTCCATAAATAAGTCTCTCACATGGAATGCATATAACCTTCCCAACATCATTTGGAGCTTCATAGCCATATTGTCATGCCTTATCTCTTGCATTTCTAGGCCGAGTGCCTATATATCCAGCTGGGCATGGTGTTTGTGGACACCCTTCTTACCGATCAGACATTTTTTTTAATGCTTGACCGCTGCCCTACACATAAATTTATAGAAAAATGAATAAACAAAGTTAGAACAACTAGGGTTTGTTTTCAAAAAATCTTACATATTCTTAAAAAAAATTTGTGAAACATAGAGCTGAATGGCTTTCAAATGATTCAAACATAGAGTTAAAATGCTTTTAAATGATTTGAATTCATTTACAAACAACAACAAAAACAATAGAACATTTGTTAAAACTATAAAGAGTTTTCCAACTATCACTAGTAAATTTGATAATATACTCATAAAAATATACTCATATGCTTGTCTGAAATTGATAATATACTCATAAAAATATATTTCTCTAACAGTATCACTTAACATAAAAGGGGGGGAAATAAAGAATAAATAAACTACTATCTACCTTTTTTCATCACATTGCTCTTTCAGTTCCTACAACCAGACAGATAAATGTGAGGAGTGGGGACATAAGTCAACTATACTTATGTAGTATCATAGATTCAAAAGATACTTTGACAAAACAATAATATTAGATTTCTCACTTTTATGTTTCATATATGTTTTGTGAGGAAGGCTTCATCCTTAAAAGCAATTTTCATGGCAAAACAATGATCAAGTATCTAAGATCATTAGTTCAAACTTTCAGGTCTATGGTGCCAATATTGTAGTATTGTTCTCATTTCACTAAATTGGCAAAAATCTATGTCATTAAGTCCAATGCTTGCCCCCTCCCTTCATTTCTTTTTTGTTTTTGTGTAGTATATAAAGGGCGAGATTCCTAATGACCCTTTCTGTAGAGATCTAGGGCATGTGGATGAAACATGGTAGCAAGAAAGGAATGGACGACCTATCCCATTAGTTGAGAGGGGAACTTTCCCAATCCCACAACTTCAGTTTCTATCATAAAAAGTGGTACATGGCTTGTGCCCTATTTTCATTCATAAGTTTGGAATTAAGATGTCAAACTTGTGTTTCTCCTCCAATCTACTGATAATCCCCTCCTCTTTTCATTGGAGACCACATTGATGAAATTGAATCTCCAAACTTTAGAGAATTCCCTTTGAGATTCTATCTAGTCCACAATCTGGACTTCATTCAACGCAAGAAAGAAGCCAATGGAAATGAATCATATTTACTCTTCTTTTTGGCTGTTTAGAATTTAAGTTTGTAACAGTCGCTTTCCTTTTCACACTTGAGGTTCAGTTAATGTTTTCCCCTTATCAAATAAATTGGCAATCTAGTTGAAAGCTCTGGTAATCTTAACTTAGAGTTGTGACTTTGTTAGAAAGTAGGGTTTGGACTTGAAAGGTCCCATAGCTTAGGTCAACCTCCAAATAGAATAGCAAAGTGTCTAGGACCAAGGGCATGTTTACTAAGAACAACAATGTTTTTCAAATCACTTTCGTTGAAAAGACTAAGGGAATTTTTTTTTAGCAAATTACAATGAATAGGTATTAAATACTTGTAGAAAGGTTAATAAAACAGGTATATTGGTAAATTAAGGAGCAAATTATTAGAGTGGGAAGCTAAAAATAGGATCATGAATGAATTAAACTTCATGGAAAAATAGAATTTAAGACAAACAGGAACACACCCACCAAGGAGAAAGCAATTGGAATAATGTTCAATGATACTTAGAATTTATAGTGGCCTATGTTACAGCCTTTGCCTATTTCTGGCCCCTACTAGTTATGCCAGAATATATACCCAGCACTGCAAGTTTGTTTTAGGTACAACTAAGACATAACTGGGAAAATTCACCGCCTAGAGGACAAATCGTGTGTACCGATGGCAAAGCCTGGAAAACATGCATTTTCACGAAGAAAAAAAGTAAAGAGAAGATTTTTTTGGACCAACTAATTGGAGCTAAGGTCCATCTGTTATCTTCTTACAAATGTTTTTTATTTGTTTCAGTCACAGTGAAGATGTCAGCTTTGCTGTCATCAATGCGTTTTTTCTTTCATAGTTAAGCTCTTCAAATATTATTTACATACATCAAAAAATGGCCATGAGAAGATTTTGTCTAGGAATGAACTTGTTTTGTACATATGAATTTTGAGTAATATCTATGACATATCCATCCCTATTTTTGATATTGGAAGCTCATTTTGGCCTATGTTAACGTGATGCCTAAGATTGTAGGTAGATATGTGAGTCATCTAGTGAATACTTAAGCAATCTAAATATAAATAACTTATCTTGTTTCAACCAAAACAATACGAAGCCACTCACAAATTTTACAATGTAGCTCATCATCAAAACTGATTACTTATAAAATGTCTCACACTTGAAGATTCTCGCCAAACAGAAGTGAGCAATAGAATCTCCACTAATTATAAATTTGTCATGCTACTGCTGTCCAAAAGAATCGAGTAATTTGTTTGCTATACAAGAAGCATGGATAAACATCAACTACTTCTTGCTATAACAGACATCACATTAGTGAGCCCTTTCTTACTTAATTTTAAACTTGAATTCATCTCAAAAAATTCACACCTAACCAACCATCAATCCTCAATCTTGAGTACCTGAATCATTTTTCAATTTAAGAAGATGGGACACTTGTGTTGAAACTTGTTGCGTAGGCTTTTAGTTTTAGTCACATGGCACTAGGATGGCATCATATTACTCCATCTTCAATTTCTCCATAAAGGACCCAAAACTTTCATATTCAGTTTTAAAAAGTAAATTCAGCAATGGCATTGTCATGCTATAGCTAAGCGACAAGTTGGTTCAAAAATATAAAAAATATAGATTATTACCTCTTTGTTTTCTCCTAATGCTGCTCTTGCCTGCCCACATCTTTTCCAAGCCTCACCAGTTGATGGATTTGATTGTATTGCCTTACCAATGCAAAACCAAAAAATTAAATCATTCAATGCAGTGACAATAAGAATTGATTGAGTATTGATTTCTTGCCTATGTCTTTTACAAGTGCAGTTGGAAGAAAACCAATCCATTGAGCATTGATTGAAAACCAATCCCCGAGGTACATCTACAAGCCATATCAACATGAAAGAATCTTAACTTGAATTTAAACCTTAGTCTTTGCTGTTGTAAATAATTTTTCTGTTATTTCCACTAGAATGAAACCTAATGAATCATGAAAGTAATGAAGTATTTTTAAGACTTACTCTAGTCATGGTGTTCATTATTTGTGCTTTTAGCGAAGCCAATTTAGTAAATGTGGGATACAGTATCACCCGTAGCATATTAGTGAAGATATGATGTTGGAGTTAAAAATAAATTTAAGAAAATTTTGAAGTTATGATTTTTTTTTTTTTTATAAATTATTGTTGATATAAACAAAAAAAAGCTGAATCAGAGGTCAAGATTATGACAAGAATTTCTCAAAGCTCTAGTGTTTTGGCATGTTTGTTCTATTGAATAGAAAATTCCAACATTGAGGTTGAGAATTTTGGGTTATATTTATTTTTTGTGTTGAATAATGGATGGCAGTAAATTTTCCAAGCCTATACCAAAGTTAATTATGTACTTAATTTTAGTGCCTTACTATTAGCTTGATGGGAAAATTGATAACACACTCTTAGCATTATGTTATTTTAGTTTTTTGATCTCAAATGAATGAATTTTAGTAGGGTTCAAAACGATTTGAGCACTCAAACCTTGTTTCAACAAAATCCCCACCCATTTTGACAACTAGAATGCAACCCAATGGATCATCAAAGAATACTTGTCAGACATTGCTACAATTTTCAGCATTTTTTATTTTTATTGTTTCTTAAGCCTATTCAAGCATATGAGTGTAGGTATGAAGTTTGATTCAATTGTTTTCATGTTGATTAAATTAACCTTAATTCGGTTTCACCATAATGACAATACTCAAGATTATTTTTGAACCTCAGAGCTCTGGTGTATGTGGTATGTTTGTTTTGTTAAAAAAATAGGGAATGTCATGGCTGAGGTTCATAAATTTGGTGTTATACATGTTTCTAGTATTGAGTAATAGATGCAAGCTATTTTTCCAAGTCTATTTGAAAGAGTCCATTGAGAAGTTCTGATTTATAAAAAGAAGTCAATACTCGACCACCTTCTAAATAGTGTCTTAGGATTAAAATGTCTTTCCTGAAAATTATAGAATTTGTAGTACTAAAAAATGGATGCATCATTTGACCATGGGTTTGTCTATGAGCATAGTGTTTGATGCAAAAACATATGACGACCATGAATTAAAGAGCACAATCAATCATGTAACTTAAAGCACATTGTGATATTGATATCATGATTTAACTCCATAGTTTTTGAGTCAAACTCACACACATGATTCTTGAGTAGCGGTTCACAAGAACCCATCTCTTATGAGAATGAATGAAATTTTTAACACTAATTGCATCTAGGTGATGCTCACAAAGTTAAAGCACTAGATCTTCCAGTGGGGTCACCTATCCCAGTGCTACTCCAGCTCAAGCACACATAACCATGAAGTTTCCTCCAAGGTTAAGCCCACATTGCTTGAACCTTCATGTTCAAGGGCACTTGAGTTGGAGTGGTATTGGAATGGGTGACCTTATGGTAAATCCCAGACCTTTGTGAGCATCACCTAGACGTAATGAGTGCTAATTGTTACATTCATTCTCATGAGAGATGGGTTCTTGATGAAACATGGATTAGTGTGTTTGACTCAAAAACTACACACTTGATTCTTGATAGCAATATCATAATTTGACTTGCTCTGGAAAAATCTTCTATTTATCAGTTAAGACACATCATCTAAATCAATTGTACAGAGACAATAGTTTCTCAATAAAAAATAGCTCATTAAGAAATGTATGTTGTCTAAGCTCATTCTCCTATCTACTGTACTTATAGAATTTGAGCTTCATAACATTGATCTAAAAGTTGCACTTAAAAGAAAAATACTCTTTGCAAATAGAACTCCCAACCTTAAATCATGATATTTGCAAGTTCAAAATATGAGTTCTCAAACTGTTTGCCTAAGTTCTTTTTCAAAACAACTATTATCTTCACTCTCCAAAATCGTCCTACATCAAAATCTTTGAGTTTAACAATACCAATTATTTATTTTTAATCTTAATTACATGGCATATTCTTTTCAAAAAATTCTTCCAACAATTCCAAGTTTCTCAATCACCTTTTTTTCATTGCCTCATTTTCATACTCATCTACTTTTTCACCTCTGCAGTTGTTTTTCATTAACTTGCAAATCGTTGGTTTGCTCTTCATATTGCCTATTATTAGCCCTTAGTTTCCACTAGACATTTCCATGCTTCGTGATCATCACCCTTGTGTTGGTAATAAATTATTTCTCTACTTCCTCCATGTCACCAACCATATACTTTACCTTCTATTGTATTCATGTTTTGGTTTTGAGAATGATCTCTTCTATCTTCAAGACTATATGTTGGCTTTTTTGTTCTTTTTGTCTTATCCACTGTTACCACCTTAATTGTTTTGTATTTCTGCATCTACATTTAATGACATTAGGGTTGATTCTTCCAAATTTCATATGATTATAACTTTCTTTCCTTTTTAGGTAAGGAAATTTCAATTCATTTTGGAATCTATTATACATTAAGTATAATAGCCACAATTGCACACTATTTGAGAATTTTCTTTTAGTGCTTAAGCTTCACACATTTAATAATAATTCATTACCAACTCATCTTTTCATAATCAGCATTCTTTCTTCACAGACCTAATTAGTTCTACACATTCCCCTCTCCATACATCTTTTTGTGCAACTTTTCCACCACACATATATTTTCTTTTGAAATAGATATCGAATTCTATGTTGATATCTAAAAAGAACTTTCAACTACAAAATAGTAGGAATGTGATTCATGTTAGATTTGGGTATATATTTGTGAGCTAATGACATGCGCTCTTAATTGAATAGATATTAAATCCCCACAAGCCAAACAGAGAACAACAATATGTGTCAGTCTCAAGAGACACCATTGAAAGATATTACCATAAAATGCTATGTTCCCCCAAGTTTTCGGTATGGGGACGACGGGGGATGATGGGACGGGTTTTCGGGATGGCAATTTTTTTTGGCGATTTTGGGGACGGGGGGGGGACAGGGATGGCTATATATATAGAAATTTTTTAAAATATAGTATATACATTGAAATTTGTAAATATACATGTCATTCATATGGAACTAAGCACAAAGCATGTCATTTAAACATTATAGAACCATAACATACAACATTTGAATGCCATCTATGAAATGATATCAGATTTTAGTATTTTACTATTTAGTATTTTAGTATCCAATTCTCAAAATGCATATCAATACAATATCAGAGAACACTGAACAATGAACATTAAGTTATTAACCATTGTCAATATCATAAGACTCATAATGATAAGCATGATAAATCATAAATTTGAAAATCAAAATCAAAATATGCCCAAAGCTATAGGCTGCCATAAAGTAATAAGTATCATATAATCAATGTATCATAATCATGTTCATGTTCAACATAAAAAACAAAACATAGAAAATGAAGCAGATTGCTACTCCTATTCTGCCTCTACTAATCCATGGCATCAAAATCAAAATCCTCCTCACTATCATCCTCCATAGGAAGTGTAGTCTCATCTAATGGAACCCCAACCAGTCTTGGTGCTATGTCATCCTCATCTATCTGGGCCACATCCTCAAGCTCAACATCCCATCGCAAAGCTGGTGTCTGCCTATACTTTGGAGTCTAGCGATCAGCAAGTCAAACAGCATGATGCACTGTCACTAGCTTCTCCGCTCTTTTAGAGGTAAGTCTATTCCTCTTGATAGAGTGGATATATGAATATGTGGACCAATTCCTCTCTGCAGCTGAAGAACTAGCAACTTGTGAAAGGAGGCGACCGGCAAGTATCTTTAACTCAGGTATATCTCTCCCATGCCAAGTCCACCATCCAATAAGATCTCTCTGTGCCAAAACAACTCTATCCAACCTTGCTTGTGGCTTACCCAAGTTTGGGCCACAAAGGTTGGTGAAGTCAAGAAACTGTGCACGAAGAGTAGAGGCATCTTGAGCTGAATACATCTTATCAATTGCTTTTGTGAAGCCATCCAAAACCTCAGGATCATCACATGGGAGGCCCCTTCCACCCAACTATGCATACCATTTGGGATTTAGAGCAAATGCTGCCATATGAAGCGGGGTATTCATTATGTTCCACCTCCGCGTCACAATAGGCCTAATATGCTCCTCATAAAAGCCCAATGTAGGATCCTTTGTCGCAACAATTCTCTTCATCTTACCCAACATGTTGTCAATAGTCTCATAGATCTCTCCTAAACTAGGAGCATCAGTATCAACATATCTAATGACATCAACAATGGGTGCTATGACAAAGCAAATGTATCTGCAAGATCAAAATGCCAAAAAAAAAAATCAGAATTAGAATTTTAAGATTATTAGTAGGAAAATCAGCAAGCAAAAGACTAATAGTAAATTTAAAAACCAACAACTTAATTCATTCTGGACCACCAACTCTCATCAAGGATCCTTTGCCTCATCGCTTTTTCTTCAGTGGACTTAGACTAAGACCATCGTCCCCACTCTAGATTCACCACCATCAATTGAAGGGCCTCATACACCTCAATCATCCTTTCCATCAAGATGAAATATGTGCAATACCTATAACAACAATTAAAAATTAAAAATTTAAACTTAAACATTAATGATTAAAATTTAAAACAAAAAGCATCACATGTAAGTAAACTTATAAATAATTTTTTAAAATAACTTAAAGTTAAAACAAACTAAAAGTAAACTATAATTATAATTGACATACCTTGTCTCGGCTAGTTTGAGGAACTCCTTCTTAGAGAAGGACCTAAATAGAGCAAGTGAAGTGTGGTGGTTGCAAATAAACATTTGCACTTCTCTAGCTTCTAGCACCACTTGCTTCACCCATTCAATCTTCCCTATGTCCTTCAATGCATTGTTCAAGGAATGAACACAACAAGGGGTCCAAAATATGTGCCTATAAGCACCCTCTATCATCAAACCTCCTGATTTTCACACAGGTGCAGAATCCGTGATAACCTGTACAACATTAGAGGGCCCAATCTCCTCTATGGCATCTCACAAAATGGTGAACTGAAAATCTGCATCCTTCTTCTTTTTTGAACAATCTATGGCTCTCAAAAAATAAGAGCCAGCAGGGGATGTGACAATGATATTGATGAGTGGATGATGTCTAACATTGGTCCACCCATCCATCACAATAGAGCAGCCTGTCCTAACCCAAGTGTGTCTCATATCCTCAAATAATAAAGAAACCTTTGAGTACTCTTCATCTAGGATAGTGGTTCGTAGCTTATACTCACCGAGGGGCACAAATGAGGAATTCATGCTCACAATATCTTTCACCATTTGTTTATAATAAGTGGAATGGGCTGCATTATATGGGATACCATTAGCAACAAAGAATCTACCAATGGATGCCTGACACTTCTCCTTTGCCTATGCATTAAACATACTTTCCACCGAGCCCTTCTCACTACTACTTATCTTTTTCTTCCCTCTAGACCCACTAGGGCTGCCACTAGTACCAATGGCAGATGAAATATGCCTAGATGATTGTGAGGGAATGGATGGTGATATCATTGTCAAATTTTGCCCCTCCATTTTAGCCTCTAAGTGCAATCTTTAACATTCTAATTTTTGCTCATCACTTAGGTTAGGACAAGCTTTGACTCCTTGGCATGTAACACCTAAAAAATGTGACTTCACTCTTGTATAGCTGCCCCTAAAATCATCAAGACAAACATGACAATCCCACACCCTAGTCCCTCCCAAATTCTTTTTATCTTTTGGCCTAGGTGTGACATATTGGAGAAGAGGTTTTTTCCTATTGAAAGGACCCTTTACAAAATTCTTCATAATGTCAGAAGGGCATTTAAACAAATCAGCTTTAGGATTGGGTTTTTGCCTAGTGTCACTACTAACAACATCAACCTCTACATTTTCTTCTTCATTACTACTACTTGTACTCCCACTGATGCTCATTGTGTTTAAATATGCAATTGAATAGATATATGAGCTGAAACAATGAAAAAATAAAAAAAAATCAGACTTTGCAAGCTACAAATTTATTAAAAAAATGATAGATGAAAGCACAAAGAGTTTTATACTTAATTTGTGGACAAAATAGAAGATCAAACCCTTGGTCAAGCTCTTGGAAGCAAAACTATTACCTCCTCTACTTGCAAAATGAAAACTTCAGCCGACTGTAACATAAAATGAAAACCAAAGAATGGTTAAAACAATTTAAATGTGTTGAGTTATATACATTTTAGGGTTTTTGGAGTAGTGGGGCCCACTAGCCGACCAAAAAAGACACAACAAATTTTTTTTTTATGTTTTTTAAAAAATGTTTTGAGCTTGCAAAAAAGGGGGACAGCCGACCGTACTTGATACGGTCAGGGGACGGCTAGACGTCCCCTTTCTTTTTGTCCCCCCCACGTCCCCAAGTTTTAGGGATGTCCCCTACAAAAAAAGGGAATTTGGGGATAGCTGGGGGATGTCCCATACCCGTCCCCCCGTCCTCAAGACGTCCCCGTCCCTGAAACGAGGGGTTTTAGGTCGAGTACGCATCCCTGAGGAACATAGATAAAATGGAATATTACAGCCAACTTCTTGCAAGTATCCCATGACTGAAACAAAGAGGAAACTGGTACAATAAAATCCATAATTTAAGTTAAACACTTTGGCTAAATCCATGATTTACATTAGACATAGATCTATCTATTTGAAACCCCCACAAAAATTAATAGTAAGAGATGAATCAAATAAATGATCATATTAATCTAAATAATTTTTCTTCTAATTGAAGAGACAATGAAAACCTACAAATAGAGGGAAAATGAACAAAGATTCTCCATTGAATAAAATGATGTTGAACATACTGAAGGGATATTGCTCACCCTAAACTGCCAGTGTCAATGCTAGAAGAATGAGCTCATAGCTATGGATAATGGAGGTAGTTGGAAGCCATAAAATGTTTTAGAGAAACATTCTCTAGTTTTTATTGCATCATCCAAGTAGAGGTAGTAATTTATTTTGATAGCATATCAAATGATTTGTGTGAAATTTGCAAGAGAATCTCCAAAGAAGTACAATTCCCTGATCTTTGGATGACACAAATCCAATGGGCTATAGTTTTGTGGTAGCAGTGACTTACATAATCACATTCACAATCTAGTTGCCTCGTGCTCCATCTGACAATTTACATGCAATATGCAGTTGACTCCTATCACTGAGTAATAAATTAGAGGAATTCATCGATGAAAGGGGGCAAAACTTTGGATGACTTCCTTTGGGTCCTTGGATGATCTTTGGGATATATTCAGATATGTATCCCAAATATTGATTTGAGAAGATGTGCAATCCATCTAAAACCATAGTGGAAAACTAATTGCACAACATAGATAGCTCCACTTTAAAGAATCTTCTAGCTGATGGTAGGCAACAAGGTGCAATTGAAATAAATTTATGATCTAGATGGTGCTAATCTAAAAATCCTTCATGCTAAAAGCATCCTAATTTGGGTAGGAGGTATTTAAGGACTGCACCTTACCAGCCTAAAAAGAATGAAAAAGAAAACTTTGACTGTTTTGAAAAGAGCATTCCTGACTTACGTAGAACAAAGAACTATTTCTACTTTCTTCTTATTTCCAAAGCATAGTAACATAACTAGCATCTGTGCTACTCTGTTACACTGTATTCATCAATTAATAATAGGCATCAAACTACAATTGAAACGATTCCCTCGTCCATTGACATGATCACGCAGGCTATGGTTTAGTTTAATGGTAAATTGTAATTTGACACACTAATCGTCAAAATCACTAAGGTTTAGACCTGGATGCATGACATTATGAAAATTTAATAACAATAATGCAATCTAGGATTTAGTTAGAA
The DNA here is from genome assembly GCA_028749045.1 of Cupressus sempervirens. Taxonomy (NCBI): domain Eukaryota; kingdom Viridiplantae; phylum Streptophyta; class Pinopsida; order Cupressales; family Cupressaceae; genus Cupressus; species Cupressus sempervirens. The sequence continues at coordinate 102,852,980 of CM053788.1, forward strand.
AACATAATTTGGATGACTCGATTTTAGACCTTAGATGATCACAAGCAATTCAGTGTCCTCTTCAAATGATTCATAAGAGTAATTTGTCAATTTAAAGGGGGAAAGAATTCTTTAGATGATCCAACTCCCTGATCTTGTATTACATCTTTAAGATACATGCATCTATGTACAAAAAGAAAAGAATAAAATGAGGATACATATTGATTGATCTTAGATCACATTGGGATAATGGATTATAATGCATCACAATGGAACTTAATGTTAGAGTTTGAGGAATAACTATACCGAATATCTAAATTATGAGGATTAATCAACCCTCATAAGAAAATTTTGGAAAAACAAATTAGAAAGAATCAAAACAAGCATACCTTTAGATAGCTTATTTTGCAAATTAGAGGTTGCTCTCTAGAGATTCTCTTCTAGATTTCAATGGAACTCTTATTCCGCAGTTTTCAATGTGTGAATGTAGAGGGAACGCGGGTTACAGATTGAGTTTAATAGTCAGGGGTGTGGGGGGTAGATTTAGCTACATTGGTCCAGTTCCTTTCTACCCCTACTATTCTTCTCCCTAGGCCTACATGTAGGGAGCCCAAGCGTATGGAGCTGGATTTGTACAAAGCTGCCAAAATGAGAAAAGCCCACTTGACGCGAATGAATCCCAATTTTGTTGCTGCCCATGCTCATACCTGCAAATGAATGAAATTTTTCTATTTTACCCGCGAATGAATGAAACATTTTCTTTTTTTCTAACATTGAGTTGGTCGAAATTCAACTTGGGAAAACATAAGTTGGTCAAAATTTTGACCAAATCGAGCATAATTTTTTTATTTTCAATCAATGCGGGAATGAAAACAAAAAAGAAGGAATCATAGCTTTGGTCAAAAATTTTGGTAGAAAAACAAGTTCAAATGTACTAGTGTATGATAAAAAGAACATACTTGGAAAGAGATTTGTCTTCTAAAACTGATTAGAATCCTCTAAATATTCACTCAAATCCGCCTTGAATCACTTGTAATCAGCTAAGAATGCCTCCAAACCTTCTTCTCTCCACACCTTAAGGCTCTAGAGAACACAAATGCAATAGACAATGCAAAAAAAATTGAGTTTTTTGCCCTATTATGCTGTCACAGTACGCGGGTTACATGAACCATGAGTTTTAATTAAAAACTTTCTGATTACTCACCGAGTAATCAGTGATTAACTGACAATTTTTTGCAAGTCTGGCAAGTTTTTGCTCCTGCAAGTTAAATTGGGAAAAACTCGCTGAGCTTAAAAACTCGGTGAGTGTTCCATCTATGGTTCATAATATAGATTCAAACTCCTTCAAATAAAAAATGGTCATAAAAATTATTCTGTCTATATTTTCTCTGCATAATGCCTCTTTCGGAGTGTGATTTTCTTCTGTGTTTTCCCCACTAGTTGTGACATTCACTTCCCCCTACACTTTCAAAACCGATATTGATAGTAGTAGTCTTTTTCACAATTTTCCCTTTTTCTTTCTTGCTTGCCATCTTCTTTACTTTCCTCACCTACAAGACTTAATTTTTCTTCTTGGAATCAATGATTTTCCCTTTGTTAGGGTTCCCAACACTTATCTTTACCATTTTGTGATGTATCAATTTGGAGGAGATTTTAATTTTGCCCAGGCTCCAACCATTCATTATCTCCACATGTTGTCCAACTATTGTGTTGTATGGTTCCTTTTGGAGGTGATGTTCATACCTTTCCTTTTAACTTTCTTATGTTCAATATACTATGCCTAAAGCCCTCTTGGCTAGCTAAAATAGTCATTAGTATGACTGCAACAGTTGGTCTAGCTAGAGGAATCCTTATAGCTGGTGAAGGTCGTACGACTGCTAAAATCTATAAATCTTGTCTATGGATCAATACACCTTGCAATCGTAATGTCCCTTGTTTCCATATGATGCTTTGCAATCGTACGCTACTGAATTTTGTACACTGGTGAACTCTGTACACTACTCCATACAATGCCTCTATACAATGTGGAATTTTGTACGTTGCTCTGTAGGCTACTGAAATCCTTGTCTCTGGGTCACTCCACTCAATGCCTTAATGATTTAATCCAATTGTTTTTAATATGTTAGCATTAGTTCTTAGACTGCATTTGTTTTGGGCGATAATATTGAGAATTGAGAATGTTTCCCTCCTTATTGGTATGACACTTTTCACGTTTCTTTTTTGTTCTATTTTTATCATTTCCCCCTTAGGCCTCCTTCCTTCATTTTTTATCAAACCTCCCTTTATTTTTTTTTCCTCATTTCCCTCTTTTACATTTATGTAGTAAATAGAAACTTCCACCTTCTTGTCTTTATAAGGCTTTAGTTTAGACCCATTGACTTAGTCTTTCAAAGGGTTATTATCTAAAGAAGACAACTTTTAGCTCCATTTTCCCTTACCTCCATAATCTTATATGACCCAAGCCATCAAACTTTAAACTTACCTAGCTTATCATGTCAGAATTTTTGTCTCCCTTGTGCCTATTGCTAAAATTTTGCACATGTGAAATTGAAGTATGAAGACAAAGAAAGTGCACGAATGCCATTTGTTTCACACAAGAAAGTTCTTGTATTATTCATCAAAGGATAGATACAAATAATATTTACAACTAATAAACTGAAATGAGATATTGAAAGTAAATTTCTCTCACACAATTGGCTATGAGAGAAACTTTCAAATCTACTAATATCTATCGCTATTCTACCGAAGTGCATAAATATGAAAGAAAGAGCATAGAATGCAGAGAGGATCATAGGGCACCAGCCATTGCCTGTAATGACTAGTAATGTTGCATTACTCCAATCTCGCTTACTTGCTACCCCGAACTGCATTTCCTCCAAGTCTTTGAGTCCTGCATAGAAAGAAGATGGTTAGATCCAATGGATCTAATCAATGACGAAAACAACTTACCTCATGTGCAAACAAACTATGCTACTATCATGTCATGCACTTGCATAAAATAGAAACATATACCAGCAAAGAGGCAATCATTAATATATCAATTTTTTATTGCTAATATGTTTGCTTCTTGTGCAAAATCTTATCTCTAATAGGTACACAAATATAACTACAGGCTCCCATGATGGTTATTGAGCTCGACGTGCCTATAAAAGATAAGATTGAAGAAGCTCATCAAAAGATTACAGCTAAGAAATAATGATTGATACTGTTGAAAGTGCATAACAAGAAAAAGTTTGACAACAAGATGAAGGGATAACATTTCAAAAAAGTGAGTAGATTTATCTTCATTAAGTTTTCAATAAAAAATGAAGATGGGAAATTCTATGGCAGTGAAGCACATAACAAGTCGGTTGAAATTTAGAGTTGAATGTAAGATATAACTATTACAACAAATAAAAAGAGCTATATAGATGTTTGGTATCAAATGAGACCAATAAACTTAGAAAAGTTATGAAGCTAAAGTCTATCATAGTCAAGCAAAAAAGAATATGGCGTATGATCAGCAATGTATGCCAATTGAAAATAGAATATAACATCTATTTCAAATGATGGTATGTCAAATAAAATGTGAAGTGTGACTTTTTAACACCAACAATGTTTAGGTTTAGTGTTGACAATTCAAACAAGAAAGGAGAAGTATACAACAAACATCAAAGCTTGCAGATTGCTCTCGCATAGGTGATGTTTGGAAGTGTTATTTGGAATTGCACATTTTAATGTTCATTGTATTTCAATATAAGTGCAATATAATGATATATGAGATAGACATGAAGCTAGGTGAAGAAGGCTTAAGGAAAAGAATTCAAAATGTGCCCTAGTAACAGTGTTACTTTAAATTCAAAGGATCATGGCACTATTACTCGTAGTTTGAGAAGTTACATAAACAAACAATGAAGTGAGAATTAGTGAAGCTGGATCAAATATGGCCACTAACATTGGAGTGGAGATACAATACAAAATAATCACTTTTAGAATAGTATAATAGAGGTGAGAGAGACTATGCTGATTATGATGCAGACAAACTCAACATTATCATCCAAAGATGCTACAAGAAGAAGTTTTTTATTTTCCAGTAAAACAAATATCATTGGAACTGCAAGAACATCATCAAAATGAAGTTGACATATTCAAGCTCAAATTTCATAGCAGTCAAAGAAAAGAAAAGTTATATATGTACAAGAAAAACCCAATTCCAATATGAACAATGGCTACCTACAAATCAGACTTGGAGTGAATCTATGAATTGGGTATTTCGATAAGCATATTTTGAGAGGAAATACAGTTACCAAAGTGTTAGCTGATTAAATATTTCAAGTTTTGAGCAGAAGTATAGAGACAAAAACATTTGAACTTCTTAGAAGATGACCTACTAGTCAAAAACATGAGTTTATTTTAAAAAACAAAAAAAAAAAAAAGTTCTTATAGTTGTATAGTTAAAAGAATCCAGTTGTAGTTTATAAGACTCCAGAATGACGTATGGAAATGACAGAATTTCAAGCAAGGGTTTTGAAAAGATAGAAACATCAATTTGTAGCTACAGGAATACATTTAAAGTGAAATCTTTGGATCATTATGTGGAGCAAAAATAGACAATATAAAGCTGGAAATGTGAATTTCACCCAATGGAAAGAAAATAAATGGCAGACAAGAGCAACAAACATGCCCACAGAATCAGGCTTGTCAAACCCAAGTTCCTGTCATGTCCCCATTTTGGTTGACATTGTTTAGCGTGCTAGATCAGTCTATCATAGGCTCTCGTAGACTAGTGGTGATGTGGAGAGAGTTGACTAGCGACTATTTGGTAGTATTTTGTCCTTACAGTTGATTAGTGATTTGGGCCTACGTTTGTTATAAAGTAAAGTTACTTTATTTGGGCCCAATTCTATAATTTGATGTTGAGAAGCACTTTTTATTATAAAGTAATATTTTATAAAAGTGTACTTTATTTCATAAGAATATTTGGATGCTTCTAGAATGTTTAAGTGACTTCTAGAGGAAGCTACTAAGAAGTGAATAAATAGACCCTATGGGTCTTGCATTGGATCATCTAGTTTGGATTTTCTCCCTTGACATCAGATTGTGATTTAGTCACATAGTCTATTATGGAGCCAAGTGGTTTCAGATAGTCACTAGATCTTTGAGAACAAAGTCTCCCTTGGATTTTGCATTACCAAGGAGGTGAAATATCCTTTGAAGGGTTGCACATTTGGAGGTGATACTATAGTCACTTCAGCTAGGGTATCATTGGGCCTAAGGCCATTTTCAACATTTCAGCATTTCAGGAGGCATTTTTAGTAGGGCCAAAATTATAGGAGGCCATTTTTAGTAGGTCCAAAATTATAGGAAGCTATTTTTAGCAGATTTGAAATTTTAGGAGGCTTCTTTTAGCAGACCTGAAATTATAGGAGGGATTTTTCTGAGGACTAGTCATTTTCAGTCATGGAGTGATTGCAGGACATCTTTAGAAGGCTTAATTGTGTTGGAGGAAAGATTTATAGCTGCTAGTTCATTTTTGCTACAAGTCATCCAATTTTCAAAATTCCAGGATAGGGCTTTGGAACCACATTTTTGTTCATATCTTCCTCGTTACTCAGCATATTATTTTGGGTATTTTTGCATCAAATTTCTATCATCGAGGAGATAAAGATAGGTACATTTTGGAGTTCCAAAATGCCATGATTTATTTTTAAAGAATTTTTCAAAACTCCTAGACATTTTCAAAAATTTGCAAGATTTTCAGATTTGGGGTGACTTTGGCTTGGGTGTTGGCATCTTCAACATTGGTAAAAATTATTATAGCCATCTACAATCAGGTTCTTCACTTCTCATTTGGCATTTGGCATATTTTTTGAGAAATGTATGTTTTCAGCTAAGTACAAAATATAACTTCAGCCCTTTACTATTTTACATTGTACTTGTCTTTGTTTTCCATTTGGCATTATTGGAATCAAAGGAAGGCAAGGATTTTGCAAGTGAAAGAGTATTGTAATTTTTAGATTATCTATATTGCCAACCTAGGGTTTGATGATCAAATTATTGGCTGAAATATGTATGGCATTGTTGCAAATTGTTGATATATGAATGGCATATGGTTTTGAGCAATTTCCTATGTTCAGCATTTACTTTCAGTAGTAGTCTTCAGTTGCATGCCAAGTGTTTGACAAAATTTCTCAGTTTAGCATTAGAGGTTTTTAGTGGCCTATTGGTAGGGGTCATTATAGTGGTATCAGAGTGGTTTTCTTGCCATCCTGTTGGGTAAGAGCTATCTTGTATGACTAATCAACACTCTACTTTATCTAGAATGGATAGGTATAGTACAGAGTCTCAGAGGACATGATCTTGGACAATTTATAGACAAAGGAGGAAGATCCAAAGTCAGAACAGTAGAAATGATGGTTATTTAGACATTCGAGATGAACTTAGGAAAATAAGCCATGACATGTTTGAATAGTTGGTTAAGCACTGCTGTATGATGAATGACGTGCTGTTCAACTTAGCTAAGGTGGATAAGTTGACTAGATTTTTATTTGGCAGATCTTCTCATAGGACAAATGACACAATTACTAGGAACTTGCATGAGGAGTTCAAGAAACTAGCTTATAGCTAGGCAAAAATCTCAGATTCTACTCTGCCACAGGAGGTAGTGGTAAAGGATATTACGCAAATTGATAGTAACAGTCAACTTGATACTCAAGTTTAGATAGTTGTATATAGGTTACTAGAGGGTGATGTCACACATACTCAGGATGGTTTAGTTATGATAGGTAGTGACTATAGTGTAGAGGGTTTAGATGATGATTTTGAGGATGTTTTTGTGCATGATGGTGAGCTACCTGGTTGAGATGATCAAACATTGAGTATTCATGACTTTTCTGAGAGGGAGAACTAGGCACATTTGGATGCTTCGTCACATGAGGTTGAGGTTGGTAGTACTTCACATGATTTGTCTAGCTAGCTGAAGGTGAGCAAAGATAGTATTGTGACTTCATTATCTCATCATGATAGGATGTGGAATATGATAGAGGATCACATCCAGATGATTCAATTATACGAAAGACATAAGGGAGTTTAGGTAGAGTCTTTTTGTGTTGACTTACAGGTGATTAGGGAAGGAATAGGAATGATGAAGTTGAGTTATTCACATCTTCTATCAGATCATGACCATCTTCTTAGCCTTTCTGGTGACTATTTAGATGCCTTGAGGAGGAAGGAGAAGGAAGTTGATAGGCTTTCTCGCAAGCTTGAGGACACTTGATCTTTCTTGGCGAATACTCCATTGGTATTACGGGACTTAGAAAGACATGGGAATGAGCATTACATGGAGTTGAGTTTAGTACCATCTTGCACACCTGGTACTTAGCTTCTTGCAATAGGAAGATCATATGTGGTCATTGATAATGTTGTGAGTTCATCTTGCATTCACATTTAGGATACAGGGACAGTGTCATACAGGTATGTGGAGTTAGTAGGTATTAGTCATATTACTCAGGTGAGGAGTTTGCTTGAGTTACTAGCTCATTCTAGTTTACGGATATGGACTCAAGATTGTTATATTGGCATTTGGGATTCAGTTGACTGGAGATCTTTATCACTTTTTGGTAGTAGTGATTATTTGGGTGCTATCATGGATTTGATTAGTAGATTGCATGGTATTGTCCTTTCTTGTGCCAGTAGCTTGTTTGATGTTGGTATTAGTTTTTATACACCGATGTTGGGCTTTGTTCATATATTCAATCCACCATTCTCGCTGGAATGTGTTGATGATCTTTCATATTTGGTAGTGTTTATAGATGAGTCCCAGGATCATATTGGCATTGATGACATCTAGAAGGATGCAGTAAGCAGTTTTGAGGACTTAGTTTCCTTGGCAGTTTCTTTTGGTACAGAGGAATTGGGCAGCGGTGCTATAGTTTTTGATACTCCGTATGTTGATATGAGCTTTGGAGTTGATTCACAGGATGTGGATGGTAATACTCTAGAGACCAGTAACTTTGAGGATACTCCTTTGGATAGTGTGTCAGAGGAGGTTTGTAGGAGACAGTCTAGCTAGTGCCATCATGTGTCTAGTTAGCTGAGAGATAGTGAGTGAGATATTGCTATCACTTACCAACATTTCAATGTTTCTTATCAGTTGTTAGCAGATTATGGATGGGGTTCTCCTACTAGTGATGAGTAGGGAGGCAATTATCTTTCCTTGATAGAGATCCACTCTTTATGGGAGGCTATCTAGATTCTGAGACAGAATTATATGTAGTTGGTAGCCAACAAAGATTATCTTATGGAGTGGGGGAGTATAGCATATGATGCATTATTGGCCAAGGAAGATGAGGTGAGTGAGCTTACTCAGCAACTTGAGGTGACTTATGAGATTCTTGAGAGTACACAGTTGGATTTTGAGGAGTCATAGTTTCATTTGGTTGAGGTGACCATGGAGTTAGAGCGACTGCAGTCTTTACTAGATTCTATATAGTCACAAGCTATGGTGTCTGGTGATCTGAGGATGTCCATCGTTGAGATTGTCAAAGAAAGTGGAGATGGGGATGCATCCATCCTTGAAATTGGCATTGGCATATCGGTTTCATTTCCACTAGAGTCAGGTTCAATTGAGTTGGGTGCAATAGCAGATTGTTGTGGTATGCCTGACATGGTGACGGTCTCTACTATTGATGGCACAAAGACTAGGGATGTTGTGTTAGAGATCATGTGTGATGTTGGTGAGCTGACAATTGGCATGGTTCCTGCTAGTGGTACTACTCCCTTGGCAATGTCTTTAGTGGTAGTAGTCAGGTCTAGCTTGGGTAGTGATCGGTTGCAATTAGTTTTATCTAGATTGCAGTTTGAGCCACTGACTGAGATTGGCACATTTTATCAGCATTACACTGTGAGGTATGCTCATCAATTTTCCTTTGATGACCATGTTGATGAGATGATGATATGGAGATGCACTTTGGTTTCTAGTGCTTGTCATCAGTTATGGGATAGTTTGACACCATGGGATGAGAGTTGTGATGGGCATGACATGGAAATAGGTTCTACGGTTGACAGCTTGATAGTACATGACTTAGAGTAGGAGTTTGGGAGTGATGCTTCAGTGGTTCTTATTGATTCTACTCCTTTGGCTATGTCATCTCCTGACTGAGCTAGTGATTAGTTGTAGTGGGTTGTATCACCTGTACATGGCGAGTTGTCGACTGAGGCTGGTTCTTTTAATCAACATTATATTGCGGGGTATGTTCATCAGTTTGCATTTGGTCCATGTGTTGAGGAGTTGATGGTAGGAAGACTTGGTTTGGGTTCTATTTCTTGTTGTTTATCTTTTGATGTCTACTCACCATTAGCGGTGCATGGGAGTTATGGTTATGAGGTAGTGGCTGGTGATTTGCAGAGTTGTGTTGATTGTAGTAGGTGTATAGTGTGTGGATTATCTGTACTTGGTATAGTTTCATTCAGGAGTGTCCACCATTGTGACAGAGTTGGATTGTACATTTCACATAGGCCAGTGGGATGTGTCGATGGTATTTACTGTGTTGGCAATTTGGGATGTCCACTCTACTTGGGTTCTGATATTTTGGGAGTTTGTGTCTCATGGGTTCCTGATTATGGCAGTAGTGGATTTGAAGTTTAGTTGAGCAATGATTCACACTTCATTCATGGATTCTTCTTGGTTATATTGTAGAGGATATTGTAGGAGCCTGTATTGATTAACAAAAATATAGTACATGACTATATTTGGGATCCAAGTGGGTTGAATGGTTTATTGTTCAGTCATTGCTTGGGGACAAGCAATTTTAGGAAGGGCGGACTGTCATGTCCCCATTTTGGCTGACATCATTTAGCATGTTGGATCAGTCTATCACAGGCTTTCATAGACTGGTGGTGATGTGGAGAGTGTCGACCAGTGACTATTTGGTAGTATTTTGTCCTTATAGTTGATTAGTGATTTGGGCCTACATTTTTTATAAAGTAGAGTTACTTTATTCGGGCCCAGTTTTATAATTTGATTTTGAGATGCACTTTTTATTATAAAGTAATATTTTATAAAAGTGCACTTTATTTCATAAGAATATTTGGATGCTTCTAGAATGTTTGAGTGACTTTTAGAGGAAGTTATTGAAAAGTGAATAAATAGACCCTATGGGTCTTGATTTGGATCATCTAGTTTGTATTTTCTCCCTTGACATCAGATTGTGATTCAGTCACATAGTCTATTATGGAGCCAAGTGGTTTTAGATAGTCACTAGATCTTTGGGAATAGAGTCTCCTTTGGGTTTTGCATAATTGAGGAGGTGAAATATCCTTTTTAAGGTTGCACATTTGGAGGTGATACTACAGTTACTTCAGCTAGGGCATCATTGGGCCTAAGGCCATTTTCATCATTTCAGCATTTTAGGAGGCATTTTTAGCAGGGCCAAAATTATAAGAGGCCGTTCTTAGCAGGTCCGCAATTATAGGAAGCTATTTTTAGCGGATCCAAAATTTTAGGAGGCTTCTTCTAGCAGACCTGAAATTATAGGAGGGCTTTTTCTGAGGACTATTCATTTTCAGTCATGGAGTGATTGCAGGACATCTTTAGAAGGCTTAATAGTGGTGGAGGAAAGATTTATAGCTGCTGGTTCATTTTTGCTACAAGTCTGATCCAATTTTTCAGAATTCCAGGATAGGGCTTTGGAACCACATTTTTGTTCATATCTTCCTCATTACTCAGCATACCATTCTGGGTATTTTTGCATCAGATTTCTATCATCGAGGAGATAAAGATAGATGCATTTTGGAGTTCCAAAATGCCATGATTTATTTTTAAGAAATTTTTCAAAACTCCTAGACATTTTTGAAAATTTGCAAGGAAGTATATTTTCAGATTTGGGGTGACTTTGGCTTGGGTATTGACATCTTTAGCATTGGTAAAAATTATTACAGCCATCTACAATCAGGTTCTTCACTTCTCATTTGGCATTTTGCATACTTTCTGAGAAATGTATGTTTTCAGCTGAGTACAAAATATAGCTTCAGCCCTTTACTATTTTACATTGTGCTTGTCTTTGTTTGCCATTTGGCATTATTGGAATCAAAGGAAGGCAAGGATTTTGCAAGTGAAAGAGTATTGTAATTTTTAGATTATCTATATTGCCAACCTAGGGTTTGATGATCATATTATTGGCTGAAATATGTATGGCATTGTTGCAAATTGTTGATATATGAATGGCATATGGTTTTGAGCAATTTCCTATGTTCAGCATTTACTTTCAGTAGTAGTCTTCAGTTGCATGCCAAGTGTTTGACAAAATTTCTCAGTTCAACATTAGAGGTTTGTAGTGGCCTAATAGTTCTCAACAAAAATTCATGGCAACATCTCACAAGAGAAGTGCATAGAAGACCCAGTTGCAACTGATGTAAAGGTTCCAAATGGTATTGTAAATACTCAGAAATCAGACACATCTAGCTCCAAAAGATAGCTCAAATCAACCCAGTTTTATGCCAAAATTCGAGCTAAAAATTCCAAGTAAACAACATCAGTCAACATGGCAAGAGTAGTGAAGATGAATAGCATTAAAAAATTGAATTAGGCCCATTAAAAGTGCAGGAGATTTCATCAGTTCAATTTCAAGCCATGAAAAAGGGGAATCTCATAATTTAGTGGTGAAATAGGGCTCCAAATGTGGCATTTTAAAAGAAGAAAGCATGTTTACATTTTGACTCACCACATGAGCTAGTCATAGCAACAACTGACTCCATTTGCATAGCAAAGGAAAAAGAATTGCTCAAAATTTCCTCCATAACTGGCGGCTAGGGTTTCATCGCCAAGTGCTTCTCTTGTTTCCTTCGTTTTCTACCTTGTCAAATGGAAAAAATGATTTAGTTTTTCCCTTTAATTTTCTCCTAAATTTCAATCTCATTTCAGGTCCATTAGAAATCTATAATATTATTATCAATAGTGACTAATGTTAATGTTAGAGGAAATCATTAATATTAGTTAGTATTAATAATATTATTTACCATTATAAATTATATTGTAAATTATTATTTAATTACAATGGTTTTATAAATTGTAATTAATTATTAATATGTTTTTTTAAAGAAGGGACCAAAATCCATGGCTAAAATGACTAGTGTGTTTTAAAATATCAAGAGGAGAGTATATGAGCTTTGTCATCACATTTGAAGAAGTCTATCTTGGAGTTGTGGAGTTAATTTAGGAAAGTCCAAGTTGACTTTCTCCTACTTTTTAGAAGCCAATTATGAGCACTAGGAGTGTTTTTGGGGAGGTTTAGGTGAGTCATAAGTGTTTTTAATGACTTAGGTGGCTTTTACCTTGTTTTGGATTTCATTTTGAAGAGTGGTGGATCCTATTTCGAGGGTTTTCTTGTTGAATCCAACCCAAGGTGTTTTTAGAGATTTTTTTGGAGGAAACAAGTTGGTGGAGTTTGAATTCGTACTTAAGAGGTTGGTGGAACAATTTGTAAAGTAGTTCTCAGTTATGAAAAAGTGGGCTCTTAGTGATTTTCTCTATCCTTTGGCCATTTTTTTTACATTTCTTTTTGTAACTCAATTGATGATATATGCAGAGATCACCTTGGAGACAATTTTTGATGAGATTTATCACCTTCTTGCTAATTATGGAGTTGTGTATTAATGTGATTGGATCAAGCTATTAGTGAAATTCTTCTTTTCCTTCAGTTTTGTCTCACTGTTATGCCTATTCTACAAAGAATGCAATGTCTAGGTTGTAGATTATGTGACATGAATGTGATAGGTTCATTGTTGTCAAAGTTATCTTTCCCTATATTGGGCAAGTACACATTTAAACTTTTCTGCAAAATACTCATGTGCATGCATCACAAAGGCAAGCTATGTGAATCTATCACCAATCTTATAGTTTTTAAGTGTAGAAATTTTTTGAGTATCCTAGATTTGAACTTTAAGTGCATCACCATATGTTTAGTTTCCTTTTCCATCATCTTTCTATCCCTTTCCTTCATACATTTTTCAAGTTTTAAGTGAAGCATTTGATAGGAACCAGCCTAGAAACTGGAGGTCTCACTTCATTGCATGTCGTACGTAGAAGTGATTCCCATGTTATACTAGGATTACTGAACTCATTCAGTTTGGCATCAGGTGCAAATTTTGGTACATAACAGTGCCAGCTCAGTTTTCTTTCATCTAGTTTATTAAAGCATTGAGTCTCTCACTTAAAATCCCCACATCTCCTAGTCTGTGTTCAATTGCTACTCTTAGGCTTTGTACTATATATTCCACTGGCATCACAACTTCTTGCCTTTGCATTAAGTGAAAGGGGGCTTGTCTAGTGGTGGTCTTGTATGTAGTCCTATAAGCCCATAGAACTATTGGAAGCCTTTCCTCCTAATCTCCCTTATCAACTCCACAAGTCTTCTATAAAATTGTTACCAATATTTTTTTTGTGGTCTTTACCAAACCATTTTCCCTTGGATAGTACAGATTGGAAAAGTAATGGAAAATTTTGTACTCACTTGTCATTGTTCTAATTGCCTGATTCACAAAGTGCACCCCTCTATCACTTGTCAACTATAGTGGTATGCTGAACCTTGTTACTATTTTCTCATAGAGAAATTTGGTGGTACTAAGGGTTGTATTGTCTAGGAGTGCTCGTGCCTCTACCCATTTTGTAATATATTATGTTTCCATCACTATGTATTTGTATCTGTAGCTACTGCTAGAAGGAAAGGGCCCTACAAAGTCCAACTCTTATCATTTGAATAATTCTTGTGGTTGTGATAGAAACAATGACATGAAATCTCTTTTTAGGGGTTTTCCTACCATCTAGCACATATCACAACTTAGGTTCCATTCTCAAGCATTTGGATACAGTGTGGGCCACTAGAGGCCAGCCAATAACACTTTTCGAGCTATTGCATCAGGTCCCATATGCCCCCTTTTCAACCCTTCATGGGATTCTCTCATAACTCTTGGAATTTCCTCCTCCATGATGCATCTCCTTAATATTTTTTTCAGCCCCATCTTATACAATAATTCATCAATCAATTGAAATGTCCTTTTGAGTGCAATTTTTCTTCTCTTCATTGTTGGTATCTCACTTAGAAAGGTAGCAGTTGATAGGTTCTGCCCGATCCCTTCGTACCACTGAGGTAGTACAAAAATTTGAAATAAATGGGTGTAAGAGAAGCCTTCATTCACTTTGCTTCCAAGGGATTCCCCTAACTTGATTCTTGACAACTGGTATGTAATTACATGACTTTTCCCTAGCCAAACTATGATTTAAAAAGTAAATTCTTGTAGAAGGATTAGCCACCTACTCATTCTCCCTTGAATCATAGGCTTGTTCACCAAATACATGAGTGTAGGATGATCAACAAAAAATGTAAAAGGAGTAGCTATTAAGTAATGTCTAAATTTTTGAACTACATAGACCATACCTAATGCTTCTCTTTTGGTGGTGTTGTAATTTCACTTTACTTTTGATAATAGCCTTCTTGCAAAGTATATTGGGTGGTCCAGTCTCTCCTTCTTCATTTGTTCCAGGCTGGCGCCTATTGCATAATTAGATGCATCCACATGGACGTGGCACTCCTTGTTATAGTTAGGGCAGATAAGAATCAGAGCACTCACAAGTCTCTTTTTTAACTCCCAAAAGGCCTCCTATTCTTCTTCCCAACAAAACTGTTCTCCTTTTTTGGTTAGTTTTTCTAAAGGCAAAGACACTTTGAAAAATCCTTTTATAAATATGTTATAGTACCCCACATGCCCCAAGGACTTGACAAAAGTTACATCTGATAGAGTTCCCATGTCTAGAATGACCCTTATGTTGTCAAGACTTATTTTCAAACCTTCCTTGCATACTTTATGGCCAAGAAGCCTGCCTTGTAGAACCACGAATCTTCATTTCTTTGGATTCAGAGCCAACCTTGCCTTTTGACATCAATCCATGTATTTTCTAATGACCTTGAGGTGGTCCTCTTTCCCATTGTATATTGACCAGTCATCTAGGAAAGCTTTGAAATTCCCTATAGACATTCCATTGAAAATATGCAATATGATCCTTTGAAAGCTGGCTAGTGCATTGCATAGCCTGAATGACATCCTGTTGTAGGTGTGCCAACTACAAATGTAGTTTTCAACTTATCCTCCTTAGAAATGTTGATTTTCTTGTATCCTAAAAACCCATCCATGAAGGAGTACATTTCATGGCCACCACCTCTTCTAGGATACTATCAGTAAAAGGGATCAGGAAGGGGTCTTTTATAGTTACCACATTCAAGCATCTGAAGTCAATACATATCCAAACTTGGTTCTTGTACTTTTTTAGTGATATGACTATAGGGGATACCCACTCACTGGTTGGTACCTTGAATATTAGTCCTACCTCAAGCATCTTAGTGATTACTTCTTGAATCTTGGCAACATAGTTCTTATTCATCTGGTACAACCGTTTGTGCATTGGTCTTGCTTTAGGTATCAATGGTATTCAATGAATGCATAGTTATAGAGGCACTCCTTTCAAGTCCTTGTATGTCCATGCAAATACATCCTTATATTCAAGGAAATTTTTTAAAAGTTTTTGCCTTCAACATTGGATCCCAATCATCCCCTTTGAGAGTCTCCTTGGTTGGTTCTTCTCTCGTAGGTTTATTGTCTACAACTTAGCCTCCTAATATTTTGCTTTCTTCTTAAATATATGTGTTGGTTTATTATTGAGGGTTGTCGCACCCTCCCTCTACTCATTATAACCTTCTAGGTACCTTTCTTCAGAATTGAATTCTTGGATTTGAAACATATTACACTCTGGCTAGAATACTTCATAGTCTCCATTTTATGGGTATAAGTGTTGGAAGAGGATGATGGTGGTATTATTTTCATTTTTCTTCTTAAGGATGGGGTTAACCCTTCGATGAACCACCTCTTTTTCAATCCATTAACATGTTTTTTCTCTAGCTTCCTTATCAATTCCTTGAGTCTTCTTCTATATGATCTAATAGATTCATTTTTCCCTTGCTATGTATTATAAGTTTTTGTGACTGTCTCATCATCGTCACATAGAAGTCTAAATTCTTCCTCAAAGGCGGTATAGAGATCCATCCATGTGGTCTTCTTTGCAACCTTCAAGTCTATATACCAACTAGTAGCTATACCTCTTAGTGTTACAAGAAATGCTATAGCCATTCATCAACATCATTTTCTCCATTTGCTTGTCGTATAGTTATACATGTTTTACAATGACGTACAGGGTCTTCTAATCCTTCCCCAAAAAATCTAGGGAGTTTTTGTTTGTCTAATTC
The DNA here is from genome assembly GCA_028749045.1 of Cupressus sempervirens. Classification (NCBI taxonomy): domain Eukaryota; kingdom Viridiplantae; phylum Streptophyta; class Pinopsida; order Cupressales; family Cupressaceae; genus Cupressus; species Cupressus sempervirens. Next base: position 102,869,230 of record CM053788.1, read on the forward strand.
CATTCTCCTACCGTTCTTCCCTCTTGCCATGATGCTCCTTCCTATCAAGGTTCTCCCTCGTACAAGGACATTCCCTCCTACTAGACTAGATTCTTGGGTTCTTGGTCTAGTAATATCTCCTTCCCCTTGTGGTTCTCCTTCTATGTGGTTGAAGCTTTATTTCTTGCAATGCTCTTTTTGTTAATGGTTTCAGGGTTCTTCCACCCTTCCTTCCCTCTTGATGCTTTTGAAATAACCAAGTAGGTGTGTAATGATCTAATCTCCCTCCAATTCTAGAGACATGAGTTACTTCTAAAGATTGCCTAAATAACGTAGGCTGAACAGTGCACTAGAAGATGGCGTACGGAGACAAAGCTAGCTGGTCATACGGTGAGAGACTAGTTGGTTGTACGCAGAACTAGCCATATGGTACACAGTAAAAGGCTAATAGTAGGAGTTCGTATAGTGAGGCACAGTAGGATTCTATACGATGATGCATAACAGGAACAACAAGAATCTATACGGGGTAAGTGAGAGACCGTACGGTGTCTTAATGGGTATCGTATGGTAATTATAGAGGGAGTACAATGGGGAGAATGGGTGTATAGAAGGTTGTACGAATTTCATACAGTAGCTGTGGTAGTATGGTGGTGAGAGTGGAAGATGTATGGAGGGGCTACGAATCTATATGGTAGGCCGTACTAGGTGTCCGTATGGGGCAATTAAGAGGTTGTGCGGTGGAAGTATGGAGGGATTCAACGATGCCACTACATGCATATATCAAACACAAATAATCTGTAACACCAAAGATCAAATATATATATATATATACAACTTGTTACCGAATAGCAATAATTTTCCCGTACATGGATAGTACACCAAATTGCTGGATCCCAAGTTAAGCCATGCATAATGGAATACAAATGATCGCATTCACCAGAGATACCAATAAATGCCAAAGCAAGTATAGAATAATAATCATAGAATGATATAGCTATAAATATTTGAAAATAATGATGGCACTACAATTTACCAGATATAGACCAAGATGAACAATGACAGAATAGGGTGAGGGATGAATCCCACCGAAACTGCACAAGCTAAATAGGGAAGATCTTTCACTTTCAAAATGGTGAACAATCACGAACTCCAACAGGAATTCATAGTATAGAGAAATATAATCCAAAGCATACCTATAGACTACCTACGAGCCTTTCTTAAATACTCGTCGGGAAATTTTTTTTGAGGGTGTACAAAATTAGCCGACGACAACACAAACTATGAAAACAAAAATAAAAATAAAAATGAGTCCGAGATAAATCAATCGACCTATTACAAAGATTAAATTATTATTTATTTTATAACAGGGACATTAAAGTCCTCCCATCCTAAAATTTTCTTGTCCTCAAGCAAGTGCAATGTCGAGTACTGGAGGATGTGCTTGCCTTCCCACGTTGTGTCATCCAACAGTAGGTGTCACCAATGTACCAAGTATTACCTCACAATGCAGTTCCATAGGGCCTTTTCACACACTTAGAGAATCTCAACAAGTTCTAGAATGAGATTCTCTTCCTCATTGAGTGGGAGAAGGTCAGTAGTGACAGTGACATTTTTCCCTATAGCCTTCTTCAGACAGGAAACATGGAAGATATTGTGAATGCGGCTACCCTCTGGAAGCTCCAGTTCATACGCTACCTCACCAATGCAACAAATCACATGATAGGGACCATAAAAATGTGGCTTCAATTTCTCCTTCCCTATTACCTTTAATGAAGATTTCCAGTATGGCTAAAGTCGGAGATAGACTAGATCCCCTACTTCAAAACTCCTTTCTATCCGGTGTCTGTCGACATACACCTTCTGTCAATTTTGTGCCTGCTGCAAGTTCTCCTTCAAGCTCCTCAGTATGTCTTGTCCCTTCTATAGCCAATCCTTCACCCTTGGAGCATGACTATCATCCATAACTATGTCGATGAAGGAGAGGGATTCATGCCTATATAGAGATTTGAATGGCCCCATCTTGATTGACATGTAATATGTGGTATTGTAGCAATATTCTCCAAGATGGATCCATTTGACCCACGCACGTTGTTGTGCTGAGACGTAGTTTTGAAGGTAGCCTTCAAGCCATTTGTTCACAATCTTAATTTAGTTGTCTATCTACGGGTGGTAACTCATGCTCAGTGATAACTCTGTCCCTACCATCCAAACCAATTCTATCCAAAAAATACTGACAAATCATCCATCCCAATCATTGATGATGTTTCGGGGTAACTCGTGTAGGCGAAAGACTTCTTTGAAAAATAGATTGGTGACTTGTGCACCCTAAAGGGCCAAGGGGATGGCAAAGAAGTGAGCATATTTTGTCAATCTGTCAACCACAACGTAGATATAGTCCTTTTTGTTCACCTTGGGAAGACTTGTTATGAAGTCTATTGATATACTTTCCCACTTATGTTTAGGAATTGGCAAAGGCTGTAACAGTCCAGCAGGAAGAGTGTGTATAGATTTGTTCTATTGGAAAAATGTACATTATTTCACATGATACAACACATCCCCTTTCAATCCCTTCCATGAAAATCTCTCCCAAATACTTTGTAAGTTTTAAGGAAGCCAGGATGTCTAGCCAGAGGGGAGTTGTGCACTTCCTTTAGGATCTTCTGCTTCAGTTTGGATTTTGGCACTAGGTATATCCAATATTTATAATAGATGATATCATCCACCACCCTATACTAATCATTGTGGATGTGACCATCCATTATCTCATAGGTAAATGTATTCTCATAATATTCTACCAATAGTTGTGCCTTCCAGTCAGCTGCGATCTGGTCTAGCGAGTAGATGTTGGGTTTTCTAGACAAGGCATTTGCAACAACATTGTTCTTCCCTTTTACATAGTCAATGTTAAAATCAAAAGACTAAATTTTGCTTACCCATTTTTGTTGCCATTTGTTCAAGTCTCACTGCTCCAAGAAATATCTTAGATTGTTGTGATTCATATGGATGAAAAACTTGGCACCAACCAGATACTGTTGGAACTTGGTTAGTGGATGTACGATGGCCAACATTTCTTTGTCATAAATGGAATACAAGCATTCTACTGGTGTAAGCTTCCCGCTCTCATAGGTGATGGGGTGTCTGTCTTGCATCAGAATTGCTCCAATGCCCTCCCCAGATGCGTCACATTCCAAAATGAATGGTTGAGTGAAGTGAGGTAGTGCAAGAACTAGGCAAGTGCTCATGGCCTCTTTTAGCTTATTAAAGGTGAGTTGTGCTTCTTCATTCCACTAGAAAGCCCCTTTCTTTGTCAAATCCGTTAAAGGTGCGCTGAGCTGAGAAAAACCTTTGACAAATCTCCTGTAGTAACTGCACAATCCAAAGAACCCTCGTAGATCCGTGAGTGATTTTGGGGGAGACCAGTCAAGAATTGCCTAAATCTTCTCCTGCTGCGCTTGAACCCCGTATTTATGATAACATGACCCAAGTACAATATCTCTATCATACCAAACCCACATTTGGACTGCTTGGCGAATAGGGGTTATTCCTCCATGATACTCAAAACTTCATTCAAGTGCTTCAAGTACTCCTCCCATGTCTTGCTATAAATAAGATGATCATCAAAGAATACAAATAGATACTTACACAACTATTTGTTGAAGATGTGGTTCATGCATGACTGAAATGTAGCAGGTGTGTTGGTCAAATCAAATGGCATGACCAAGAACTCATAGTGTTCATAGTGGTAGCAAAAAGCCATTTTCTCCACATCTTCATCCCTCATTCAAATTTGATGGTATTTGGAATGAAGATCTATTTTTGAAAAATAGACTGTTCCATATAGTTCATCCAGCAGCTCATATATCCTTGGGATGGGGTATTTGTTCTTTATTGTTCTTTTGTTCAACACACAATAGTCCACACACATGGGCATCGTTCCATCCTTCTTTTTGACCAACACCATGGATGACACAAATGGGCTAGAATTGGGATGGATCCATCCTTTCTCAAGCAATTCTTAAATCATCCATTTGATCTCATCCTTGAATTTCTTGGGTGGCAGTACGTTGTGGTTATGATTGGTTTTGCCCCTGATTCCAACTCTATTGTGTGTTCAAACCCCTGATGCAGTGGTATGCCAAGAGGAATATCCATGAAAACCTTTTCATGCCTACTCAAAATATCATGAAGTTCCTTATCCTATGGAGGTGTTCAGTGTCCCTTTATAGGTTTCGTTGAGATAAAACAATGCTCAACCCATGCAACATCATCATGTCACAAGATTTCCTCCATCTAATGTGCTGAAACTTCCTTCAAACCTTCATTTTCCTTAGAGGACCACCTTCTTCCTATTAACCAAAAAAGTGAAGTCCATTTGCTTGAAACTGAGTGTACTCATCAAGTGTCTCCATCTACTGTATGCCCAGAACAACTTCCATGTTAGTGAGGTCCACTATGAAAAAGTCCTCCATCACTGTGTGATTCGCCATTGTGATGTTAAGCTAAGGAACAATGTGTGTGTAGGGCAAGAAATTTCCTCTAGCTACCTTGACCTGAAAGCCTGCGTGTATAGGGAGACTTCTTCGCTTTACTAAGGATGAGTTAATGAAATTCAAAGTAGCTCCACTGTCCAACATCACCACAACCCTTTGTCCTTGAAGGATACCCCGCACATGAAAAACTATGCACCTTGGGCTGCCAACCAATGAAATGTATTCCCCACACTGTACCAAGGCAGGAATCCTCTCCGTACGATTTAAACTGGCCATGTTGGTGTTAATGTTAGGTCGGTCATCTTCAACTAGCATTTCTTCATGTTCATCCTCATCATCGGACACCACCTCAATGTAATGGATCTTTCCCTTCTTGAGGCATCAGTGGCTAGGCTCCCAAGGGCCCTTGCAATTGAAACACAATTTCTTCCTTCAAAGTTCCTATCAAGAAGCTTTATCCAATGATGGCTTCTTGAGTAGAGGTTTGTCTCTCAAAAATGTCGATAGTTTTGGATGTGAGTGACTTCGAGATGATGAGGTCGATGCCAACAATGATACCATACTTCATGCCTTACTAATTGTGTCCGACAAGGTAGATGAATTGAATCCCTTCACCCAACCCTTCAATGGTTTTGCCAGTCCGTCCATAAAGAGCATGACCCACCTTCTTTTGGAGATGTCCGTGACCAACACAAAAAGTCTCTGAAATTCCGCAATGAATTGATCTATGTATTAGTTTGCCTCGGTTGCGCTAGATCTTTGAAATTGAGCTCGGGGTCTTTCCCATCAAATCGTTCTATTAATCTCTCAGTAAATTCTGCACAACTCTTTATTTGATCATGTCCTAATGTGATGGTGTCGTGGTGCCACCATTCACATTCAACTCCTTCCAAGTGCAATGCAAAAAAATTGATATCTTCTTCTTCAGGCATAGGATTCAGTTGGAAGTAGGTATCGAATTTCATCACCCACACCTATGCTGAAATGGAACTCGATCCGTCAAATGGAGACAAATTCACCATACTCAATTTTCTCCTGAGATCATCATTAAAGTATCCTCCTCTATTTTTGCCTCCTGAGTATCTCATCCTCAGATCTGCATAATCTTTATAGGAAATGTCCTCTTCAAGGTTTGCATTCCTCTAGTCCTCTCTTATCTCTTTGAAAGTTAGTAGTCTCTCTTCATGCATAGAAGGTCGAGAGCATGTTAGTTGAGGGTGCAAGTTACCAATGTTGAGTCCGTGCTGTGTCCATTTTGTTCCCCAAATATTTTATTCTCTATCAACTTCTTGAGAGTTTCTTCCATAAGTCATTGTGTATTAGTAATTTGTGCCTAATTTTGAGAAAGTTCCCTCAAAAGTGCCACAAGTTTAGTGCCTGTCGGTTCTTGTTCATTAGCCATTCGATCAACAGAATGTGTCCTCCTCTTTTGGCTATAAAATCTCATTTACTCTCCATAGGCTGGCAAGATCGAAGAGCTCTGATACCATTGTAATGATCCAATGTCCCTCCAATTCCAGAGACATAAGTTACTTCTGGAGATTGCCCGAACAACGTAGGCTGAATGGTGCACTGGAAGATGGTGTATGGAGACAGAGCTAGGTGGCCGTATGGTGAGAGACTAGTTGGTTGTATGCTGAATTAGTCGTATGGTACACAATAAAATGCTAACAGTAGGAGCCTGTACGGTGATGCACAACAGGAACAATAGGAATTCGTACAAGGTAAGGGAGAGGTCATACAGTGTCTTAATAGGTATCGTACAATAATTGTAGAGGGAGTATGTTGGAGAGAATGGTTGTAGAAATGCCATACGGGAGCTATGGTAGGAGTATGGTGGTGAGATTGGGAAGATGTATGGTGGGGCTAGGAGTTTGTATGGTAGGCCGTACTGGGTGTCCGTATGGTGCAATTAAGAGGTTGTGTCATGGAAGTACGAAGGGATTTAATGATGTCACTACATGCATATATCAAACAAAAATAATCTGTAACACCAAAGATCATATATATATATATATATATGCAACTTGTTACTGGATAGCAATAATGTTCCCATACACGAATAGGGCACCAAATTGTCAGATCCCAAGTTAAGCCATACACAATGGAATACAAGTGACCACCTTTGCCATAGATACCAATAAATGCTAGAGCAAGTATAGAATAACAATCACAGATTGGTATAGCTATAAATATTTGCAAATAATGATGGCACTCCAATTTTTCGGATATAGACCGAGATGAACACCGACAAAATAGGATGAGGGATGAATCCCACCAAAACCGCACGAGCCAAATAGGGCAGATCTTTCACTTCTGAAATGGTGAACAATCCTATACTCCAATAGGAATTCATAGTACAAAGAAATATAATCCAAATCATACCTACAGACTACCTACGAGCCATGCTTAAATACCTGTCGGGAATTTTTTTTTGAGGTTGTACAAAATTAGCCAATGGCGACACAAACTACGAAAACAAAAATAAAAATAAAAATGGGTCCAAGATAAATCAATCGACCTGTTACAAAGATTAAATTATTATTTATTTTATAACAGGGACATTACATGGTGTAATGACCTGAACCAGCACTATAATGTTTGAACCAAATTTTTTCGTTTTCCCCTTAATGCTAACCCCATAACATAAACCCTCTTATCAAATAACCAGCAAAGGTGAACAACAGGCAATAACTTAGAAAGATATTTCTACAACTCTTAAATATAATATTCAAAAATACATACACATGAAAAAGAAACATGAACAACAAATAAAGGCCAGAACTCACTCCAATCACTCTATCTTTTTCAAAATGGCATTAAAGGTGCAAGCATATGAAAATGCAGTACAAATCAAAGTACTAAATGAGTAACTTTTCCACAATTTAGAAGTATGTTGTTGCATTAGATATCAACAATACCATCACCAACAACTTCTAGATAACTCCTAAAATGTTGTGTTATAGAACAACAATACAATAACCAACAAACTATAAATCCAATCTTAAACATAGTTCTGTAGTCAGATTGGAAAACTTAAGAGAAGAACTGGTAAGCACAACTGAGACACTTGAATTGATATCTCTAATAGCAATGGGTTTGTGTCCACTGCTTGCCTACACAAGGGGCTACGTTCTCACACGGGCTGAAAGCTTAACCTTTCTAAATGACTCTCACAAGAGAGAACTGAAAATTTGAATAATAAATCAAGCATATCAAACAATGAGCCTCTTTTCCCTTTTAATACACAAACCAAGACTCTTCGTCTCCTCTCTAGTTTTTTGTCTTATTCCCTTAAGGCTCTTCAATTTCCCTAAGGCATTTCATCTTGTCCCTCCTTGCCCCTTTGTCCTTTATATAACATTAAATCAACCTTTTTAATATTTTGACCCTAAGCCTCAGAATCAATTTAATATTGCATAAAATAAGACTTCAATATTTCTAATGTTCCAAAGGGGAAAATTACAAGTATCCCCTCCTAAAATTGCTTGTCCTCAAGCAATTAGTACCAGGATCCCATACGAGTCTGTAGGTAGCCCTGAAATCCAAACTGAAAACAATTTCGGCTATATTGCGAAGCCAAATGCCTCTATGCAATCTATCTCTCAATCGGCTTCCTGGATCCCATATAACTCTTTCAAAAAACTCAACACCTACACCTATAAACTGATCAACACCATGACCACCATAAAACCCTCGTCCAACCATAGATACAATCTTCCAACACCTGGATCCCAAACTCTGTCACCCTACCTCATTGCTATGATGAGATAGAAATATATCTAGGGTCCATGTATAATCTAGTAGAATGTGAAGTCCTGACCTAAATGGATGATGTAAGAAATGAGCTATTCAAAAGCTGAAATCACCATCCCATAGACATCAAAATTCATAATGTCAGCAGAAACTTGAAGGATTCTCAAGCGCATAGGACCTATGAATATAAAAGATGTTGAGAATCTAACACAAACCTCACATAGCTACTCCACCAAGAACTACTTAGAGGCTGGTGAAGGAAAATCACCCAACTCCTAAAAGGGTTGAAATTGGAAAATATGTTGGGGTTGATCAACTGATAAGCAACAAAAGTTAATTCATCATTCCCAAGCTGAGACCCAGATTCACTGCTAGGATCTGAATCAAAATCCCAAGGTTTAAAATCAAACTCTTCCTCCTCAAAGAAAACAAGAGAGACTCCCTCATCTATCATAAAAAGTGAATTATTGGTCATCCAATCAGCAACCACTTCAAACAAAGGGTTATCTACAAGCTAAAAGTGATTTGAAGTTTTGCTACTTAATCGTTTGGGGTAGCTATCCAAGTCATACGTTTGCTGAATGCTCTCAAGTTCATCAATGACTTCTTGGAAAAACTCTTGCCTCATTCTATCCTCATGTTCTTGAGAGTGATTTGTGATCTTGATTTGATTTTATGCTTCTTGAAGAAAAAATTGAGTTTCATCCAAAACCTCATGAACATTCTTAAGCTCCTTGTTAAGTTTATCAATCTCATCCTTTCCTCTATTTGATTGTTCAACATATATCTCAACAATATTAAGAATATAATCCCTATCAGACAACAAATATAAATAATCTAACTTCATAGTTTTGAGGGATGTTTTGACCTTATGCAAATAAGTAATATGCCAATGTCCTTCCACTTCCCTTGGGACCTTCCTAAAGAGCTCTTCAACCAACTCGTGAGTACTGTCATAATGTACCAAAGATGCCACAACCATGTCTTCACTAACCCTCAATTGATTCTTTAAGGTATGCATTTTGTTATTGCCCTATTGAGATTGTTCATTACCTTGTAGTGTTATCTTAGGGGCTTCATATTCAAGCCCTGGGTATTAGGAATATAAGGTTCATCATATAAAGATTCCAATCTATTATTACCTTGGGTGCAACCCACCTCATCAACCTTCTTGTCAAAGCTCATCTCTAAATCACCAAAGAAGAAACTTGCACCTTGTGTTACATCTTCTACGTGATCGTGAGAAGGCTACCAATCACTGGTAGTTGACTGTTCTTCTTGTCCAAAGCACCTTAATTGCTAATTTCAGTCTACCATAAGATCTTCATACCCACCTTTGTGTTGGTCATTTCAAAGGAGATCTTGAACCAATTCTGAATACCTTCTTTTTGTTATACTAGTCCTATTTTGCTGCTCAAGGTAAAGATCCATATAATCACTGAATGGTAGATCATTCTAAATTTGGTTAGGGAGTTTTTTTTATTCTCCATAAATGTCAAGTGTTTCTTCTCTCAAAATTAGATTCAGAATTTTGGGCAAACTGCTCTTGTGGTTTCATAGTACTTTCCCCATGGCTAGATACTACTTGTCTCAACTATTGAATGTTCTGTAATGGTCTCTCCTTGAACACTTCAAGATTTACTGTTAGTTATGAGATCTAGCTGAAGATATTTCTTATAAAATGAAAAGATAATTAAACACACAATTTGTAGACCCTCCTTCCAGAGTCTCTTCCGATTCACCCCTTTATAATTATGTGTGGCTAATAACTGAAATGAAGGCTATCGAATTGTATTGTGACCTATAATATGAATATGGTTGATTGAAAAATGTAAGCAAATGTCACTCACAAGTTACAGCTAAGTCATCATATGGGCATAACATTAGACACTTAGCTACTCACAATCAGATATCAAAACTTGATGTACTTTTTACAAATAGTTGGTCTGTTGCTTGTCAATCCCTACTTTCACATAAGCCATGATCATTAAGTTGTATGCATTCTAATCTGGTTGAAGTTCAAGAATTTTTCTCTCATCAAATGCCTCTTTCACTCAATCAAGATTCCCTAGTTTTTTGTATATGTGAATCAATTAGAGAACATGTCTCTATATCTCAAGCAACTTCTTTTCCTCCATAATCTCTTATGCTGGCTTCAAATGAATCCTGATTGAGAGAAAATTCTGTAGCCTGTGTAGTCGTGCCACTACAAATTCTTCCCTTCAATGCTTGAAGGATACGTAACACTTAATTTTTGGCAAAATATATATTTCACTTACTTTGTTATTACTCTTTGTTCACAGTTCTAGAAATATTCACTACCACATGTAATGGTGAAAGCTACAACTTAAGATTTTGCATCCTCCTCATGACAAACTTGCTCCTGTGGTCTCCCTTGTTGGGAATCAAGTTTTGGAGCATCTTAGATGGCACTAGGAGTATATATAATTATGTCCCTTTTTAGCGATGATATCCTCTATGTAACAACAACTCATCCCCTTGCAAGAATCTTTGCTAAAAATTTGGAAATGTAACACCTCCACACTCTTACAATCCTGGACAAATGGCGATACTTCTATTTATATAATGATTCCATGTGAGTAACAAATAGAACTTGGGCATAAATTCACTTCTAAATGAAAATAGAAGTCAATCATTTTCCAACACTCCACCCACATTGAGAATTCTCTACATGTCTTGTGTTGGTAATGAGTACCTTGTTTGCTAAAGGCAACCCAAATAATGCAAGTCAAAAAGTGCAAGAAGATCCTTCTGACTTCACACTAGACCATGAGAAACTCGCATATGAAGTCTTGACTATGGACCGCTGCTCGCTACCAACTATTAATATAACCAATCCACCTGCTAAGCGTCGGTGCTCAATCTAATGGTAAAGTTGGGTTGTCCAAAGGGACACTGCCCAATGCATGGCCAATGAAACTCTGTATATTTTGTATTGCAGAGCTTTGATGTACCACCCACCAAGTGTAATGCTCACAGAGGATGCAAACTGGTTATGTATCCATTTAACAAACCAACTTCTCTCACTGTGAAAATGCTGGTAACTTGACCCTTTGAATTCCCTTACAATAGTCAGTACTACACTTATAACTTCCTGGTCAACCTAGTTACTTGAGAAAGCACAATTTTTACACAATCCAGATGGAAAATACTAATGCCTTACATGATGCAGTTTTATTTTTGCATCCTTATGCATAGAGTCATAAATGACTTACACCAATCTTCTTCAGCTCAGAAGGTATTTTGGCTACCTCAAATGTCTGATGATATCATGACTAAGTGAAATCCCTTTAGCTCACTTGCATTTCACTATTCCATAGTGGTGTTACAATAGCCTATGCTCCCTATATCGCTTTCCAGTTTGGCTTCTTGCAAGTGAGGGCACCCAACTTCTTATTCCCTACTTATCAATGTTAATATCCCTTCACCTTGCGTAAATATACTGAGACTGTAAGGATGGTTATCACACTACCCTTCCACATGACTCAACTCCTCTAGCAACTCATGCTCAAACTGGAAATGTGGACCAACTCTAAACTTGGTCACTAGTTGTGGTGTCTTGTTCAACTCACACTAGACTATGCTTGTAGGCTATTCTGTCCTTGATGATCACTGGTGGGGGGAATCACAGTACAGACCTGACTTGTCATGCCATGCATACTTCGACCACGTCAAATCTTTGTTTCCCTGCCCTTCCGCATTTGGTAGACTTCCACCCAATACCATGAAGGATTTTTACTATGCTTGGCCCTATCAATGCTGCTAAACCTGACCTATGTATTTCCCCCTTGGTTCCTACCTAGACCTTGGTAAGAAATGTGAAGGGTTGGGTAACCGTCATGAGTGCTTGTCAGTCAGTGAGCTACCTATTGTTAGATATGGGCCTACTTGGTCATGTTCAGGTCTGCCGATAACTCTAATCCCTGCACAATGTAGATAGACATTCTACCTTATCTTCCATTAGCAATACCACCAACATCTAATTCTTAAAAAATCTTCTCATGTGTAAATCCTCTACCTGTAATAGACCTATAACTTCAAGGGATTTTTTTTCTGAATAAACTTTCATAGGATGGCAAGATTTTTGGCTTTAATACCACTGTAATGACCTGAACTAGCACTATAATGTTTGAACCAGATTTTTCCATTTTCCCCTTAATGCTAACCCTAGAATATCAACCATCTAATCAAATAACTAGCAAAGGTGAACAACAGATGATAACCCGAAAAGATATTTTTTCAACTCTTAAATACAATATTTAGAAATACATACACATGAAGAAGAAACACGAACAACAAATAAAGGCTAGAACTCACTTCAATCACTTTGTCTTCTTCAAAATGGCATTAAAGGTGCACGCATATGAAAATGTAGTACAAATCAAAGTACTAAACCAATAACTTTCCCACAATTTGGAAGTATGTTGTTGCATTAGATATCAACAATACCATAACTAGCAACTTCTAGATAACTCCTAAAATGCTATTGTATTATACAATAGTAATACAATAACCAACAAACTATAAATCCAATCTTAAACACATTTCTATAGTTAGATTGGAAAACTTAAGAGAAGAACGTGTAAGCACAATTGAGGCATCTGAATTGATATCTCCGCTAGCAAAGGATTTGCATCCATTGCTTGGCTACACGAGGGGCTATGTTCTCACACAGGCTGAAAGTTGAAGCTTTTTGAATGACTCTCACAAGAGAGAACTGAAAATTTGAATAATAAATCAAGCATATCCAACAATGAGCCTCTTTCCCATTTTAATATGCAAACCAAGACTCTTCGTCTCCTCTCTGGTTTTTCCTCTTATTCCCTTGTGGCTCTTCAACTTTCCTAAGGCATTTTGTCTTATCCCTCCTTGCCCCTTTGTCCTTTATATAACATTAAATTGACCTTTTTAATATTTTGAGCCTAAGCCTCAAAGTCAATTTAATATTGCATAAAATAAGACTTCAATATTTCTAATGTTCCAAAAGGGAACATTATAGTTGGCTATACCTTGTATTGTGTTTTCAATCAACCTTTCTTCAATTTGATTTGTACTCTAGGAGTGGTTCATCAATCTCGTTAAGTAGTGACATCTTTCCACCTATTGGTGGAGGTGCAGAGTTTGCAAGGAAACTTACACCTCTATTTCTTCTTTTGGCACTCACCTGGGATATTATTCAGAAGCAAGGGAATGAATTGTTTTTTTGGTTATCTTCCTTAGATTTTCAAGCTCCTCCAGTTCTCGTATCCTTCTTTCAATGAACAAATGGAGCACTTGTTGTCTTCTTTTCTCTCTTTCCAATTTGGCTCTTTCTTCCTCTACACGTACCAAATTTCTTGTTGATAGTCGAGGAATTTGTCCCAGTAGATTGTACATCGTTGGTGGTACCAAAAGCTCGTCCCACATGGTGCTCTTTGGAACCGCTCTCTCTTGGGCTTCCCTTTGCATGTATTGGTTGACTGAAACTTCCCAAGCCGCCACCAGATCTTGTGTTAGTTGTTATTTTCTCCTCTTCTCTGTCACTATTTGTTACTTGTATATGTGGTAGGAAGGGTCTTCCCATTACCCCATCCTACCTAGTTGATGACCTCCAGGTTTAGAGTTATGCAACAATCCCAAAATGTAGAATGGTTATTGACACAGGTAACACAGAGCAATATAACGTAAATTCAACTTTACCAACACAACATTCATTACTAGTACCAGAATACTAAAATGGCAAGGAAATGCTATTATTTTACTGATTACCAAAAACATGAGTACATCATCCATAATCCAAAGTTCTTACATAATGGTTGGTTGGTTGGGGAAACCAATGGACGCATCCTCTTGCTTCCTTTGCCCTAACCTAACAAAGCTTAACTAGTTCTAATTACAACATTAATTTATTACAGACTGCATTCCTGATTTGTAAATAATAAAAAATATTTTGTTTATTAGATACTCTTTAATCGAAGCTCAACCTGGATAATTGTAGAAATGTTTGAATTAGAAAATTTGTCCATAGTTTCTTTAGACATATTAAGTTAATATATTGAGCTCAAAACTATTAAATCTTCAACAATAGATAGTGGTAAACATCCTAAAGTAACGTGATCATAGTTTAATTCATGATGACCATAGGTTGAAACTTCATATTCTTTAGTCATCAGTAGACAATTTGTGGGGCAATATTCAACACAATTTCCACAAAAGATACAAATTCCAAAATTAGTACTATAATTTTCCAATCAATTTTTTTTGACTTTCCAATCCACAATAGGTAGATTGATTCAGGATACATGGATGCATACTTTACTAACAATACATTGAGAAAAATCAAAGTGGATCCTCTTGTGAAATTGTTTTGATGGATTCATTTTTCATAGGGACATTGAATTGTACCAGGTAAATGATTCATGTGATATAAGGTAACCATAAAACCTTGTCCAATGTATCTTGTAGCTTGTATTACTTGTTTACTATAATTCATAAACCCAGTTACCATGGAGAACATGTGTAAAATCTCCAATAGGGGATAGAATAAATTTCTAATCCACCATATAGATAGTAAGGCTGAGCTAGAACATGAAGCAAGTAATTAGATTAAAGGATAAGTCGATCTCTATCTACTCCACCATCCTAAAGGATCCAAGCAATTAGAGGAGGAATGGGCTCCACGAAGGCTATTCGTCCTGACCACCATCTCCTACCACAAGTGTTCATTCTATTGCATGGGAACCCTATGATTTAGAACAATTTTAGGGGCCCCTAGTGAATATACTTGTTGCTACATGCAAAGGGTCTATGTGTGCAGAGAACAAGTGTAAAATCTCATTGAACAATCATTTTATAGAAATTTCTTTCTCTTCAAATATTTGATCAGTTAGATTTTGATATATTGCAAAAGTGATAAGAACCTCTTCACAAAGAAAAGAGAGTTATAACAAAATAAGTTGGAAAGAGGTTGTTAGTAATAGATTACCCAAAGCAATAGGCAAAAGAAATTCTCCCAAGCTACAACAATTGGTCGATTCTTATCCTAGGCAAGGTCCATATTGTCGTGATAGAAATAAATAAGAATAAATAGGCTTTAGCTTATATAAATAGGATCTCGATTGTTATATTAATGACCCAGCTAATTCCAGAAATAGAATCCCATTCAAAATGCTCCGGATTGGGTATGAATGGAATTGATTAGTTCCATCTGCTCAAGTAAAGAACTGTTACAAATAATGAAGAAGCTAATAAATTTAGGTAAGAGGCAATATAAAATAAACCAAATTTGATACACTGATATTTAGTTTAATAAGCCACTACCAATTCTTCTTCTGCTTTTGGTAAATCAAAGGGAAATCTTTCACATTTTGCCAAAGATGAGATGAAAAAAGCTAAAATCACTATAGGTTGATGCCACAAATTCCATCCTAAAAAATCAAATCTGCATTGTGCTTGAACTACATTTCATATAGCTTCATTTTGGTCATTAAGAAATAAATAACACAATTAGAAATAACACTAGATCATAAATTGAGCCAATGAGATCCCATTTGCAACAAATAATAGGAGCTTTCGAACCCATCTTAATCTTCAGTATTTTTATTGCAAGAGAAATAAAACTATGTTAAAGGATTACTTCATTCTTGATAGCCATTTCTAAAAGTAGATAGAAACATATTGTAGATCGGGGTTTCTGGGGAAGTACTACTTGAGATCGTTATACCATTTCTATGGAAATATCTTAATCTAGATATCAGTTTTCTTTTTTTCACTTATGTTTTTTATATCTTGGTTTTTCTCACCATCTACCTTTTCTTTATTTTTAGTATATATCGTGGTAACTTCATACTTTTATCCTTTGCCTCCCCACTATTTCATTCATATTAGTATTCTCATAACTTAACTAGAGAGCTGTGGCCATGCACTTAGCAAGTCAAAATTCAAAAAATGGTTTGGGTGGGAGAGTTGCAGTGTAATATTAATTTTTTTATGTTATTTACATCTTTTTGTTTGGCAACATGTGTGTTGTTTTTTCTTTTTTGAAATTTTTTTTCTTCTTAACCCTTAAGTAGATGATGCATTGGATGATGTAGTATCATAGGTGGATATATCACTCTAGGCTAATCTAGCTATCATATACATCTAGATAAGGTATTTGTGTTGTATGTGGAAGTATCATATCTATAGTATAACATACATGGATGTACTTATCTAGGTAGAGGAGTATTTAGAAATTCTGATTGAAAGAGTGTTCCTCTTTGCATATTCCTTTACTTATTCTACCTTTCAAGTTTATTTTGATGTTTTATATCCCATGTTATTCATTGATCAACAATTCTTATGGCATTGTTTTCTACAACTTGAAGGTTTGTGGCTTGAGTTTTAATAAATGTCCCTTTATGGCTAATTTTGCAGAGTTTGAATAATATGTTTCTACTAAATTCTCTTTTTGCTTCATTAACCTAGATATAAATTTCTTTAAGTTTGAAATTTGAGATAACAAAGGGTTTGAGTTACAAAAAAAGAAACAATATCTAGTGATAAATAATATAAATATATCTGGAAACATGGTGCCTTCTCATGGGGTCAATCTCTCTCAAAATCTTGGACAAATAAATTTATGCATAAATAATGCATGATTGCCTAAATACTTAATACAATATAAACTTGAACAACTGTCCTAGAATTACTTAAAATTGCATTTAGAAGTTTGTTTTATATGGGAAGTGTGTTCCAAAAATAGCAGAGTACTCAATTAAGCAAAGATGACATAGAATGTTCTCCCAAAATGTGCTTTGCAAGTATAAGGCAACTATGATTGAAACATTATATAAATACATTACTGAGTGCCTAGAGTTAATTTTTTTTGCAATATTTTTTACCTAGTCACGCTAAGGAAAAATGGAATTGACTAAGAGCCTATTTATCTCTACATTGTTTTTACTTGATGAAAAAAACCACTTTGCTAAATATAGGAAACCATTAATACAGTTTCTGAATAGAGTGGAAATGGATTGTTTTTTAAAACAATCAAATCAGAGTTAAAGAATTGTTGGGAAATGAAAAATTGTCCGCTCAGTATTCCCATTAGACTTCTGCCTTCTCTATCTATATATTCCATGTTTACTTTGGTCTAAATTAAAGCTTAAATTTTATATGTGCTTCTTTAGTATCCTTCCCTTAGGCATATCTTTCATATTTCATTTACTAAGTACTTATAAGAAAAGAGAAGCAGTGTAGATTTGAAAAAAACACATACTTCTTATTAAGGAAAAGAAACAAAAATTTAAAAAATCATGTTTTTCCATTCAAGCTTACATCTAGATTTCTCTAATCTGAGAATAATATAAGATTAGTTCGATGTAGCCCTTAATACAAACAAGTAAAATTGCCATAACAATTTGCAAATTATTCTCCCTTCTTGCCTGAAAGGAAAAATCATAAATATGAATGAAGATTGTCACCTGGTTTCTTCGGGGATTATCTAGTAGGTCCCCTCTAACCCAGTAAATCCTCCTATAGATGTTATAGTATCCTAATCTGAACTTGAGATGGTGGTCAATGTTAGCACTGCCAGTTCTCCTCCACGATTGATAGAGACATGTGAATGTGCTGATTATCAGCCTTAGTCTATAGCTTTGGTTATCACTCTTTCCCTTTGAAGGGCTTTCCTCCTCACATGGCTTTGAACTATTCCATGATGCTTGGTTTAGCAGTGAGATCCAAAATGTTGACTTGTAAATTACTTATGATGTTTTATCCAGAAGACTCGAATACATGGCTGTGAATGGAATTCCATATTTTGGTTTAGCACCTGTAGAGTGATGCAGTCTACATGGGGGATTCAACTAATGACCTTGTCCTAGCCATCTAAAAACTCACCAGCAAATTCATATGTTAGAGAGAAGCCAAACTGATGTTAAAATTGCCTTTTAAAAAACTTACAATACATGCTGAAAGAAGCAGCAAATGGATTATTTCATCTCCAACCACCCTAACTTGAGTGTTTCTAAATCCCAATAATTTTTTCTGCAACTAACACAATGAAGGAGGTGGATAGAGTGGATCAAAGACAAACACGAATGCAACGATAAACATTCAAATCAATAAGCAAAACACAAAGACATCAAGTTGTGCTACAACACTTCATACTCATTAACATAACTAAGATCTATTACAAGTCCTCAGAATGCTACAACATTCCATCCACTCGCAATCCACACTAAGAAACCCAAAATGGGCTCTGCTGATCACAAGCCTAGCTTATTCTATTTATAAGAAAATGTATATTAAATGTTGTAGGAAAGAGTTGAAAATACAATTAATGCTAGATGGTGAGGCTAGTTTGTTGGTCGGTGCTTGGACGGTTGAGGACTGCTAATGAGGGTTGCTTGTCTATGGTTGTGGATGGTTGTGTGGCTGTGGACAGTGGGAGAAATTAATACTATCAACACTCCCCCTTAATTTCTTCCACTAATGCTACTGCATTTATATTTTTTTCCCTCATCATAATCATTTTGAGTTTTACGACTTAACCCTTACAAATGGTTTCTAGCTGACCAAAAACTTTTCATTTAAATGGTTTTGGCTAACCACAAACCTCACATAATAGCAGTTAAAATAGACCACCAAACATTACAAATGGTTTCAGATTACCACAAACTTACATGATGGGAAAACTATCATCACTTTGGCTTTTCTCCTTCTTGACCTGCATCAAATTGATTATTGAGTCTATATAAAAAGAAATTCATCTACCGAGATACATGGGTACCCAACTGCTATACTCGCTAGTTCTATAGGAATCCTTTTCACATACATGGTTCATCAATATGTCAAACCAAAAATCTTTAGGGTGTTGGGCACAATCAATAATGCACCCCATACATTCACATAGCTCATTAACAATCATCACTAATTCAATTTTTATCACTTGATTGGGGAATATCAATGCAACCAACTTCTATTACATGACTACTATCAAGAACATCACATCCCTCATAATTAGACAAACAAATTCTCACATCTAATCGCAACACTTTTATCCAATTGGCACATAGACAGACCTTTGAATCATGACAACCAACTCACCACCAATACAACCTACTTTCACTTACTGCAACCACAACTAACTTCAATAACTATTCTATACATCAAACACACATACTTAAAACACAAACATAATAAACATTTATGTGATCAATATCTTCCATGCCACGTGTATGCATTCTCTAGCACTCTTGCTTGCATAAAGATGCTCCACATGCTTCTAATCTATGAATAAAAACATCACACAATGCTAACTCAAACACACTTCAGCTTTGGCTTCCTTCTTTTCATGACTTCTCTGTTTCTCATAGCAATCTCTTGATTTGTTCTTCTCTTTATTTTTGCAGAAGATAACTTCAAATTCCATTGCCTGTCAGACTATGATGCCACAACACTCTTCACCAATTATAAACTCATTGAGCTCTCAACGATCTCAAGGATCATCTCCCATTAGCTCTGATACCACTTGAAGGAGGTAGATAGAGTGGATCAAAGACAAACACGAATGCAATGATAAACATTCAAATCAATAAGCAAAACAAAAAGACATCAAGTTGTGCTACAACACTTCATACTCATTAACATAACTAAGATCTGTTACAAGTCCTTAGAATGCTACAATATTCCATCCACTCATGATCCACAATGAGAAACCCAAAATGGGCTCTGCTGATCACAAGCCCAGCTTATTCTATTTATAAGAAAATTCATATTAAATGTTATAGGAAAGAGTTGAAAATACAATTAATGCTAGACAGTGAGGCTGGTTTGTTGTCCGGTGCTTGGACAATTGAGGACTGCTAATGATGGTTGCTTTTCTATGGTTGTGGATGGTTGTGCGGCTATGGATAGTGGGAGAAATTAATACTACCAACACACAATTCTACTATCACACTCTATGTTGATAGCATAGACTATCAAGCCTTAGGATGCGATCCTGTTGTAAATGAAGTCTACCCCTTAGAGCATTGTCCAACATGAAGCTAATGCACATTTTCTTTACTGTGGTGTCTTCAGGCTTATTTCCTACATGCAATCAAGTCCCTTGTGGACTCAACTTCATATTGGAACACAAACTTGTATATTCTTCAAAGAAGGTTACCATTTTTTCTTTCCATAGACAATTGAAATGTTGATACTCCAAGATAAGTCTGTTTCTTCAATCTATCATCATCTCCATGGACCTATTCCATTCCATCACATACACAAAGTGATTCAGATTGTTGTAACTAGGTGACTAAAATTTTTGTATGAGCCTCTTTGCTCTAAAAATAGATTCTTTGTGACAAGGATTTCCTATGGTGGTAATGACACTTTCCTACATCTTGACTATATTCAACATCATTTTCCAAGATCAACTCTTCATTTGATGTTATATTCACACCAGTTATGAATTGAGACATATTGCCATATTCTGCATGCTACCGTATGCTAATTGGCTCTATCTTTTTATGTCTTAGGAGTTGTAGACACAGGATCAATTAATTTTTGAATATCGCATCTACGGTGATATCTGGGTAGATATAATTAATTGTAGAAGACTGAGGGTGGTTTCTTGTATTTTTTTTGGAGAGTGGATTCTTTTAAACATTGTTGTCAATGATTTCCTTATTTTAGCCTCTTTCAACTATTTGTAGTAACACATGCTTGTTATATTAGATTAACACATATATAGATCCATGAGATAATGCACCTGCAGTCCATACACCACAAGCCTCTTGCATTAGGAATATGAAGTGAGTAATCCACCAATGCTTCTTTTCCAAACCATATGGGCTATAATTTGCATGCTGCTTTTTGCTTTATGCTTTGAGCATTGTTAGTCCTATGTGTGAGCACAACCACTAGAAGCCCTCAACTTCCCATAAAGATCCTTCAGTTGGTGGTTCTATTTGAGAAGGGCATTTCCCAACCGACATGTATAATATAAGCAGAACTTATTTCATTAATTCTAGCTTTGGTTTTAGTTGTTGCCAATTATGGTGCCTTTTATATTCCCGATTAGTTCTGTGACTAGAGATTTTAGCTCTAATATATCTTAAGAATATAGAATCCATGGAATTATGAAGATATTTTATTCCATTTTAAAGTTTTTATACTTTGGTATCTCATGTGTTTTCTTTTTATAAGTTGGGCCATTCAATATATTTGTAATGATGCAACTTAATATTTTGATGAATGTTATATTATGTGGTAATCTTTTATTTGGAATAAAAAGGAATGAAGATTGATTTAAAAATGTTCTATGACACACTAGTTGTAAAATTTAATTATATAGAGGAGTTACAATTTTTCTTGATATATCATCTTACAACTATTAACTGAAAAATCTTTCTAATTCGTGAAATGCCTCTTATCCAAGGTAAAATTATTTTACAAGAGGATGTATGCATTTTAAGCTTTCTTTTAATGAATTAAGTTCAAGTTTTCAATCAATTTTATAAGAAAAATTAGTTAAATATCTTGGTTAAAGATGAGTAAAATAGACATTTTTTAGGACTTGTTCTAAAATTTTTGTATGAGGATATGGAGTTTTGTCTTTTCAAATAAGGTATCTAGATTTATATTTTTTGAATGAATTTTGATGGGAAATGATTGGAATATTGTTTTGGAAAGGGTTTTTTCATCAATAATTGTCTGAGGAGAATTATGAATAGTTTTTATTTTATAATTCAAAGTAAGTTTTTCTATAGTATTAAAATTTCTAGATTTGATTGTGTTTTTTAATTTATTTTTTCAATGTTTTCAATCACACTCCATATTAGGAGGAGAGATGAGAGAAACCACATTAATCGACAATGAGAAGATCCCAAAGATAAATAAAATTAAAATTAAAGTAAAACATCAAATATGTAATAAATTATGTAGGATAGCATAGTAAGAATGAAATATAAAAATGCACATAAATATAAATTAAAATTAAAAATTAATCCACACAATAAAAATAAAAATATATCCCATCAAAATACTCATGAATAATTTCTAAGGATTTAGAATTAGTCATATATAAATATTGGAAGAGTGGATCATTGGATGTGGAAGAGATTGTTGCTTGTGAGGCCCATAACAACTATGGAGCAAAATGTCTCACAATTTCCATTGCCTATGTTGTCATCTAATATGCTTGAATGCTTACGATGACTTCTCAGGGGTTTGGGAGAACTTCCTCGCAGTCTTGGGCTATGACATTTTGGTCTTAAACTCTTCTATTGTCATGCCTCAATTCAAGCATATTTTGTGGGTGTCTATGTGTAATGTTTTTTGTTGGGCATTTTGTATTGAGTCTTTTCATGTCAGGGAGTATGCCTTGTTGTCTATTTCTTTATGGGCTCGCCAATTCTATGGAGTATATGCTAGATCGGTAATTTTTCATGTATATCTTGGTTATAAGATTTGTAAGTCTAGTGTGTTTGGTCGGACTTATGACATCTAACTTCTCAATGCCTTGGAACTAATTTCTTTAAAAGTTAGTACAAATGGGTGTTGTCTCTTTGCATCATTTTTATTTAAAAAATAAAAGATATAAATAATTAAAAATCAAAACATAAATTAATGTAAGAAATCTAAGAAAATCATTCAAAAGATACAAAATTGAGAAAGGTAAAAAATAGTACAACTACATGAAGGACAAACTAAAGCCTAAAAACTAAAGGACTACTGCTAAAAAGGAGGAAGAATCAAGGAAATGATTCAGGAGACAAAAGAACTGAAACAAATGAAAAATGAACCAAAAAAATTAAGGACATGTAAAAAATTCAAATAAACAAATTGAGAAATCACAAGAAAGAGGAGATAGAGGGTAAAAAAAACTAAATGAGATAAGGAAAAACTATGCGAAAGAGAGAGCTACACAAAAAATAGGAAATAAAATTAAAAAATAGAAAATCTGCATGTGTACATACATAGATACAAAATATTATATATATGTATTGACATATGTATACACATTTACACACATAGAGGCACACACATAGAGAGAGATGCACACACACACACACACACACACACACACACACGCGCGCGCGCGCGCGCGCGCGCGCAAACACACACACACACACAAAAGCACTGAGGCACACATTTTTTTTTACAGCATATAGCGAGGGTTTCAGAAGAATTAATTAGCTTTAGAGAAAACAAGGAAGAAGATTTCATTGGAGAAGGAAAACTAACCATGAAAATGGAAAAACACAAGATACCACATGGAAAGATAGAAAGGTCTCTATCTATGTTTTCCAATATTATCCCTATTTTTCCAAGAACACCCACAAGAGTTCTTTGTGAACCCCCCTTTTCCAAAGAAGGCTTGGACACCCAACTACGAGTAGGTCATGAGAGCAATGAATAAAGTTATATAATTTGGAGAAAGGGATTATATCTTAGGGTTGTTTGACCTACAATAGAGAAGGTGAATGATGTTAAGGGAACACTGAAGATATGGAAGAAACAAATATGGTTAGGCATATAAGGGACAATATTTCAACAAGAAACTTGACAATAAAGTAGCAAAATAAAATGGAAAAAGTAAAGGATGTATTGAAAGGCAATTTTTTCCCTCTAAAATTATGTTTAAAGTTATCTAGGCAATAGGAAAACTTGGGTGGATCTAAGATCACAAATTCAAAATTGGAGAAATTTTAATAAAAGAGGATGCAGTCTCAAAGAGGATAGAAATCAAGGTATGTCTTGTAGAGGAAGATGTTGAAAGAACTACAAGAAATATTTTCCTCAATAAAACATGAAATTTTCTTAGATAGAATTAATAATTTGAGCATATCCTTCTTGAAAAATCCATCTTCAACAGAGCATTAAAGATCCTTAGAAAGCAATAGTGAAGAGCATATCATTCTTGAAAGAAGCATTGAATCCCTATATTCAAAACTTATGACAAAAAACCATAATATGTGAGCTTTGGAAATTATCACTAGAAAGAAAAGTATTATTTAAATAGATTGATTAAAAATGAGAAAATTTAACAATGTATTTATTCCAGATCATGAGCATAGTTTCTTTGTGGTTATTTTTAGTTCAAAAGAGGGGAGGTATTTGGTTTTTTGAAATATATGTTAGTTATATCATAGTTTAGGGCTTCACATGGAAACTTGGACTTCTGACTTTAAAGTAGGTTGTGAAAACATCAAATTTATTCCTTGTTGGCCTTGCAAAACTTTCCTCAATAATATAGAGATGTAGAAATTTTAGAAGATTTAGCGAATGTGATAGTGAGTATCTTGAAATATGATTTTGTCTTGTTTGAGAACCCAAAATTTCCTCTTTGACTCTACTTACTCATGGACACATGCTAAACCTTCCCTTCTTCCTTGAAGGTTCTCACTAAAAATAGTATATGAAAACAACAATTTTTTTTAATGATTCTCATTTGGTGTGCAATATTTGCCATTTATCAAATCACACCATAGTATACTGCCCTTTTTGGTGTGGATCTAGCATTTTTTTTTCCATCAGAGACATAATAAATGTTTACTTTCTAAGACAAAATGACATTATTTCTAATAGAGTAAGTATCATAGAGCTCTTCTTAGAAATTGAGAGTTAGAAAAACCAGTAAAATGAAACTATATTTTTCTTATAGATTGAACATTTGGATAAGATTCAAAGACAAATATTTCTTTTATTCATATTTCCTTGAACTTTTTTTTAAGAAATTTTATGTAAGAGGACTCTAAAGGAATTAGGAAGTTGAGGAAAAAATGTTACACCTTTTCATTTCTTAGTGGAGATTATTTTGGGCATTAATAGTCTTACCAAAGAAGTATTGGAATTTTCTTATCAAATGGGAATAAGGTGTTTGTTATGGTTTTTAAATTATCAGTGCGATTGATAGAGAATCTACAAGATAAGGGATAATGAAAAGGCAAAAATAAGGGAAAGAGGAGGGATCTAAAAAGAACCAAGTACATTGACACTCTCCATTGATTTGATTCACAACATTAGAATGATGAGTATAGGAAGTAAGAGAGTAATGAAATTTTGTAAAGGGAACAAAGGGACTAGACATAAGGATATAATTGTTAACCATATTATAGAGCTAGGTTAGGGTAAGGATGAGATGTTAGAGAAAGGGGAGTCATATAAGAAAAATTATGTTACAAAGGATGGAAAATGGGGTAATACCAAACTTGAAAGAAATGAGAAAAACTTTGCTAAAGATAAATAATTTAGTCTTAGGCAGTATCACCATGGAATAAATGGCCAATTTTGTTCAATTATGATATGAGGGAGACGAGGATACTTGTATAGCATATTAGATAGTGACAAAATGGGAAAGTAGAGGAACTAAATGCATCTCCTATTAAGCCCAAGAAGGGAAAGCCCCTAGGTAGTTATAAAAAGAAAAATATTGCTTATCAGTCCCCACTAGAGAAGTATCAGATGCCAAAAGAAAAAGGTTTAATTTAGGAAGGGAAAAGTTAATTAGGCTTATAGAGAAGAAAAATTTAAAGGGTTGCAAATTTGTGCTAATAGGAGGATAAAACATTATTTTTTCTTTAGAAATGAAGGGAAGCATGAGACAAAAAAATCAATAATAATATGGTAGAGAATATACTAAGGGAAGTTAAAAATAAAAACAATGTAAGGATTAAGGACCATTTCCCACGCCGCCCCCCCCTCCCCCCCAAAAAAAAAAAAAAAGGATTCAATAGAGTGAGAATGACAATACAAATAGAAAAGAGCCTAAGAAAAGTTAGGAGAATGAGAGGAATAGAAGATGAGAATGTAGTTCCATTGGAAATAGAAGTACTACGTGGATTGTTTAGAATAAAGCTAAAAAAGGAGTTCAAGTGAGGAGATTTAGAAAGAGAATGAAGATATTATTCAAAGAATTTTAGATTTAGAAGAAATAGATGAAGAAGACATGAACTTCTAATGAGAGATTTTATGCATCAAAAGGGTGAACAAATGTTTAATGGATCCAAGTTAAGAATTTTTTTATGATGAAGTGTAAATTTTTTAGATTAAATCAATTGTCCTTAGATGGAGTAGATGATTGAAATGCTCAATTTTGGAAAGATTCATAGGGAGGGTGGTCAATTATAGAAGATATAATGGATACATGTAATTTTAATGAAGTGTATAAAAAAACTTTAGGAAAACAATGAGAGATTGTGTAGAATTTAAAGAGAGCCAACCCTCATTAGGTTGGAGATGGAGAAAGATTGAAGATCTTCTTGTGCTAAGGGAGATAGATAAGATAAGATAAGATATATTTATTAATGTCCAACAAGAGACCAACAAGGGTCTAAGAGACTAGAAATAGTACAAAGGGAAAATGCCAACAGGGGGAGCACCAAACAATGTATGTAGAAAGAATGTGAAAGCAAAATAACAAAAGAAAAAAGAAAAAGAAATAACAATAGCTAAGAAATTCTCATGGGTGAGAAGTAGTCTAGAATGAAAAGATGGACATTAGGGCAATTAGATACTCTGGAAGGTCACCTCTGAGGTCTACTAGAGGGAGAATATAGTATCAAAGGAATCTATCAAAAGGAAAAGTATTATCATTTTGAGAGGGAGAGGGAACATTGATATGGAAAGGTTCCAAATCAAGAAGCTACAACTCAAAGGATGGTTATAAAGAAATCATAAAGGATAAAAGAATTCAAAAGAGCGGTGTACTAATTCATATATATTGGATAAATATTTGTTTACCTAAGACAACTATATTTTCCTAGACAACTCTTGAAGCTAGAATCCTAACACTAAGTGGTTTAGAAAGATATATTTTGTAGGTCCCTTCAAATGTGTTTTATGTAAAAAAATGAAGAAATAATAAAGCATTTTCTTTTGAGATGTCACTTTGCATGAAAATTTTAGTGATGACTATGTGCTAAGTTAGGTTAGCTCACATTTCTTCCCAACAACATAGTAAGTGTGTTTTAAAATTGGCAATATAGACCTTTATGAATAACCTCTCCTTCATTGATGATGTGAGAATTGTCGAAAGAAAGGAACTCTATATTTCAAGAGAAACTAATGTCTTGGGATGCCTCATCAAACAAAAGAGAAGCAACAATAATAGAGTTGGCCAATTGTCAGAATGAATCATATTGTTGTAAGAACTCTTAATTCAATTTTTGGGACAATAACTTTATATGCAAATAACATGATTTGAAGATTCATTTTTATAGGTAATGGGGCAAGGTAAGTACTAAAAATAGAGCCCAAGGTGTATAAAGTCTCCCAAAGGAAAGTTGGTATGAGTCAAACTTCAATGGAGCATCAAGAGGCAACATGGGAGTGTCAAGAGTGAGGTATTTTGTTCACTCTAGGAAAGGAGAATTGTTCACAAAAATGTCCAAATTAATAGAAGTCAACAATGAGAACATGGCATAAATCAAAGTTTTAATAAGATTTTTACTATCTAAGGAGTTAGGTATAAAAAATTGGAAATAGAAGATTTTTTTCCTGTAATTATAAACACCCTTAGAACTAAACGTGGCACTAATTAGAGATCAAACTCTCTCCTTGGTAGAGCAACATATCTCTTAAATTTTTTTGAGGAAACTACCTTTAACCACAATATAAAGAATCTAACACCAATGTAGATCATATGATTAATTTGGGAGCATATTGATTTGATACGAAGTAGTTTCAATATAGATAGAATTCTCAATAAAACATTGATTAGAATTGGGGGATTTCTAGAGAATTTGGTAGTCTTGTAAAGGTAGACAATTCCAAGAATTCTAATGTAAAGCTTTATTTTGGCAAAAGTAACATGATAAATATTGTTCAAAATGTTTGAGTTAGATTTATGGGAATAGTTTGGTAGTTATATTAGTGATCTATATATAATACTATAGATAAAACTAGCAATCAATGGCATAGTAAGAGTAAGAGATGAAATGTTAAAAGAAGATAATTTTAAGTTAAATTGATGGAGTAGCAATGATAATATAGATAGAGTTTTTTTTTTGAAATCTAACAATTAAAAAAAGTGATAATTTTGAACTCTTGAAAAAGATGGATCATAAAAAATACCAATAGAAAGTGCTAATTAAAATTTAATGGGAAGAGTTCTAATAAGTGTCATTAATTTAACAAAAAATATGACCATTTGAGCTACAAAAATGCAAGTTAAGAAATTGGTTTATTCATTGTCAAACAAACAGGCGAGTTTTTAAATGATGCAATCAAATCTCAACAAATGCTTGAAATGGATAGGGTGGGACAAAGTGGGGAAGGAGTGAACTTGTGGTTACCTAAGATACTTTATAATAATTAGTGATTGCCTCCGTATTACCCAAGTTTGGCAGAAATAAATGGAAGGTGAACAAAATAGCTAAAACTATGTGTGTTTGCTTGCCAAGAAAGATTTAGAAGATTGATAGAGTTTTTGGGTTACCATTATGAGGCTGTTATTTGTAGATACATATAGACAAAGAGCTTTTATTATTAGTGTGCATTTGTGTGTGAAGAAAGATTTGGAAGATTGATAGGGTTTTCAAGTTGTCACTTATAGGTCATTATCAACATGTCTATTTATGGAAAGAAATTTTATTACTAGTGCTTTCCTCATTTTTATAAAAGATTTAAAGAAGTGAAGAATTTGCTAAAATAACTTTTCTCCATTGTTAATGAATTTGAGGGCTCAAAAAATGGATATGCTACTAAGATTGGTAAAAAAGAAACAACAAATGACAAACATGGGCTATATTAGAAAGCAAAGGTTGAACAAATTCTTGATCTCAAAACATAGACTTGTTTATTATGTAGTAAGGAGTATTCTAGGAACAAATTTTATACATTCAGATCACAAAAAAGATCAAATAGCAATGTACCATCAAGTTTTTTGTCTTCCATCTTCATGGTTGGCGAGCAAAAAGTAGTGGCTGGGGGGAGTTGTTAAAAGACTTTTGACAAGGATTTTTTAGGTGATTAGGAAAAATTGAGCAAATCCTAATAGTAATCTAACCATCCCTTACCCATGTCATTTTGTTTAGACAATGCAAGCAGGAAACATTTTTCTAGGATTTTCTAAAAGAATCAGTTAGAGGGAGCAAGTATATTTCTAGGTATCCCTTGTTCATTGACTAAGAGAATAAATAACACAACATTCATAGGCTTTCCATTAAAAATAACTTAGATTTCATTAAAATAGTTTTGAGGATCTCAAATATTTTAGGAGAAGAAAAAAGAGACAATTTAGATTAATCAAAAGACTAGGTCTACCAATTTAAGCATGGCAAGGGAAAAGATTGTTTAGGGAGTGGTAGTTCATTTGAAATAGTGAGGATGAAGAGAAAGGAAGCAATAATAGAATAACAAAGATCATAAGTGACCCTCAATGAGACAATTTTGAAGTGGGTCAATCTTCAATAGCTAGTGGAGAAGATAGAGGGCCCTTTGCTCTCAAAGCAATAAATCATTGATTAATATTTTTGTATGTATGTGTTTTTAGCTAATTTTATAAAAAAAAATTTGTGTGGTCCTTGATTTATATATTTGTATGTATGTTTGTTTGTTTATATGTTTGTGCATACATTGATTTATATGTGCATGCTAACTGATTTATATGTTTGTTTATATTTTTTATTTTGTGTGTCTTAGTTTATTCATATGTTTGTGTTCGTTGGTTTATATATATTTGTTATTTTGTAAGCTTTTTAAATTTATATATTTGTATTAAAATAGTTTTGAGGATCTCAAATATTTCAAGAGAAAGAAAAGGAGACAATTTGAATTAATCAAAAGACTGGGTATACCAATTTAAGCATGGCAAGAGAAAAGATTGTTTAGGGAGTGATAGTTCATTTGAAATAGTGAGGATGAAGAGAAATGGAGTAATAATAGAATAACAAATATCATAAGTGACCCTCAATGAGACAATTTTGAAGTGGGTCAATCTTCAGTAGCTAGTGGAGAAGATAGAGGGTCCTTTGCTCTCAAAGCAATAAATCATTGATTAATATTTTTGTATGTATGTGTTTTTAGTTAATTTTATAGTTTTGTGTTTGTGTGGTCCTTGATTTATATATTTATATGTATGTTTGTTTATTTATATGTTTGTGCATACATTGATTTATATGTGCATGCTAACTGATTTATATGTTTGTTTATATTTGTTATTTTGTGTGTCTTAGTTTATTTATATGTTTGTGTTCGTTGGTTTATATATATTTGTATGTGTATTTGCTAATTTATATATTTGTGTGTTTATTGATCTCTATATTTGTGTGTATGTATTTGTTAGTTTATAATTTTTTTTGTGTATTCATATATTTATATATTTGTGCATTTGTTGATTTATATTTTGTGTTGTTTATTGATTTATATTTGTGTGTTGTTATTGATTTATATTTTTCTGTGCTATTATTGATTTATATATTTTTGCATTTGTTGATTTACATATTTGCAATTTTGTAGATTTATATATTTGTGTGTTGTTAATTTATATTTTTGTGTATTGTTATTGATTAATATATTTTCGTATTTGTTGATTTATATATTTGTGTATTTGTAAATTTATATATTTGTGCATTTGTTAATTTATATTTTTGTGTGTTGTTAATTTATATATATTTGTGCATTTGTTGATTTATATATTTGTGTGGTGTTAATTTATATATTTGTGTATTATTGATTTATATATTTGTGTGTAGTTGATTTATATATTTTTGTGTTGTTGATTTATATATTTGTGCTTTGTTTATTTATATATTTGTGCATTTGTTAATTTATATTTTTGTGTTGTTATTGATTTAAATTTTTGTGTTATTATTGATTAATGTATTTGTGCATTTGTTGATTTATATATATTTTTATTTATATATTTGTGTGTTGATTTGTATATTTGTAATAGTGACAAGTACATAAGCTTTATGATTTTATTTTTAAAATTGTCTTCCCAACATTTTTTATCGTTATGTGTTTCCTTGAAATAGGGTGGATAACTACTTTACCAAGTATCATAAATATTTTATCTAGATGGAAGCAAATGAGATCGTGCATGAGCTTAAACGTGCATAAGCGTCTATAACAACTTTTTCTACCGTTATGTCAACTAGATGAGCATCTATTTTGTACATACTTCATGTGATTCCATAGACATAATTCACACTACAAGATATTTCTTCACTTGCATCCATTTTATATAAGGAAACCACGTCAATTTCATATTTTTGATGCTGGTATGCCAATTATTTCGAGCTGAAACCACTGTCAGAAATGTCAAGCAGTTGCGGTTAGGCTTGACCAGCACTTGAGCATATTCTTTATTTGGAATCAAATGTGGAATTTTTATTGTGTGTCTCATTGTTAAATTATTATTAAGTATTTGATTATTAAACAGTTTCTGTTATTCTTTTTAAAAGAGTTTATATATTTGAACATTGTTGATTTATATATTTGTGCATTTTTTAATTTTTATACTTGTACATTTTTAAATTTATATATTTATGCATTTATTATTTTTTATATTCGTGTCTTGTTGATTTATATATTTATGTATTTATTGATTTATATATTTTTGTATTATTAATTAGTATATTTATGCATTGTTGATTTATATATTTGTGCATTGTTGATTTATATATTTGTGAATTTGTTAATTATATATTTGAGCATTTGTTGATTTATACATTTGTGCATTATTGATTTATATATTTATATTTTTTTTATTTATATATTTGGGTGTTATTGGTTTATATATTTGTGCATTTGTTTATTAATAAATTTGTGTGTTGTCATTTATTTATATATTTGTATATTTGTTGATTTATATATTTGTACATTTGTTGATTTTTTTAAATTATTAATTTATAAATTTGTGCATTTGTTAATTTTTTTAATTTTTTATTATTAATTTATAAATTTATGCATTTATTGATTTATATATTTGTGCATTTTTTAATTTATATATTTATGTATTTATTGATTTATATATTTGTATATTTTTTATGTGTGTGCGTAGTTTTTGATTTATATATTTTTGCATTCTTAATTTATATATTTATGCGTTGTTGATTTATATATTTCTGCATTGTTGAATTATATATTTGTGCATTTGTTGATATATATATTTTTACATTCTTAATTTATATATTTATGCGTTTGTTAATTTATATATTTGTATATTTTTTTATTTACATATTTGTGCATTTGTTGATTTATATATTTGTACATTTTTATTTATATATTTGTGAATTTGTTGAGTTATATATTTGTGCTTTCTTAATTATATATTTTTACATTGTTAATTTATATATTTGAACGTTGTTTATTTACATATTTGTGCATTTGGTGTGTGCGCGCGCGCATTTGTTAATTTATATATATGTGAATTATTGATTTAGATATCTATGAGTTGTTGATTTATATATTTATGCATTTGTTATTTTTTATATTTGTGTAATTGTTAATTTATATATTTGCACATTTGCTTATTGATTTATACTTTTGTGTGTTGTTATTGATTTATATATTTGTGCATTTGTTAATTTATATATTTATGCATTTTTAAATTTATACTTTTCTGTGTTGTTATTGATTTATATATTTGTGTATTTGTTGATTTATATATTTATATATTTTTAAATTTATATTTTTGTGTGTTAGTAATTTATAAATTTGTGAACTTTTTAATTTATATATTTGTGTGTTTTTTAATTTATATATTTGTGAATGTGTTAATTTATATATTTGTGCATTTATTAATTTATACATTTGTGCATTGTTGATTTCTATATTGTACATTTTTTTATTTATATATTTGTATGTTGTTGATTTATATATTTGTACATTTGTTGATTTATATACTTCTACATTCTTAATTTATATATTTGTGTGTTGTTGATTTATATATTTATGTGTTATTGATTTATATATTTGTGCATATATTGATTTATGTATTTGTACATTTGTTTATTAATATTTTTGTGTTAATTATATATTTGTGTATTTGTTACTTTATATATTTGTGCATTTAATAATTTATATTTGTTTATATTGTTATTAATTTATAAATTTGTGCATTTATTGATTTATATATTTGTCTATTTTTTAATTTATATATTTGTGCATTTGTTGATTTATATTTTTGTGTATTGTTGATATATATATATATATATATATATATATATATATGTTTATTTGTTGATTTATATATTTTTGTATTGTTAATTTATATATCTATGCATTGTTGATTTATATATTTGTGTAATTTTTTTAATTTACATATTTGTACATTTGTTGATTCATATATTTGTGCATTGTTGATTTATATATTTTTAAATTATATATATGTGCGTGTGTGTGTGTGTGTGTATGTGTGTGTGTGTATTTTTATTTATATATATGTACATTATTGATTTATATATTTGTGCATTTGTTTATTTTTCATTATAATTTTGTGTGTTGTTATTTATTTATATTTGTGCATTTATTGATTTATATATTTGTTTATTTTTTAATTTATATATTTATGTACTCTTATTTCATATATTTTTATGTTGATTTATATATTTGTGCGTTGTTGAATTATATATTTGTACATTTGTTGATTTCTGTATTTGTGCATTTGTTGATTTATATTTTTGTGTGTTGTCATTGATTTATATATTTGCTCATTTGTTAATTTATATTTTTGTGTATTTGTAAATATATATTATTTTTGCATTTGTTGATTTATTTTTTTGCGTGCTGTTTATTGATGTATTTATTTTTGTTATTGATTTATATTTTTATGTGTTGTTTATTGATTTATATATTTATGCATTTGTTGATTTATATATTTGTGCATTTGTTGATTTATATATTTGTGTATTTTTTAATTTACATATTTGTGCATTTTTAAATTTACATATTTGTCTATTTGTTAATTTACATATTTGTCTATTTGTTGATTTATATATTTGTGCATTATTGATTTATATATTTGAGTGTTGTTAATTTATATATATTTGTGAATTATATATATGTGTATTGTTGATTTATAAATTTGTGCATTTGTTGATTAATATTTTTGCGTATTATTGATTTATATATTTGTGCATTTATGTATTTGTTGATTTTTATATTTATGCATTTATTGATTTTTATATTCATGCATTGGTTTATTTACTTATAGTTTTGTGTGTTGTTATTAATTTATATATATTTTATTTATATATTTGTGCATTGTTGATTTATATATTTCTGTGTTATTAATTTATATATTTTTACGTTGTTGATTTATATATTTTTATATATTTGTGAATTCGTTGATTTATATATTTGTGCATTTGTTGATTTATATTTTTGTATGTTGTTTATTAATTTATATTTTAGTGTATTGTTATTGATTTATATATTTGTGCAATTGTTTGTTTATATATTTGTATTTTTTTTATTTACATATTTGTGCATTTGTTGATTTATATATGATGCAGTGGCATCCGAAGGTCAAGGTTGCTGACTTAGATGTGAGTTTTGGTCGAGATATACTTCCAAGGGTTATAACTTTTGACTCGGATATGAGTTTTGGCTGAAATTTTATAGATAGTTGTAGTAGAAGGAGTTATTCGGATTGCCAATATAGCTCAACTTGATAGGTGGTCATTTTGACATTTTTCTGAGAGCCTAAAAACTCATCTTGACCTCTGAAATTGGCTTTTAGTATTTTTTTCCAATTCTTTTAAAAATTTGTTTTTGTATTAAATCTGAAATCGTATCTTTGATTTCATTGACTAGTTGGCAGTTTGTCTTGCCTTAGTTGGGGGCTTTTCTTGAAAAAAATCAGGATTCATAGGATGAGTTTTAAAAATTACCAAAATTGCAAATTTTTTTTTTTTTTCAAAAATCTGAAAAATAGGATAATTTTCAAATTTGTAATAAATAGGAATTTGTTTTCATTGTAGAGGCAGAGTAGAGTTGCAGATTTGTTTAATGAAGAGTTATATCATTTTGAAACATTTGTTTTGTGTCAAATTTTGATTTATTGTTTAATGATATTAGGGTTACATCAATTGGTATCAGAGCAATAAGATGGCTGAGAGAGGAAGAGGAAGAAGAGGCATCACACCAATGCAAAGAAAGATTGAATAACTCAATGAGCGGCTAGATAATCAAGAGATACAAAGAGAAAAATGATATTGATGAAGAGAGAGAAAATGAAGACAAGAGACTGGGAGAAAGGAGCTACAATGATAGAGTTCTCAAAGCTTTAGAAGGAAGGAGTGAAGCAATAAAAATTGATGTTTCAGATTATGTTGGTCGTTTTAAGCTAGAAGAACTAATAGACTGATGGAATGAGATGGGAAATTTTTTTGAATGGAAGCACATGACAAAAGAAAAGAAGATGAAGTTTACATGCACAAAGCTAAAAGGACATGCAATGATATGGTGGGATCACCTCCAAAAGGAATGAATTAGAAATGGCAAGCAAAAGATTAAGACATGGATCAAGATGAAGAAAAAGTTGAGAGAAAAATTTTTACCCATGGATTATTCACAGACCCTCTTTTGTAGATTCTAAAATTTGAAGCAAAACTTCTCTTCAGTGTAAGACTATACAAATGAGTTCTACAAACTATCCATGCACATAGAACATCAAGAAAATAATGAGAAGATGGCTGCTAGATATGTTAATGGCTTGAAATTCTCTATTCAAGATGAACTAAGCATGCATCATGTTAACAGTATGGAGGAAGCCTACCAACTAGCTCTGAAGGATTAAGAAAAGCATAATAGGCAATATAACCAGAGGAATAGAGGTGGTCAAAGGGGTACGTCAACTCCATTTCGAGAGGTTTTAATAGTGGCTGGGGAGAGAGTTTTTAAGGCTCTGAAAAAAGTATAGATGTCAAGAAAGATCCTCTGAATCAAGAAAGAGGAAGAGGGTTTTAGCGAGGTCGAGGCTACAAAAGAAAAAGAGTCTGGGAAAACCAGAGAAGGCCTTTCACTTGTTTTAGGTGCAGAGAAGAAGGCCGCAGGGCTTTTGAGTGTTCCAATTTCAACATGCAAGATAGAAATCAAGGAGGACCATCCAAAGTGAACCTAGCCTAGGCTGACAATGAATCTGAATAAGAAGTACCTCCAGATATGGGAGAAAGCCTCATGATGAGAAGGACAATGATTATTCCAGCCAAGGAGGATGTGGAGGGGAAAGACACAAATGATTCATGGCTCAGGACCAACATATTTCGAACAAGGTGTACCTCAAGTGGAAAGGTATGCCAAGTAATTGTTGATGGAGGTAGTTGTGAGAATATGGTTTCTAAAGAAACAATACATAAACTAAATCTCTAGTGTAAAAAGCACCCTCAGTTTGATCAGATTGCATAGTTTAAAAAGGGACGTGAAGCCACAGTAGATAAGAGATGCCTTGTTAAATTTTCCATAGGGAAGGTCTACAAGGATGAGCTATGGTGTGATGTGATTCCAATGGATGCATGCCATGTCCTCTTGGGTTGTCCTTGGCAGTATGCCTGAAAGGTTGTTCATAATGAGGAAAAGAATACTTACACCTTCTAGAAGGATGGATCTAAGATAGTCTTATTAGCTCTAAAAGGTGATGGAAAAATTGAAAGTATGCTGTCTGAAAAGGAACTTGTCAAGGAGATAAAAGTGATAGGGTGTTGTTATGCATTGGTAGTACAAAAGGGGAAAGAGGAAGACTTGACTATACCACCAGAAGTAGCTACAGTATTGGAAGAATATTTAGATGTCATTCCAAAGGAGCTACTTGATAAACTTCCCCCAAAATGAGATATCCAACATCATATTGATCTTATTCTAGGAGCAAGTCTTCCCAATCAAGCGGCATATAGAATGAGTCCGACACAACATGCAGAACTGGACAAATAAGTGATTGAGCTCATACAAAAGGTCTTAGTACAAGAAAGCATGGGCCCCTATGTTGTCCCAGCTTTATTAACTCCAAAGAAAGATGGAACATGGAGGATGTGCATAGACAGTCGAGCCATCAATAGGATAACCATAAGGTATTGTTTTCCTATCCCACATTTGGATGACATGCTAGATGTTCTTGCTAGAGTGAAGTATTTCTCTAAGATTGATCTACAAAGTGGGTACCATAAGATCCACATCTGAGAGGGGGATGAGTGGAAAACAACTTTCAAAACTAGGGATGGTTTGTATGAATGGAAGTTTACGCCTTTTGGTTTATCCAACACACCTAGTACTTTTATGAGACTCATGAACATTGTGTTGCGTCCCTACATTGGTAAGTTTTTAGTAGTTTATTTTGATGATATACTAATTTTTAGTAATGGAAGGGAAGAACATCTACAACATTTGGGAATAATATTGGGGATATTGAGGAAAGAAAAACTCTATGCTAATTTAAAGAAGTGTAGGTTCATGCAAGAAAGCTTGGTTTTTCTAAGATTTTTCATTTCTACAAATGGTGTCAAGATGGATCCAGAGAAAGTTTGAGCCATTCTTGAATGGCCTAGTTCATGTAGTATCACCGAGGTGAGAAGTTTACATGGCTTGGCTACTTTCTATAGAAAGTTCATTCGTAATTTCAGTAGCATTGTAACACCTATGATAGATTGCACTAAAGGTCGAGAGTTCTCATGGGCTAAAGAGGCTAAAGAGAGTTTCCAATACTTAAAGAAGAAGGTCATTGAAGCTCTAGTACTAGCATTTCCAAATTTTGACAGAGTGTTTGAAGTGGACTATGATGCCTTACATGTGGGCATTGGTGCTATACTTAGCCAAGAATATAAACACATTACCTTTTTTAGTAAAAATTTGAATGATGTGCAAAAGAAATATTCTACATATGATATAAATTCTATGCAATTGTGCAAGCTTTGAGGCACTAGAAGCATTATCTAGTACCCAAAGAATTTGTGTTGTTTACAGACCACATTGCTCTAAAATACTTGAACACACAAAAAAAATTGAACACTAGACATGCAAAGTGGGTCTCTTTTCTACAAGGGTATACATTTATTCTAAAGCATAACTCAGGGAAACAAAATCAAGTTGCAGATGCCTTAAGCAGGCGAGTTGTTCTTCTAAATATCATGGAAGTAGAGGTGGTTGGCTTTGATGCAATCAAAGACTTGTATGAATTTGATAGTGACTTTTGGGAAGTTGTTGATAAGTTGAAGAATCCACTACTTGGACATGCAGACACTATTCAAGGTGATTATCTACTGTACGATGGTTACTTATTCAAGGGAAAGTAGCTATGTGTTCCTATAGGCTCAATGTGAGAAAATATAATTTAGAAATTTCATATTAGTGGTATGGCTGGGCATTTCGGGAAGGATAAAACAATAGCTTTGGTGGCAGATAAGTATTATTGGCCAAAGATGAAGCCAAATATCACCAGGTTTGTGGAGAGATGTCAATTTTGTCAAGTAGCCAAAGGGCACTCCCAAAACATTGGATTATACATGCCATTAACAGTACCATTTAGACCATGGATAGATATGAGTATGGATTTTGTATTGGAATTGTCACATACACAGTGAGGTAAAGACTATTTTTGTAATTGTGGACATATTCTCCGAAATTGCTCATTTCATTGCTTGTAAGAAAACTAGTGATGCTACTAGGAAGGCTGAGTTATTCTTTTTTGAGATAGTCAGATTGCATGGGGTTCCAAAAACAATCACCTCTAACTGAGATACCAAGTTCTTGAGTCATTTTTGGCAGACATTATGGAAAAAATGGGAACAAAATTATAGTTCAGTAGTGCTTACCATCCACAAATAGATGGACAAACAGAAGTTGTCAATCGTAGTTTGGGTAATCTGTTGCAATGTATTGTCGGAGAGAAACCAAAACAATATGATTTGGTATTGCCTCAAGCAAAATTTGCTTATAGTAGCTCAGTGAATAGGTCAATTAGTAAGTCACCATTTCAAGTTGTTTATGGACATAATCTTTAGGGTTTTCACGATTTGGTGCAACTTCCTTTGGGTGATAGGGTCAGTGATGATGGGGAAGCCTTTGTAGAGCATCTCCACCAGTTGCAAGAAAATGTCAGACAAAAATTGCAGGAGAGCAATGAGTGGTACAAAGCTTCTATAGATGCTACTTGAAGGTATCAAGTTTGTAATGTAGGGGATCTAGTGTTGGTTTACCTCAGAAAGGAGAGGTTTCTTATTGGGACTTATCATAAATTGAAATATAATAAAATTGGTCCCTACAAGATTTTGAAGAAGATTAATGATAATGCGTATGAGATAGAGCTCCCAAGTGGTCTTGATATATCTCCTATGTTTAATATTTCTGATTTATATACTTTCCATGGTGATGATACCCTCTGTTGAAAAAGAGGATGAGGTAGACTGGACACACACCATACCCATCAAAAAGAGAGAAAAAGTTACACAGATTCTAGACAAGAAGATTGTTCAAACTTCTCAGGGTGACTACAATAGATATCTTGTGTAGTGGGAAGGGTTGGTACCAACAGATAGCACTTAGATTATGGAATGGGAGTTGCAGAATTTAGATGAGCTTAAAAGGAAGCAGTTTGAGGACTGGAACTCACAAGAGCTTCATTCTTTTCAAGCAGGGGAGAATGATGCAAGGGCATCCGATGGTCAAGGCTGCTGACTCAGATGTGGGTTTTGGTCGAGATTTACTTTCGGGGGTCATACCTTTTGACTCGGATGTGGGTTTTCACTAAAATTTTACAAGCAGTTGTAGTAGGAGTTATTTGGATTGCCAATGGAGCTTAGCTCGATAGGTGGCCATTTCAACATTTTTTTGAGAGCCTGAAAACTCATCTTGACCTCCAAAATTGGCTTTTAGTATTTTTTCTAATTTTTTCAGAATTTTGTTTTTGTAACAAATCCAAAATAATATTTTTTATTTTGTTGATTAGTTGACAATTCATCTTACCTTAGTTGGGGGCCTTTCTTGAAAAAAATCAGGATTCATAGGATGAGTTTTAAAAATTACTAAAAATAAAAATTTCTAT
Source organism: Cupressus sempervirens (assembly GCA_028749045.1). NCBI lineage: Eukaryota > Viridiplantae > Streptophyta > Pinopsida > Cupressales > Cupressaceae > Cupressus > Cupressus sempervirens. The sequence continues at coordinate 102,909,409 of CM053788.1, forward strand.
TTTTCTCGAAAATCTGTCAAATATGGTGATTTTCAAATTTGTAATAAGTAGGTATTTGTTTTTATTGTAGAGGTGGAGTAGAGTTGAAAATTTTTTTAATGAAAAGTTATGTTATTCTAAAACATTTGTCTTGTGTCAAATTCTGATTTATTATTTAATGATATTGGGGTTACATCAATATATTTGTGCGTTGTTGATTTATTTATTTGTGCATTTACTGATTTATATTTTTGTGTTGTTTATTGATGTATATTTTTAGTGCATTGTTATTGATTTAAATATTTACGCATTTGTTGATTTTTATATTTGTATATTTTTTCATTTACATATTTGTGCATTTGTTGATTTATATATTTGTGCATTTGTTGATTTATGTATTTCTATATTCTTAATTTATATATTTCTACATTACTGATTTATATATTTGATTGTTGTTGATTTAGATATTTGTGTGTGTGTGTGTGTGTGTATATATATATATATTGTGCATTTGTTGATTTATATATATATATATGTGCATTGTTGATTTATATATTTGTGCATTTCTTGATTTATATATTTGTTCATTTCTTAATTTTTATATTTGTGCATTTGTTTATTGACTTTTATTTTTGTGTGTTGTTATTGATTTTTATATATGTGCATTTGTTGATTTATAGATTTGTGTATTTTTGAATTTTTTATATTTGTGCATTTATTGATTTATATATTTGAGTATTATTTATTTATATATTTGTGTATTTGTTAATTTTTATATTTATATATTTTTAATTTATATATTTGTGCATTATTGATTTATATATTTGTGCATTGTTGATTTATATATTTGTGTGTTGTTTATTTTTATTTTTTTTTCTGTATTGTTATTGATTTATATATTTGTGCATTTGTTGATTTATATATTTGTGCATTTGTTAATTTATATTTTTGTGTGTTGTTTATTAATTTTTTTGGATTATTTTTTAATTTATAAATTTGTACATTTTTTTTTTATCAGTAAGAGGTCAAAGCTAAGATTAATTATTATATATTTTTATTAATTATTATTTTATTAAGCATGGGTAGATTCAAATCCAAGATCTCTTTGATAAGAGGCTCACAATTTACCGTTGTGTTGTAGGCTCTTGCTTTAAATTTGTGTATTTATTGATTTATATTTTTGTGTTGATATTTATATTTGTGCATTTGTTGATTTACATATTTTTGCATTCTTAATTTATATATTTTTGCGTTGTTGATTTATATATTTTTGTGTTGTTGATTTATATATTTGTATTTTTTTTATTTTCATATTTGTGCATTTGTTTATTTATATATTTGTACATTGTTGATTTATATATTTGTACATTTGTTGATTTGTATATTTCTGCATTGTTGGTTTATATATTTGAGCATTGTTGATTTAGATATTTGTGCATTTGTTGATTTATATATATGTGTATTATTGATTTATATATTTGTGCATTTTTTAATTTATATATTTTTGTGTTGTTGCTTCATATATTTGTGCATTCTTAATTTATATATTTATACGTTAATTTATATATTTGTGCATTGTTAATTTATATATTTGTGTATTTTTAAATTTTTTTTAATTTATTAATTTTTGTGTGTTGTTATTGATTTTTATATTTGTGCATTTGTTGATATATATATATATATAGTGCATTTTTTTATTAATATTTTTGTGTGTTGTTACTGATTTATATATTCATGCATTTGTTGTTTTATATATTTGTGCATTTTATGCATTTGTTTATTTTTATATTTGTGTATTTATTAATCTATATATTTGTGCATTTGTTAATTTATACATTTATGCATTTTTTAATTTATATATTTGTATGTTGTTGATTTATATATTTGTGCATTTGTTGATTTATATATTTTTGTATTCTTAATTCATATATTTTTTATTTATATATTTGTACATTTGTTGTCTTATATATTTTTTCATTTGTTGATTTATATTTTTATTTTGTTTATTGATTTATATTTGTGTGTTGTTATTAATTTATATATTTGTGCATTTTTTAATTTATATATTTATGCATATATTAATTTATATATTTGTGTGTTGTTTATTTATATATTGGTGCATTTGTTGATTTATATATTTTTGCATTCTTAATTTATATATTTATATATTATTAATTTATATATTTGTACATTTGTTAATTTATATATTTGTGAGTTGTTGATTTATATATTTGTGAATTTGATAATTTATATATTTATGCGTTATTGATTTATATATTTGTGAATTTTTTAATTTATACATTTGTGTACTATTTATTTATATATTTGTACATTTGTTAATTTATATATTTCTGTGTTTTTAATCTATATATTTGTGCATTGTTGATTTATATATTTGTGCATTTGTTGATTTATATTTTTGTGTGTTGTTATTGATTTATATATTTTTGCATTTGTTGATTTATATATTTGTGCATATAATGAATTTAATATTTGTGCATTTATTAATTTATATATTTGTGTATTAGTTAATTTATGTTTTTTTGTGTTATTTATTGATTTATATTTATGTGTGTTGTTATTGATTTATATATTTGTGCATTTGTTGATTTAAATATTTGTGCATTTTTAAATTTTTATATTTGTGCATTTATTAATTTATATATTTGTGCATTATTAAATTATATATTTGTATTGTTTATTTGATATAAAAAGTTTTTGGTAATGAACAATTCAGAGTTTGAATTTATATTAGATTTTGTCATGAGTTTATTAAGTTCTCTGTGAGTTGAGATCAGTGCTACATCATTTGGTATTAGAGGTACAAGATGGTTAAGAGAGGAAGAGAAAGAGGTGTTGCTCAATTTCAAAGAATCATATTGGACTTGCAAAGAGAAATTGAGCTTACTGAAAAAGTTGATAATCAAAGAATATGAAATTATAATGTATTGGAGGAAGAAATAGATGGAGGTAGTGACCGAATGGAGGGAAATGTAGAAAATGAAGCTGAGGAGTAGCACGAATGAGCTACAAAGATAGAGTTCTAAGGGCTTTAGAAGGAAAGAAGGATGGTATCAAAATTGAAGTCTCAAACTATGATGGTAGCCTTAAAGCAAAAAAATTGATAGTTTGGTTAAATGAGATGAGTAATTTTTTTGACTAGAAGCCTATGACAGAGGAAAATATGAAGTTTGCATACACAAAATTAAAAGGTCATGCCATGATCTGGTGAGATCATCTCCAAAAGGAGCAGGTGAAGAAAAATAAGTACAAGATCAAGACATGGAGTAAGATGGAAAAGAAATTGAGGGAAAAATTCTTGCCTATAGATTATTCTCGAACTCTCTTTCGCAAGTTCCAAAATCTGAAGCAAAACTTATCTTTTGTGCAACAATACACAAATGAATTCTATAAGTTATTCATGCATATAGAACATCAAGAAGATGATGAGCAAATGGTGGCTAAGTATATAAATGGTTTAAAATTCACCATCCAAGATGAATTGAGCATGTACCATGTCAATAGTATGGAAGAGGCCTATTAGTTGTCTCTAAAGACTGAAGAGAAACATAATAGACAATATAACCAAAGTAATAGAGGAGGACAAAGAGGCACATCAAACTCTTTTCGAGGAAGTTTCAGTTATGGTCAAGGAGACTCATCTTTGGGATTCAATAAAGTAATAGATACTTGACAAGAAATTCAAAACCTAGAAAGAGGAAAGGGTTTTCAAAGAGGATGAGACTATGGTAGCAGAAAAGGATGGGAAAATCAAATAAGGTCTTTTGTTTGCTTCAGATGTAGAGAGGAAGGACACAGGACTTTCAAATGCTAAAACTATAACATGCCATAAAGAATGCAAGGAGGACAAACTAGAGTGAACCTGATGTAGATAGAAGAAGAGGAGAAAGAAGTCTCACCAGACATAGGAGAAAATCTCATGATGAGGAGATCAATGATCATCTCAGAAAAGAATGTAACTCTTGCAAATAACTCTGAGAATTCATGGCTACGAACTAACATCTTCATAACCAGATGCACTTTAGGTGGAAAGGTATGTCAAGTTATTATTGATGGGAGTAGTTGTAAGAATATGGTGTCTAGAGAAATGGTAGAGAAATTAGGTTTGCAATGTGAAAAGCACCCTCATCCCTATCGTATTACATGGTTTAAGAAATGAAATGAAGTCATTATTGATAAAGATGTTTAGTAAGGTTTTCCATAGGAAAGTTCTATAAGGATGAGATATGGTCTGATGTTATCTCTATGGATGATTGTCATATATTATTGGGAAGACCATGGTAGTATGACAAGAAGGTCACACATGATGATGAGAAGAATACATACACATTCTAGAAAGATGGCTCAAAAGTGGTTCTATTACCACTTAAGGATGAAAGGAAGAGTGAGGCCATGTTGCCTGCAAAAGAAGTTGCCATGGAAATGAAGGTGATAGGGTGTTGTTATGCTTTAGTAGTGAAAATGAAAGAAGACCAGGAGAACCCAATACCACTTAATGCAATGAAGGTATTAGAGGAATTTTCTGATGTTGTGCCTGATGAATTACTAGATGGTCTACCACCAAAGAGGGATATCCAACACCACATTGATCTTATCCCTAGAGCCACCCTACCTAATCAAGTAGCCTATTGAATGAATCCAACCCAACATGCAAAGCTAAATAAACATGTCACAGGACTGCTACAAAAGGGTTTGGTTAGATAAAACATGAGCCTATGTACAACACCAGCATTGTTGACTCCAAAAAAAGATGGTACATGGAGGATGTGCACTGACAGTAGAGAAATTAATAAGATTACCATTAAGTATTGATTTCATATTCCTCGTATTGAGGACAGGATGGATAAATTGGTAGGTGCCAAGTACTTCAATAAGATTGATCTTCGAAGTGGTTATCACCATATTTGTATTCAAGAAGGGGATGAATGGAAGACAACTTTCAAAACAAAGGATGGTTTGTATGAATGGATGGTTATGCCCTTCTGACATTCTAATGTACCAATCACATTCATGCAATTGATGAATGTTGTACTGTAACCTTATATTGGTAAGTTTGTGGTTGTTTATTTTGATGACATCTTGATTTTTAGCAAGAACAGAGAGGAACATTTACAACACTTGAAAGTTATCTTAGCTATACTAAGAGCATAGGGACTCTGTGCAAACTTAAAGAAGTGCAGATTCATGTAGACTAGCTTAACCCTTTTAGGATTTTTCATTTTTGGAGATGGTATTCAAATGGACCTAGAGAAGATCAGAGTGATTCTCGAATGGCCTACTCCTATAAACATAATAGAGGTAAGGAGTTTCCATGGATTAGCCACTTTCTATCAAAATTTTATCAAGAATTTTAGTAGCATTGTAGCACCTATAACAGATTGCACAAAGGGAAGGGATTTTTCCTGGAAAATAGATGTAGAAGAAAGTTTCAAGTTTTTGAAGGAGAAGGCAACTACAACTCCTATACTCTCAATTCCAAATTTTAACAAATCTTTTGAAGTAGAGTGTGATGCCTCCCACATTGGAATAGGTGTTTTTCTTAGTCAAATAGGTAAACTTGTAGCATTTTTTAGTGAAAAATTCAATGATACAAGGAAAAATTACTCCACCTATGATCTAGAATCCTATGTCATTGTTCAAGCATTACGCCATTAGAAACACTACTTATTTCCACAAGAGTTTGTGCTATTTATTGATCACCTTGATTTGAAATACATCAATGCACAAAAAAAGTTGAATACACGACATGCCAAGTGGGTCTCTTTCTTATAGGGATACACCTTTGTTTTGAAGCATAAGTTTGGGAAATAAAATCGAATTTTTGATGCTTTGAGTACACATACTTCTCTATTAACCACAATGGCAACCAAATTCATTAGATTTGATACTATTAAAACATTATATGTTGCTGCTGATGATTTTTTAGAAATTGTGGAATAGTTGAATAGTTCAAGCGTTGGTAGGACGTATCATGTCAAAGGTGATTATTTTCTATAGGATGGTCACCTTTTCAAGGGAATACAACTATGCATACCAGTTGGCTCTATGTGAGAAAATATTATTCAAGAATTCTACAGAGGAGGGATGGATGGACACTTCAGAAAGGACAAAACAATACACTTGGTGACAGATAAGTTTTATTGGCCAAAGATCAAGAGAGACATTACTAAGTATGTGGCCAGGTGCAAAATCTATAAAATGGCTAAGGGACATTCACAGAATATAGGTTTATACATGCCATTTCCAATTCCCATTGAACCATGGACTGACTTGAGTATGGATTTTGTATTGGGTCTTCCCAAAACCATTATTTCTGACCATGATACCAAGTTCTTGAGTCATTTCTAGAGGACTTTATGGAAGAAATTGGGGACCAAGTTATAGTTTAGCAGTGCCTAGCACCCTCAAGCTGATGGACAAACAAAGCTAGTCAATCAGAGTTTGGAGAATCTGTTACGATGCATTGCTGGTGAGATGTCCAAATAGTGGGACTTGGTATTACCCCAAACAAAATTTTCTTATAATAGTTCCATTAATAGGTCAATAGAGTAATCTCCTTTCCAAATTTTTTATGGTAGAAATCATTCAGTTGTTCTAGATCTCATGCCTCTACCATTGGGTGATAGGATTAGTGATAATGGAGTGGCCTTTGCTGAACACCTTCAACAACTCCAACAAGATGTCTAGCACAAGTTACAACTTAGCAAGGATAGCTACAAGATTTTTGTAAATGCTACCAGAAGACACCAAACATTTACTAAGGGTGACTTGGTCATGGTTTACTTACACCATGAGTGGTTTCCTACTATCACATATCACAAATTAAAATACAAAAAGATCGGGACTTGCAAAATCTTTAAGAAAATTAATGATAATGCTTATGAAGTTAGCTTACCCGACAATCTAGATATCTCTCCCATGTTTAATGTTGCTAATTTGCATAAATTTCATGGAAATGTTCTAGAGGTAGCTAATGGATAGGAAGTTGAGTGGCAACATCACCTTCCAAATAAGAAATAGGATACCATTGCCCAAATTCTTGACAAACAATCTACTTCCACAAGGCATGATCAATATAACTACTATTTAGTATAGTGGGATGACTTACCAGACACTAGAAACACATGGCTATCTAGGTGGGCAGTTCTGCAGTTAGATCCTTCCAAGTTGCACCACTTCACCAATAGTCACTTGTAAAAGCAACATTTCTTTCAAGAAGGGGAGAATGATGTAGGAAGTTTTCAGTAATGAACAATTCAGAGTTTGAATCTATATTGAATTTTGTCATGAGTTTATTAAGTTTTCTGTGAGTTGAAATCGGTGTGATATATCATTATTGATTTTAATTTTGTGTGTCATTATTGATTTATATATTTGTGCATTTGTTGATTTATAGATTTGTATATTTTTAAATTTATATATTTGTACATTTGTTGATTTATATATTTTTGTGTTATTGATTTATATAATTGTGCAATTGTTGATTTATATATTTATGTATTTTTAATTTATATATTTTTGCTTTATTAATTTATATATTTGTGTGTTGTTGATTTATATATTTATGAATTTGTTGATTTATATATTTGTGCATTGTTGATTTATATATTCGTTCAATTTTTTATTTATATATTTGTGTAATTATTGATTTATATATTTTTGCATTGTTAATTCATATATTTCTACATTATTGATTTATATATATATTTACTAATTTATATATTTTTGTGTTGATTTATATATTTGTGCATTATTGATTTATATATTTATACATTTGTTGATTTATATATTTATACATTTGTTGATTTATATATTTGTGTTGTGTTGATTTATATATTTGTCTATTTATTGATTTATATATTTCTGCATTCTTAATTTATATATTTTTGTTGTTGATTTATTTATTTGTGCGTTGTTGATTTATATATTTGTACATTTGTTGATATATATATATATATATATTTGTGCGTTATTAGTTCTTGCCATGGCAGGAAACTTATGCATTTATTAAAAGTGAATAATCTTATTAGTTTGTCCAATCAAGAGCTTTTATTTATTTATATCCACTTTCCACTATAGACATTTTTTTTTTTGACATTTTTGCAAATTTAGTGTAATTTATTTTCATGCAATTTGATTGGTCTATGTGTGCTACAGTCATGAGTTTGAAAGTTTTTTATTTTTATTTTTTGCACATAAAATAATTTATTTTTCTCTTTTTCCAAACTTTAGATATTATTACTAAGAATAATAAATAATAATAGTATAGTCATGAGTTTGAAATTTTTTTTATTTTTGTTGAGAGATGGCATATGGGTCAACATTTATCCTATGAGCATTGATTATGGATGTCATTATATTCCATTTCTAACAAACCAACACAAACAAATAACACACTACAACATGATAAGCAATTTGAGAGATGACATATGGGTCAACATTTGTCATGTGAGCATTGATTATGGATGCCATAGAATATTTTTTTTTATGGTTGTGGCTTATAAATTATTTTTATGTCAACATTTGTCCTGTGTGAGCATTAATTATGAAATTCTCTAAAATTGTTGTTTCCTTATTTATAGCATTGGTTGATTATTTTCAATTCACATTTCTAAAGGCTTTCATCTCTTGCTGCTAGAGTACATGATATGTAGAGATTTCTCTATTCTTTTTATTTGAGATTATATTGTAATCTAGTTGTATTGTTTTTTATGATGACCATATTTACATGAAAACTTGTTGAAATGTATTGTTTAAAATATATTGTGTTGTAGTTACATTATTTTTTGTGATCATCATATTAACATGAAATCTATCTATGGAAGCTTGTCCAAATCTATTGTTTATAATCATTTTTTTGTAAAAAAATTGAGTTTTTTGTTTGAAAATTTGAGATACATTTGTCAAAATTTGAGATCTATGATCTATTGTGTAGAATCATGTTCTTGTAAAAAAATTGAGTTTTTTTGCCAAGATCTGTGTAGATATTTTAGATCACAATAATTTAATGCACAAAATGGTTTAGAAATTTACCAAAACACAAGCAAACATGGATCTAATGAAGTTGTTGGGAAAACTCCCTTGAGAAAGGTTGAAAAGTCAAGATTACAATAATTTAATGTACAAAATAATTTAAAAGTTTACCAAAACACAATCAAACATGGATCTAGTGAAGTTGTTGGAAAAATTCTCTTGAGAAAGGTTGAAAAGCCAAACTCAATGAATTAACATAGCATCACTAGTAGCATATTGTGATTCTAGTGTGTTTGTGATTGTTGCCACTGGAACATTATGGTTCACAAATGTTTGCCATTAGAAATATCTCCAAGTTTTATGGAGATAAGGGTTGAATGAAAGAGTAGATCATTTTGCAGAGAATACAAAAGTGATACAAGAACAGGCCTATGGAGTTTTCTACTCAAATAAATATGAAATACATGATTTTTCATATAAAATACATAAATAAATAAAAAATGAGGAATAGAACTGAAATTAAAAATGAATTTTAGAGACTTTAAACATAAAATGGTCTAAATATAACATAATTTTCTATTTGTTTAAGAAAGAATTTAGATTATGTATTTTGAAGTATTAGTTTTTATTTTGATTTAAATAAGAGATTTTCAAATAAAAGGTGATAATAATATAGTATATTATTTAATATATTATTACTTTGAATTACTCATTAAGATTTTGCAATGCTTTATTAAATTCATATATTTAATCTATTATTGTTGTGAATTAATTATCAAGATTGATATTGTGCTATTGAAATACTAATAAAAAAATTAAATTTTTAGACATATTTGATGACATGACAATTGTAGCAAAAGAATCAATCTATGACTTACCAATAGTTAGATTCTACATTCCACTACTTAATGTTTGTTCCATTAAAATATGTTGACTTGAGAATAGTCAGATTCTACATTCCACTAGTAGTATAGCAAACAAGATGAAAATCAATGATTGTGAATACATCATGAATAGAAGAGTGGTGCACCTTAAGTTTGACCTATAATGAAGATCACTTTTAAAAGAGGGCTTTATGCAATTGAAAATCTTATACATTATTTATTAACTCCTTCCCAACAAATGGAGATTGAACAATTTCTCGCAACAAAAAGTAAATATGACTAATCACAAATTAGCATTTATTTAAAATATGAAAAGCAAGTTATTATGAGACAACTACAATATACTAACATGCACAAAATAGAATTTGCAAGTATCCTGAACAGCTATAAAGACATATCAAGCTATAAATAATAGTAGTTACAAAAGATACTAGTCAATATAAAATAAAGTGTGTAAACAAACAATGTATATGCACGAGTTTCATATCCAAGTACATTCTGTGTGTTATATATGTATAATAAAATAATGTATATGCATTGATATGCTATAAGACATATTTTTGTTCTATTAAATTGTATAACATAATTAAGTAGATGCTTTGCTAATGTAAACTATTATTGAAATACAATGAAAAAGTGCACATGCTTTATCCTATTGCATATCCAATGCATAAAACACTATCTAAATTGTTATTTATTATATGCAAAAACTATACTTTGGCAGCAACTTTGACGCTTTGCGTCCTTTTGTGCATTTGTTGATTTATATATTTTTGTGTTTGTTGATTTATATATTTATGCATTCTTAATTTATATATTTGTGTGTTGTTGATTTACATATTTGTGCATTGTTGATTTATGTACTTGTGTTTTATTAATTTATATATTTGTGTACTTGTTGATTTATATATTTGTACATTTATTAATTCTTATATTTGTGCATTTGTTGATTTATATATTTGTGCATTGTTGATTTATATATTTGTGCATTTGTTGATTTTTTTTTTGTGCATTGTTGATTTACATATTTGTGTATTGTTGATTTATATATTTTGTATTTTTTATTTATATATTTGTGTATTGTTAATTAATATATTTGTATTTTTTTATTTATATATTTGTGTGTTATTAATTTATATATTTGTGTATTTATTAATTTTTATATTTATGCATTTGTTGATTTATATATTTGTGCATTTGTTGATTTATATTTTTGTATGTTGTTTATTAATTTATATTTTTGTGTATAGTTATTGATTTATATATTTGTGCATTAATTTATTTATATATTAATGCATTTTTTTATTTATATATTTGTGCATTTGTTTATTTATATATTTGTGTACTGTTGATTTATATATTTGTGCATTTATTGATTTATATATTTTTACATTCTTACTTTATATATTTATGTTTTGTTGATTTATATATTTGTGCTTTATTTATTTATACATTTGTGTGTTGCTTATTTATATATTTGTGCATTTATTGATTTATATATTTATGCATTTGTTGATTTTTATTTTTATTTTTTTGTTTATTGATTTATATATTTTTGCATTTGTTAATTTATATATTTGTGCATTTAGTGATTTATATTTGTGCATTTGTTAATTTTTATATTTGTGCATTTGTTGATTTATATATTTGTGCATTTATTGATTTATATATTTTTTTGTTTCTTGATTTATATTTTTGTGTGTTGTTATTGATTTATATATTTGTGCATTTGTTCATTTATATATTTGTGCATTTGTTGATTTATATACATGTCCATTTGATGATTTATATTTTTGTATTATTTATTGATTTATATTTGTGTGTGTTGTTATTGATTTATATTTTTGTGCATTTGTTGATTTAAATATTTGTGTTGTTGCTTTAAATATTTGTGTGTTTGTTGATTTATACATTTGTGCATTTGTTGATTTATATATTTTTGTGTTGATTTATATATTTATGCATTTGTTGATTTATATATTTGTGCACTGTTGATTTATATATTTGTGCATTTGTAGATTTATATATTTGTGCATTTGTTGATTTATATTTTTCTATATTGTTTATTGATTTATATTTTTGTATATTCTTATTAATTTATATTTTTGTGTGTTGTTCTTGATTTATATATTTATGCATTTATTTTTTAATTAAGAAGCAGCCAAAATGAGAGGGTTGATCCATTAAACAGTCAAAGTAATGAACCACTAGCAGATTACCACCAACCAAAATAATCTCCTACCACTTTTGACATAAAAACATTATTTAGAAACATAACTAAAAGAGTTTCAATAGGCATAACATAACTACTGCCTACACTATAACTAATAAAAGTAAGAAAACATAAAATCAAAGGCACAACTGCCTTAAACCTAGCAAAGTTCAACAACCGACAAAAAAAATATAAACAGCCAAGAGGAAAGAGCCCTAAGGCTTCTTCACATCCTTCCTCCCTAGGAGGATATTAGCCCAATCTTCCACAAGGAAGTCAAACAACATTTTAGAGTCTTCCTTAGGCAAATCACCCTCCTAATCTTTTAGCAAGTGTAGCATGGTAGTAGCAACATGTGTCACCTTGACAGTAAATTTAGTCAAGAGACACATTCTTTCCTCGAGAGCATGGAGTCTTTCCATTTCAGTGCCAACCATCTTCTAGACCTCCTCAATGACCTCCTACTTGTCACAATGGTAGCCATCCACCTGCTCCATAATGACATCTTGCATAATTAGAAGCTTAGCATTATCTTTGGAAGAAACCCTAACAAGATGGATATCATAACAAGGGAGGGCACTCTATCCATAATTTTAGGAAACTGGTCCTGACTTAAGTCTACATAGCCCAACCCAATGGTGGCTGAAACATGCATTATCTCTTTCCTCTCTTTAATCCACCTCTTGATCTAGACCTCAAGGAATCTGAAACCTCCACTTCCTCTCCATGTTCCCCTTACCAAAATTCAAAGCCTTCTATTTGATCCTTTATTTAGGATGACCCATGTCCATCAAATTTGACTCCTCCTATGAGGTCCTAATCTCAAATTCCTTTTAGCATTGGGTTTCACAATCCTCCCCGACCTCCTCCTACCACCTCTCCCCTTGTTCTCCAATTCCTCTAATTCTTTCTCTTTCTCTTTATCTGACTTCCCTTTTTTAACCGAGGGGGTGGGCTTCGACTCAACAAGGGACCTACTATGTGAAGGTTGTGGGATAGGGGCTCTAGGACTTGTGATGCTAAGGGGGATTTATTGTGGTCGAGGCTTGGGATGAGCAGGAATATCAATCTCAACAATCCTAGGAGGGACCAAAGAAAGGTGAAATTGATATAGCTGAAACATCAACCCTTGATGTAGAATGGTCTAATTAATAGCCTTTCTCATTTTTTCTTTAACATCAATAACCATATCCACTAAATCATGTAACTGAAAGAACAAAATGAAAATAAATTCACAGTGGTGAAAATGGTTTAGAAGAGGGAAATGATAGTAATAACAAACACCATACCTCCCTTCTAGAGTTAGGTACTTCATCAACATCAGAAAAACCTCATTCCATGGCTCGAAGGGTTTCTCTTGCATAAATCCAACTCTATGTCAAATAGGTTTGTCCCCTTCCAAGAAGAAGCAATGCAGGCTCGCTTCGTCAGCCACCCTTATCACTTTTTGTCATTTCCTTCCCCTTATAGAAAGACCCATTGCTAGAGAGATGACTTCCTCAAAGATATGAAATGAGATGCCATTAATCGTGACTCTTTGGTCCTCCCAAGAATTGACAAACTATAGGGAACAATTTTCACCATACCCATTCAACACCTCCATAAACAAGATGAAACCTCTCTCCTTCAGCATGTACCACACCAATGACTTCTTAGCATTCTCCTCTATCATGGGGGCTCAATTTTCAAAAAATCTCCTCCCATCTCTGTAATTTTTCCTAAAATTCTCTTCTTCTCCCAAACCTAGAGGCAATTAGTAAGAATGAAGTCACGCTTAGCCTAAAAAATAATAGCCCTTAAGCGAACATGAAGGCCTTTATTGTTAATAATAGTTGCATCGCATCTAGACAAATGTCATGTGTTGATCGCCTCTATCTCTTCTCCAATATTTTCCATCATTCCTAATAGTCTCAAACCATTTAAAATTTGAACTTTTACTCATCTCATCTTATGAGGACACACATGGAAAAATCATTAAAAATCCTTTCATCTCAAACTTCAAAATTCTTTCTTTTTTAGGCCATGTGAATTTATTATCACATGTACCTTTTTCGCCACTCTTTGCCATCTATCCATAATGACTCTCCTATTTTTCTACTCAATAACAATTCGATAAAATTTAAAAGGATGATCTAGCTAGATTTCATCATGCTTGATCTCTTTATTCACTAAATCTCTTACCAAATTTGGCAAGGCATTAAATTCCCTCCAACATCTTAGTTCCTTCATATTTAGGCCTAAAGACACCATTCCATCAGCCACCCCATTTCCCTCCCAAAAAATATGATTCATTTCAAATTTGTTTAAAATAACTAGTAAGTGTCTGATGTCTTATACAACACGTTTGATACCCCACCCTTCTTTCATGGTGCCTTTAATAGTCTCTATAATGATTTTTGAGTCACCTTCAATCTCCACATTTTCCCATCCCACACTAATCACCAATTTTAGACCCCAATAAAGAGCCATTGCTTTCACAATATTGTTGGACACTTTCCCTAGCTATCCAGTATAAGCCAATAACATCCTACCCTTGTTATCTCTAACTATACCTCCTCCCATTGATCCCTCCTTTCTGGAAGCACCATCAAAGTTGAGCTTAACCTAGTTCTCTCTTAGGGTTTTCCATCGTATCCTTGTCCTTACCAATAGATTAGAATTATTCATCTTCATTATCTCGTCCTCCAAATTCTAGCATTTGGAAATTCTAATATCCAACTGATTAGAGGGGAATGTCGACTTCCTCCACCTACTGCCCTTCATATTCTTGACCAAAAGTTTGCAAATCTTATCCACAACAACCTCCTCACTTCTTTCTTCATTCCTTAACACCCTATTATTTCTCTCCTCCCAAATACCCCAATAGACATGGGGGGGTTACCTTCCACATATTGACAAGGAGGGGGTGGGTAAAAGGACCTTGCCAACACTCAACAAATTGCTCGATTCCCTTATTAAACACCCAAGTCACATCTAGCTTTTGTAATAGCCTCTCCCAAACATTAGAAGCATAATTACAATCAATGAACATATGGGTAATATTCTCCTCCACTTTCTTGCACAAATAGCATCTATTGGATAATTGAAATCTCTTTTTCATAAGGTTATCAATGGTGAGTATTTTCCCATGAATGGTGCTCCACCAAAAAATATTAATCTTTGGGGTGAATTGATTAAACCATATATTCCCAAACATTAATTTGTAAGCAGATCTAATAAAGAACTCCTTTATCGAGGTAGCCTTCCAAGGTGACTCTCTTTCAGTATCATAGGGACATCGAGATCTCAGAGATTATTCTTACAAATATTACGAGGTTATACGAGCATGTTGAGGGTAGATTTAGGACTCCATAGGGCTTCTCTAATCCTATCTACTATCGAGGTGAAATAGGGTTGTCTTCTCTCCCCCACTCTCTTTGGCATCTACATCGATGAGCTTGAGGCTTTTCTCCATAATTGTTCACTCCCTTGGTTTGTATTTAGATTAGGTATTGATCTGTATTCTCCTATTTATTGATGATTTGATTCTCTTGACATCTTCTCCCGATGGTCTTAAGTGGCTCCTTGATGGCTTGGCCTCTTTCTATGACTCATGTGAGCTAGTTGTAAATTTGGGCAAGACTCAGGTTATGGTCTTTAATTGTTCGAGGGTTTCCTATCTCCATTTTTATTTTTGGGGTACCAAGATCAATATTGCATCTTCATATGCTTACTTAGGGGTTAAGTTTTTTGGACCCCGATTCAGCCTGATACCAGCCATGCAGCCTAGAGTCAACAAGGGGCTTGGCTCCCTTTCTATTCTTGAGTGACAGTGCTTTCGACACCACTTCCAGGACACTATGACTAAGATATCTCTTCTTGACTTCCTAGTCAAGTTGATTTTCCTCTATGGCTCTACTATTTTGGGCCCCTTCCTCTTGGAGTCTGACTGGGCTTCTCTTGAGAGAGTCTAAACTATTTTCCTTTAACGCATTATTAGATGTCACTAGTTCACACTACACAACATTGTTCTAGCTAAGTTTGGTGCTCACCATTTCAGATTGGGGACCATATTTGATTTAGTTTGGCTTCTTTATCAACTCTGGAGCATCACCAATTCCTTTGATGATTGTCACAGATATTCCTACTTGGCTTATTGTTCCTCTATGGAGTTTGCAAGACTAGACATCTACAGACAATATGTTATCACAACCTGGAGGAATCCTCCAGGTGGGTTCTGTCTGTGCATGGATTTCTATGCTGAGCACTTTCTTAAGATCTAGGATGGGATCATCTTACATCCTTGGTACCTCACTCGTCATTGGACTCATGCTCTTCACATCTCCTTGGGATCTTTTAGAGTGATTTCTCACTAGCTATGTATACAAACTGATCACGAGATTGGTAGGGATGACAAGATATGTCGGCTTTGTCACCTCGAGGAGGTCAAGATTGAGTCTCACTTTATTTTATGCTATCCCATTTACTATGAGGTCTGAGGGAGATTCTATTTTTTGTTCAGAGAGTTTCAGTCTCTTCCTTGATTCTTCAGATATATTTACTAGCACTTTCTTGCACTCTATCTTCAAGAGACCATGTAGGTTCATGAGCACACTATACAGCTCCAGCTTTGCTCAACATCAACCCCTACATAGGTCATCACCTCTTTCTTTAGTCCTATAGTTCCTACCTGAGGATCGAAGTGGCCTCTATGCACTATCTTGGTTCACACTAGATTTATTGGACGCCGCAAAGATTACACTTGGAAATGTCCCTCTAGTAGACCTTAGAGGTGACCTTCCAGAGTACCTGATTTCCCTTATGTCAAACTTTCCATTCTAAACTACTTCTTTCCTATGAGGAGTTCTTAGTTATTGTTATTTCCTTTTCTTGGTTATTTTGTTGTTTTGCTTTCATGTTCTTTTTGCAGACATTGTTTGGTGCTCCCTCTGCTAGAGTTTTCCCTTTGTACTGTTTCTATTCCCTTAGACCCTTGTTGGTCTCTTGTTGAAAATTAATAAATTTATCTTATCTTATCTTATCTGCTCCCGGGATTCTACACTCTTTAAATACACCATTGAGCTCTTCAATCAGCTCCCCACCATCTAAAACATTTTTTTGCAATTCAACCTTTTTCCACTTCTTCCTTGGACCAATCAAATCAACAACCTTATTCCCACCTACTCCTGAAGGTGATCCCAAAGGGACCCATACTTCGTTCTTATTAAGGGTTTATCAGTAAGCCACAGATCCTCTTAGAAATTAATCTAATTACCATTACCCAGCAACCACCTCACACCTTCTTTCAAGAGAGTTCTATTTCTCACTATATTTCCCCAAATCTTAGATCCCATAGGAAGATCATTTCTCCAGGTGCAATGAGAGAATTTCAAATTTTCCAAATACTTGGATTTCAAAAATTTACACCAATTTTCCTCCTCCTTCATCAAGTTCCACCCCACCTTAGTAAGAAGCACATTATTCAAATCAGATATCCTTCTAATGCCCAAGCCTCCTCTACTCTTAGGTTTACCTATCATGTCCCAACTTATCAAGGTTAACCTATTCTTCTCACTTCCTCTACACCAAAGGAAGTTTTTTTTGTATTATCTCCTATCTACCATACAATAAATAATTCTTAACAATGATAAGAAGTACACAGGTAAGCCTTGAAGGGATGAAATAAGAAGATGAAGCTTATCTACACTTAGGGTTTTACCTTTCCACCTAATCAACTTCTTTTCCATTTTTTTAGGATGGTATTCCAAAAGTTCTTACTTACATCTTTCATAGTCAAAGGAAGGCCTAGATATGTGTCAGGTAAAACAACAATATTGCACCACAAAATATTTAAGACCCTCTATTGAATATCAAGAGTTTTGAAGAAGAACACCTTACTTTTATCCAAATTAATTTTTTTGTCCTGCATTGACTGCATAAACTTCCAGGATGAATTTTCATTCTCTAGCTTCACCCACATAGGATTCCCCACTTAGGAAGGTGTCATCCACAAACTGTTGAATCACCTCTGATGGAAGCGTGGAGGTAGGCTTAATGCCTTTGATTGCCCCCCCTTCCATCTTTCTTAAGAATGCCCTTCCCAGCACTTATGCCACCATGATAAACAAGTAGGGAGAGATAGGGTCACCCTGTCTTAGTCCCCTCTCCCCACCAAAGTTTCCCTAGGGTGAACCATTCACCAACACCAAGTAATTAACAATTTATATCATTGATTTAACAATCCTTATAACCTTTTCACTAAAACCAATTTTAACCATAACTTCATACAAGAAGGTCTAGTTGATCCTATCATAAGCTTAGAGATGTCAAGTTCCTAAGCCATACTAGGATTGCCACTCTTCTCCATAGAGTGAAGCACCTCATGAGTGGTTATGGCCACATCAAGGATTTGACGCCACAAAACAAACCCATTCTGGGCTTTTCCTATGAATTTATGCAAGAACAACTTTAACCTATTCACCATAATTTTGGAAAATATCTTATAAGTAGTGTTACAGAGGCTAATCGACTTGAAATCAAAGAGGGCCCCTGGGTCTTTGACCTTAGGGATCAGGGTAATAAATGTTTTATTGAGCTACTTGAGAAGCTTCCTAGTTCTAGAAAAGTCACGAGTAGCCTGGAGAAGAACTAATTTAACCACTTTGTGCATTTGTTGATTTATAAAGTTTTGTGTTGTTGATTTATATATTTATGTGTTGTTGATTTATAAAGTTTTGTGTTGTTGATTTATATATTTATGTGTTGTTGATTTATATATATTTTTACATTTGTTGGTTTATAATTTTGTATTGTCTATATTCATTGATGTATATATATGTGTGTGAGTGAGATGATTTATATATTTACATATGTGCATGTTGATTATATATTTTTGTTAGCTAATTTATATATTAGCATGTGTTCACTAACTTATGAATTTATTTGTGAGACAATTTTTTAATCAAGTTATATTCTTTTGTGTGTTTGTTGATTTATATACATATTAACTGATTTTTATATTTTTGTGCATTTATTGGTTTATCAATTTGTATTTGTGTGTTCACTATTTTATGAATGTGTGTTCATTGATTTATATGTGTGTGAGTGACACTAGTGCATTTTACCCTAAATTTCGACCAAAATTTTTGACTAAGTATTTTAAATGGGTTTGTTGCTCGATTTATAAAGCAATTTTTTGTTTTTTTTTATAACATGCCCGTGTTGGTCTCAATTGCAACCAATTATTTTGGTCACAATTGCAATGTACACCACAACATAAAAAAAAAAAAAAAAAGGAAAAAAATATATCACATTTCATTTGGTGCGAGGGTTCTAGAGTATTCACGAAAAGTGTGAGGTAATGGTATGTCTAGAGAATAGAACATAAGGGTG
This sequence comes from Cupressus sempervirens, assembly GCA_028749045.1. Lineage (NCBI taxonomy): Eukaryota > Viridiplantae > Streptophyta > Pinopsida > Cupressales > Cupressaceae > Cupressus > Cupressus sempervirens. Next base: position 102,928,849 of record CM053788.1, read on the forward strand.
GGCTTAGGACGAGATCAAAAAAACAAGCATGCAGAGGGATGATTGAGTTTGTTGAATGCCTTTGAGTTTGCATGTAGAGTCACCGTTGGTTCTCACTTTCAATGGTTCACGAGTGCCATATAATTTTAGGCATAGAATTGTAGGGCAATCCCTGGAATGCTTCTTGATGTGCCAGTGGTTGACCTCCATTGACCCACCCAATCATATTATGTATATAATAAAAGGTGGCATTGCATCAAACTCTATTGATATATGATAAAAGGTTCCAGGTGGCCTACCCTACTAATATATCACATTTCATTTGGTGTGAGGGTTCTAGAGTATTCGTGAGAAGTGTGAGTTAATGGTATGTCCAGAGATTTGATATGGTTCTACTGGGCACTTCAACTCCTTCACTTCCAGCATTTTGCTTGCATGAGGGCATAGATTTTCAAGGGGGGTTCCGGAAGAGAGGAATCAGCATTGTGTAGGGACCATTGTAATAAGTTAAAGTTTAGTGGCATATATGATAATAGGTTTTCTCTACCATGACATTGTGTAGGGACCATTGTAACAGGTAAAATTTAAGCACATATATGATAATAGGTTTTCTTTACCATGGCATTCTATAGGGACCATTGTAACAGGTAAAATTTCCATGGCATATATGATAATAGGTTTTCTTTACCATAGCATTGTGTAGGGGACCATTGTAATTGGTAAAATTTTAGTGGATTATGTGTTTGTGTTTGATTTGAATGGAGACACAAAAAATAGTTGATAGAGTTAAGCCCTTGAACAAGGTTTTTGTTTGGCTAATTATGTATGAAATCCTTGTGTTTGAGGTGTAGGGTTAACCCACTAAGGGAATTTCCCTCTCATTTGCTTATAGACCCTCTAGAATTGGTGGAAATCAGGAAACTAATATGTTGATTGCTTTGAGATTTGGATCTGAGTTAAACTAGATTTCAACAACCCACTCCCGACCATGATGAATGGTCAAGTGGAGTACATATTGTGGGAAAAAAACCTTGATTATGAGGATGCACAATTTAAATGTTTGGATTGTGAATATGGACACTTGGCTAGGGATTCGCTCATTGAAATGCTTAAAACTACCTATCTATCTTGAGTTCAACCAAGATGCAAACCCTTTCCTAGCCTAGAATCAGGTAGAAACTACCTTCAAGGCATTGCATTCAAATGGATGTATCAGTTCTTGAATAAGGTTTTGTTAGGGAAGAGTAAAATGAAAAGGGGACTGATGAACTGGCCACAACAAAATTTGATTTGAGTTCTAATTTTCAGTCTCTTATTTGTGTGTATTGAGAATTTTTCTATGTTTGTAGCTAGGGGACTGAGGAAAGTGGTCCCAGCCTTAGCCTCCATGACTATGAAGGCAATTCCTTCTAAGAAAATGATAATCTATCAATTCAATTCTGCTTAGGTTAACATCCATTTTCTTTCACATTCTTCGCAATTGTTCATGCATGTGAAAGAAGGCAACTAATGAACTTTTGGGGATTCAAGATGACACCCTGGCTATCAATTCTATATAGAGAGAATCTAATGGCTTATTCAAAATATGTTGCATAGTAGATAGTAAAGAAGATGACTTAAAAAAAAGCTATTTTATGCATAAACATGAAAGAATCATACAAAATAGTAAATATGATCAAGTAAGAGGAAGGTTGTCAAGAGATTGTGGAAAATTTGTTGATGTTCATAGCTAGAGGAATATAACCAAACCTTTACTTGCTAGTCTATAAATATTACACTCCATGCACCTATTAATACTATCATGCCTAAATCTGTAATGGGATAAAAATTTTGGTAGAACTACATCGAAACTCAAATAAATTTCTACAAATAACTAGGATTACACTTCTCCATATTGTCTAAGAACCATGTTTAGAATGCATCCTTATATGTTGCTTTCCCATTTACTTGTAACACCATCAAATATGGTTGTGGACACAAGCTTAAACACTCATCATGCAATGTTGCAAACATTCACAAAAGATCACGAGAATGGATGATCCTTCAAAGATAATAGAGTTGGATGTTACTAAGCATTTGGAGATGGAGTTGTCATTTCTTGTTGAATTGAGCTGCCTAGAGAGAAGTACCACTAACTCTTTTGAGAATTTTTATATGATAATATTTTCAACGTGAGTCTTCAATCTTCATAGTCACAGTGCAGTGGTACAGAAATTTGGATTTGGTGGTAGGGATAGGAAATCTTCCAAAACTTACAGAGCTATGCATTATTGAGTGTCTTCATGTTAAGAACTTGTCTATACTCTATGGTCTAAGTAGCCTAGAAACCATTACAATTGATGGATGTGGGAAGCTTAATCATCTAAAGCCAATTGATGGTGGGATTTCAGAAGGGGTGTGAAGTAGCTTTATGAACCATTTGGTGAACTTGTGGATATTGGATTGTTTGGTGCTTGAGGAGCTTCCCTATTTTGCATGTCAAAATTGTTTGGAGGGGATTCAAATAATCAAATGTATAAAGTTGCTGAAAATAACTATTCTTTCTAGTGTAAGGAATCTTGAAAGTATTGAAATTAATGGATACGAGAAGCTTAATCATCCCCAAGTGATTGATAGTGATTGTGCAATTACAGAAGGAGTCTAAAGTAGCTTTGACATAGGTCATTTATGACAGTTGTGGATATCATATTGTCTAGAGCTATCTTGTTTTGTGCATCTAAGTTTACTAGAGTGGATTCACATATTTAGGTGTGAAGCCGAACAAAATAACATTTCAAATTTCATTGAACAATCTTTAATTGGAGTCCTTTAAATAACTTATAAGCGTATCAAAAATATTCCATCTGAAGAGTCTAGTAGAATTAATTATATCTAAGCATCAATAGCTTGAGCCTGACTTGTGACTTGAGGTTATGGACTCTCTCCAGAGTATTACATTGTGATGGTTGTAAGAAGATGATTGTTATTGATTCTTGTGAGAAGTTGCAACATTTTTGCCAATGACACTCATCAAACTTAGAGTGTGTAGGTACAAGAAATTGAAAATAGTCACAGGAATTGGCAATCTTACAAAATTAATAAACATGTGCATTGGTGAGTGTCTTGAGCTTGAAGAGCTACCAATTCTCAATGGACTGGGCTACTTGAAAATTATTAATATTAAGCTACTTGGATTTGCAAGACCATAATCATCTTAATTGAAATCTTAACTTCTACACATAACTTGTCCTTGATTCTTGTTGCCACAGAGATATCTAAGATCCCTAGACATGAACAACCTCTAAATATCATCTCCTCTGCTTACAATAAATCAATCACAAGAAAGTATGAAATTTCACACATCAGAATCCTTTAATACTCATCCAAAATAGTCTCATTTAAATCTACAACCTTTTATAAGAAAAATCTGTCCTAAAATTCACACCAATCTCTTCCTCCCTCCCAAGCTCCTTGATTCAAATTATCTCTTTGATGATTGTATGTCAAATAAACTAGGCTTGTTTTTCACTCATCCTTTGAGATCTTCAAATTGATATTACATTTTTATTTGCCAAATCTACCATCATGACCTGAGAAAGCTAGGTTGATACAAATCTTTATGCTCATTCCACCCAAGCAAGTAGGTAGAGTACTTTCTTTGCATGTTCAAGAGATAGATATTTAGAAATCTCCTTAGGTAATCATTTTCCTAATATTACCAATGAACAAATTGAACTTAGAAGATGATTAAGAACTATAATAATCCTTGTTCTATTAAAAAATTAAGCCAACATCAACTCCACTCTAATTAGATAAAATATTGTACTTCTCAGTATATCACAAAGTCTAGATACAACTCTCACCAATACTTCACCCTTTGATTAAAACTTACTTAAGAGTAATAATAAGATTCTATTGAAGAGTACTGATCATTTAATAAAAAATCTCTTCAAAATGTATCTGTACATGGATAGTTGTTTGTGTGGCAAATTACTATAGTTTTGGGATGTGTTTCAACTTTCTTCCCCAAGCTAAGAGAGTTGATCAATAGGGGAAGGGAGCTTATGATGATATGGGGATAGAAAAAAATCAAAAAATTGAGGACTTCTAGGTCCATCATTTGCATTCTGTATTTGCTTCTTTTGGTTTATTTGCATTTTCTTTGTGCTAGTAATTTAGTTTATATATCTCCTAGTTTATATGTTAGTTCTTTGATGTTTTGGAAGGATAGTCTAAGGTTTAGTGGGGTAGTGTTTTTGGCTTCTTACAACTCAATCTTGTAAAGAAGTATTGGATCCATGTGTTTCTCACCTATTGTAAATGGGTTATTGGAAAAAAAATTAATTTAATTTCAAATTACACTAAACATATTTAGTCACATTAATCATCTTCTTTGTGAAATTGAAAATTAATATTAGAGAACACTAACAGTTTTTAGTCTATTGTCAAGTTCAGAAGGCATAATCACCTATACAAAATTAATATGGTTAGTGTGACAATATTGGCTATAGATAGCAATTGGAGCAAGGTCTCCATAAAATGCCTTGACTCAGCCACCAATGTGTGGACTGTGATTGGTAGGGTGAGTCCAATGTACAATATATTTGCATTAACCAAAGTTGCCCATGTTTACATTTTGATCTATTTAAACCATCTAAAATGATGTTTTATTTGCAGCTAAATGGGCCCTTAGTTTCATGGAATAATCAGATCATTGAAGAGACTGAACAGTTAAGAGACTTTGGGTATCGATTGGTTTACATTTGCCCCTTGGAATTTGGTCTAAACTATTCCAAAATTAATTAGATTCTCTAAATTCATGAAAGTATTTCTTCTTATGATCAACGTCATATAGATGCTTATGTTGGAGACTTGATTCTCTAAATTGATGAAAGTATTTCTTCTTATGATCAATGTCATATAGATGCTTATGTTAGAAACTTGTTGCTTAATAGTGTAATTTTACCTTGAGTTTGACATTACATTACCGCTTCATCACATACTCTCTAGGATTGTCTTATCACACTAATGGATTAGTTCTATTTTGAAAATTTGAACTAATAATGCATTTTTACCCTTTTTATGTCAATTCTTATTTTGTGAAGTTTGCATGTAGATTTTGTTGTTATTTTTGCATGTCTTGGAGACATCAATTAGTTGCATTCAATACTGTAATGAAGCTTTTAATGATATGATTGCTCATTAGATAAGCGGATTATTGAAACAAAAAGACCAAAATATTGTGGGTTTTCATTTGGGTGGCTTTGAGGATTAAATGTTATTTTAAAAGTAATAAACTTATTTCTTGACAAGAGTATGTATATAACCATTAAAAATATCTAGAACTATATTTTGGATTAGAACTAAAATTAGCATTCACATATTCTTCTATTTTAAAATTTTTAATCTATAATATATGGTATTGATATCTTTCACAATCAATGAATACCATAAATTTGTCTTCAACTCAATTTAGACTATTACTATACTTTCGTTCTACTTCTTTTTACATCAACTTATTGTGGAAATTATAATCAAATATTGATGGTATTCTTTTTATATAAATTGGATAAGTGGCACTAGTGGAAGTTAAATAATCAACAACTCTTTTCTTTTCAAAATAGAGTTCAAGCTTCATTGCATCAAAGTCTGCTTAAATAATAGGAGCTAAGAAACTAAAGATAGTACCTATGCCTTTCGAAGTCTAGTTGCACTATAAAATTTGACATATAATACCAAATTGAGCATATTGATATTTTGACTAGTCACTATAATTCTTTGTATCAAAATGTGTCACAAAGCTAGTAAGCATTCTATTTCTTTTAGAAAGTGAAATTCTCTTACCATATGCAACAAGACATCACCTTTGAATTGATTTCTCTAATGAATGGTATTTAGAACTTTCTTGTTAAATTCAACCAAATCTAAGTTAATTTTTTTGGGTATTCTACTATCTTCATTACTTTTGAAGAGCAAATATTAGTTTTGTTCAAGGTTAAGTGAGCTTTATTTGTCTCCAAGTTTGTAAAATTATCATCCATGCGAAGTATGTGAAAAATACTTTGTTTGTGTTGGATTCTTCCCTATAATGTTTGGATTTTTTAGGTTCTCTAAGCCATATCAAAGTGGTTGTTTGATGTTACAAGTGATTTTAGATCTCATATATTACTTGAAGCTCTGACTATTTCATACACTCCTTTGGTTCTGACTATTCCAACATAGTGACCTTCAAAATGACTTAAAAACTACGAGCTTACAAATCAAGTACACTCTATTTGTATCCTTATCACTCCAAATCATCAACAGAGTCATGACCAATCTCATCTATGAAGCATATTAAAAGCTAAGGATTTGGAGTGACTCATATACAATTCATTTTTTGTCATTCATTATATGGTTTGAAAAAGTGTGGAAAAAAATCAGATTTTTATTATGAATTTTGTTCACCAATCTATGTTAAATTAATCAGCAAAGATTTGGTTCTCTGAGTTGCAACGATTTTGAGAAAAAAACCTAACTTCTAATCACCATATCTTAAATGAATTTTCACGTTGAGGTGATCCGAGTTTGATCAATTATTCTCGATACAAGTTGGTGTTCAGTTTCCTTTTTATTATTTTGTAGATCTGTTGCTATTTATTTAATGTGCAATTGGGGAGAACTTTTCAAATGTTAGACATCCACACCCTGGAGAAGATTCTATTCCATCAATAGCGGCAGTAGGTTTTCAATATAGATCATTGTTTGTTGTTTTTTTGGTTCACACTATTCATATGAGAAAAGCTTATCTTAATATTTTGGAAATTTGGTGTAAATTTCAGGTGGTTGCATCCCAAGACCGGCCTGAAGTCACAAAGAATTAACTTGGGGAAAACTTTTACAACTTCACACACCATGGATTAGGGACATGTTCTGAATTACTAAATGATGAAGAGGAAAAAACCCTCTAGACAAAAATTTATGCCTTGATTATTAGGAAATTCAAATGATTATTTCACTTTGATTCTTTGCAGGGAGCTACTGATTTCTTTTCGCAGAGCAATAGGACAAAAACCTCTGTGAATCATATTTTATAGGCAATTTATTCCATTTTGATTGGTTTTTGTGGTGAGATTTAGTTCTGCATTTCTTATGTCTCCTTATTGATAGCTTTGGTATTTATTTAAAGATGGTGTAAGTGAAGGACAATTTTACCAAGTTCTACTTTATGAACTGGATGCTATTTGCAAGGTCAGTTTCCTAATACTCACTATAGTACTTGCTATTCGATTGAGATAGACATGGCTCATTAGTTTTTTTGTATTCTCTTTGGATTTTGTTAAAGAAGATAGCTAAATGCTATATGAACTAAAATTTTTGTGGTGTCAACAAGCTTGTGCATCTCTTGAGCCAAATTACTAGCCCCAGTGATATTTGTTGTTGTTCAAAAGTGGCACCATACTAGACTATTTGCAAACAACCATGCAGATAGGCATTCTATAGATAGACGTGGGAACATCTTGCCAAGTCTTCACTACATAATAAAACAACTAAATTTCATAAAGTATTTTTTTGATAGTTGATTTGTTTAAATATTTCCCATCAAAAATTACTTAGTACATCTTATCTTTTTTCTGCACAAGAGCTTGCAGTTCTAAAGAATCTGATAGCGAAGAATCTGAAGAAGATATTGTAGCAAAGGTATATTTGGTGTTCTTTTTTAAGTGAAAATGTGACTGGAAATTTTGTATATTGTCATATTTCACATGTAGAAAGGTCAAATTGTAAATAGAGGTGAATCTATATGGATTTAAGTTTCTTCTTCATTATTTATAATGCTCTTGATTGCTCCTTTGTAGCTGTAAAAATACTTGTTTACCAGATACCCTTTACTAGGTTCTTCAAGGTTCCAAAATGTCTTGGGCTGACCCCACTCTAGGATATCCTAACTCCTAATTGGTTCACAAACTTAACTCCTTTCTATATGTGTCTTCCTCTTACTACTCCATCTACAGGTTGCAAACAAATCATCCTTCTTCCACCAACAAGTCATTCCATTCAAGAAAGACCATGTCTAATGATATCAATGCACAAAAAAATAGGGAGACAATTGCTAGATTGTGGTCTAACTTAAAAAGAAAAGGTGATGGAAAATTTTATTGTCCTTGCAAAATGTGTAAGTGTAAGAATTTTCCTAAGGGAAAAATTCACCCAGGAACAAGCAGACAATAGACCAAGAGAGAGTATGATCAGAATAACAATGTATTCAATAACTTGATACATCAGAGTACACTAGGAGTGCCTGAATATAAAGGCCTCAGGAGAGTTTCTAGAATGCATAGAAGTTAGCATCATGATGTGTCATACAACCAAGCACATTTCCACCAGATATGGATTATCCTCTATTAAGCATGGAAGTAAGTGTGGTGATGAGAGGATAAGTCTACAAGGGTGGGACACACAAAATAGTGTTGTAGACACCATGTGCTCAAATAGAGTTGCGTACTCCTATGTTGTCAACATGAAAATTCAAAAGGTGTGCAAACTCCTAAGTGTCTCACAAATAAAAATAATAAAATAATGCATTAACCTAAGTAAACATAAGTAAGTGTAAATAGTAAAGTACGTATTTACACCAACACCCCCCCGTAAGTGCAACTTAGGGGAAGGCCCTTAAGCTTACAAACATTCCCCCTTAGAAAAGATGATATTGGGTAGACCTTTGACGATGTGTTGTGAGCAAAGTTGCTAAAGAGAGCGGAAGTCAAGACCAAACCGCTCATGCCATAAATTGTTGTTTGAATTAGAGTGAGTTAACAAGGCTTGAGAAGAACTCTTAGGCACAAAATGGGAGAAGGAATAAAGTCTCCTATCATCATTGACTTTCCCAACTACTACCAATGAATCATCTTTTAGACTACGCACCATCACTAAATCGGGAAGGAACTCAACCTTATGACTATCTTGTAGGTGAGTGATTTGGTAAACTAATAGTAGATTGGAGCTTAGATTTGGAACATAGAGAACATCTTTGAATTCCCCACCTTCCATTTCTACATGTCCTTTCCCTTCAACTTCCATTTTGGCATCATCTCCCACAAAGATGTGTGGTACCTATGACTGCTTCAATGAAGAAAAATCTTGCTTTGAAGAACCCATGTGGTAGGAGGCACCTGAGTCAAGTATCCATTCCGAAGAAGAACTTATGTTGGCCATAAGTGGTTGACCTTTAGCCTTTGAAGAGTTAGGAGTAGAATCCTTGGAAGTACCTGGTACTTGAATCTTATTCTTCTTGAGTAGATTTTCTAACTCATCGATTCATTTTGTCTTGCAATGATGCTCGTCATGATTTGGCTTTTTACAGTATGCACAAAAGAGTTTTTCCTTCTTGTCATTACTTCCTTTCTTGTTTGAAGAAGAACTGCCTTGTTGAGAGGATTCATGTTGTGTCTCAGATTGCGTTTTCTGCTTCCACTGCTTCTTCTTCTTGTTGCTTTTTCTCCCTTGAGTAGATGTGTGATCATCACAAGCTACTAAGGCTTTGGTCTTAGATGACTTGAGAAGACCAAAATCCACCAAGTGAGATTTTTCAACAATCAATATGTTTGCAAATCCATCAAAGGAAGGTTTCTAGTAAGCAGATCCCATGGTCAACTTGTGAGTATTAAAACTTGAAACAAAGTTGGCGTACTTAGAAGGTAGCTTCTTCAAGATGTGATGAATTAACCTATCATCCTTTATGGGATTTCCACAATCTTTTAGAAGTGCCCTATACTCATTGACTTTAATGATATAATCCTGAATTGTGTCATAATTCTTAGGATCTAAGAGAAGTAGATCATCCTCAATCTGAAATCCCTTTTTTGCATCCACTTTACCATACAACTGTTCAAGTTTTTCCCAAGCTTCTTTAGAGTTTGAACAATTTTTAATGTGGAAGAGAAGATCGCTATGTACACAACTTTTGATTACACCTAAAGCTTGTCGGTCTTGACTTGTCCAATCAATGAGTTCTTTAGCATCAGTAGGTTTGGTAATAGTACCATCAACATAAAGACTATATCTAGTCCAATGGAAGTCTGTGGGCTTCTTGCAGTGTATTTGTTTGTATGGTCTGAATTAAAAAAAGAAACCCTACGACAATAAAATATCCTCCGAATAAAGCAGATCTGGGGTGTCACTACCTGGCTCTGTTAAAAAAATTATCCATGAATTTTCATAAATATTGTGATAGGGAAATTAATAAAATTACAAATTCAAAATGAATCAAATAAATTTGCGAAAATGACCATACCCATACCGCAAATCAGGGCCTCCGGGTTTCGATTTGAAAATTTTTTTTTGCCTCACAGTCGACTTTGGGCCAAAGTAGGTGTGCTTATAGTCAATTTTCACCGATTCAGCATTCTGGATGCAATGACGAGGTCAAATCTAACACTAGATGCTCCCAATTTCTACAGCACTCTGGATCCAGGCTGAGGTGATGAAGCAAGCAAGAGGTCTCAAATGGCTTGTGATGAGAAATTCTCCAAGCTTTGATACCATGTAAGAATTTTCCTAAGGGAAAAATTTACCTAGGAACTAAGAACTCAAACACAAGCACACAGTAGACCAAGAGAGAGTATGATCAGAATAACAATGTATTCAATAACTTGATACATCAAATTACACTAGGAGTGCCTGAATATAAAGGCATCAGGAGAGCTTCTAGAATGCATAGAAGTTAGCATCATGATGTGTCATACAACCAAGCACATTTCCACCAGATATGGATTATCCTCTATTAAGCATGGAAGTAAGTGTGGTGATGAGAGGATAAGTCTACAAGGGTGGGACACACAAAATAGTGTTGTAGACACCATGTGCTCAAATAGAGTTGCGTACTCCTATGTTGTCAACATGACAATTCAAAAGGTGTGCAAACTCCTAAGTGTCTCACAAATAAAAATAATAAAATAATGCAATAAAATAAAATAATGCATTAACCTAAGTAAACTTAAGTGTAAATAGTAAAGTACGTATTTACACCAACAGTAAGGGCTTAAAGACTCAAAGATATCTAATCACAACTGTTGAGCAACATTGTAGGCAACATGGTCACATTGAAGGGGGAAATGAATATCACCCATTGGTATGTATTTTAATAGTTTATAAATTACATAAGACATGATTTGATGATGACATCATGGTCATGGTTAATATAAGGTCATCATTTTCATATAGGTCAACATCCCTGATTTCATGTTATGGACCATGACAATTCAGAGAATGCAGATTTCCAAATGAGAGAACATGGAGGTGTGAATATTGAAGTAGAAGGTAATGATACCATGGAAGAAGACCAAGATGATGAAGATCACGATGATCAAAATGATCAAGATGATCACAATGATCAAGATGATGATGATGATGATGCAGAGCTTGATGTACCTTTACTTTAGAAGGCACACTAGTCCCTATATGAAGGCTCCAAAAAAACTCTTCTTGTTGTTGTATTGTTGTTGGTGAACTTGAAGGTTATGAATGGTTTATCCAATGTAGCAATGACACGTATGTTAAGGTATGCCATCTTCTTTCATTATTTTACTCATAGTTCCCTTACAATTAACATTGGGTTCGTGTAGCAATTAATATTCTTTAAATTAACAAATTATATTTGTTGTTGTAGGTTGATAGGTGAGTGTTTGCTATCGCCATCAAACATTCTACCTCACTTGTACTGAGAATTATCTTCCATCATGAAAGATATTGGAATGGAGTATCAAACAATACATGCATGTCCAAATGATCATATTATATATCATAAACAACATGAATTTGCAACACAATGCCCTACTTGTCATAGCAGTAGATATCAATCAGATCAATTAACAAAAAAGGTGCCTCACAAGGTTCTTTGGCATATTCCCATTATTCCACATCTGCAATGATTATTTAGGTGCAATAGCTTGGCACAATTTATGGATTACCATGCATGCAATAGAAGTCAAGATGACATTATGCAAATGCCTGTAGATGGTTTTGCATTTAAAGAAATATAGAAAAAATGACCACACTTTAAAGAAGAACCTTGTAGTCTCAAGCTTTCATTGGCAGCAGACCGTGTCAATCCTTTTGGAGAGATGAGATCTACTTACTCGGTGTGGCCTATTTTTGTTATCAACAATAACATACCTCCTTGGTTGTCCATAAAGAGAGATCACATAATGTTGACACTGATTGTTCCAGGTATTTTTTGATTTAGTGGTCATCTAAATTAATTTATTATTACTAATCCATCAAATGGTCATAATAAATATGTAATATTTTTGTTTGTTCAACTAGGTAAGTACTAAGTTAAAGATATCAATGTATATATTAAACCCCTTATCGATGAGTTAATGGTGTTATGGAATGGGATTACTGTGTATGACATCTATAGACCAATAGGACAAAGAAAATTTCAATTTCATGCAATGCTTGTATGGACAATACACGATGCCCCTGGGCTAACACATTTTTGTGATATGTTCTCTTCTTGACACCTCTTTTTTGGTATGTCAAAGTTAACACATTTAATCCAATTATACATGATCTTGTAGGTCTTTAGATAAAGGAAAAATTTGCATGTCTAGTTTGTGGTCCAAAGACAAAATTTGGTCATTCAAAAAGTTTAAGAAAGTAGGTGTTCCATGAGAATAGACACTTTCTGCACAGAAATCATAAGTACCAAATTACTGAAAAACATCTTTTCAATGGGAAAGAAGAGACTACATCAAAGCCACGGAGAATGACACCTCACCTATGGAAGTTGGCATACAATAAAATAAATCATCAAGGTAATGTCATTCCATCTGATGGTTTTTGTTTCAAATTTATATTTTGATATTTTGTTTTGTTTACTGATGATGTGATTGATTCTTGTGAAGGTCGTCAAGGCATCAATGACCAACTTCCAAAAGGACTAAAAATTTATCCTACACAATTTACTAGGTTTTTGTACTATAAGAAACTCTCAATTGTGCATTTGTTTGATCCTATGCATATTGGAAAGAATGTAACAGAGACATTATGGAAAATCTTGGATGGAAGGCGTGACAAAGATCAAATTGTCAAAACTTGTAGTGACATTGAAGAATCCAACCATGCAATGAAAAATGGCATTTGATCAAATAACAATAGAGACCAAATTGATACAAGTGCCCTTAGTTGGTTATTATCAGAGCAACAAAGAAATGCTTTAAAATAAGTCATAAAAAAATACGATTTCCCACAGGATTTGCTACAAACATAAACAATCTCATATCAAAGAAAAGTGAATTTGGGCTAGGGTTGAAAACACACGATTGACATACATTTATTAAGGTAATTCATGTTATTTTGTATTTACTATATATTTATATACTACATGTAGTTTTAATTGCATTCTTTTATAAAATATTGACAAGATCATTCTACAAATATTATAGTATGTTCTACCTCTATCTCTCCCACACCACTTCACCAACAATGTCAAACAGGCTATATATGATCTTAGAAAATACATGAGGTGGTTGTCATCTAAAGAAATCAATAAAGAAGATATAAAATATTGAAAGAGAAAAATTCATCTTCTGATGTGTGAAATGTAAAAGTGTCTACCTCCAAGTTTTTTCAATGCACAAGAACACTACGTCATACATCAAGTTGAAGAGATTGAATTGTGTGGACCTGTACCAACTAGGTCAATGTGGATGGTTGAGAGGCACTTGAAATTTTTGAAAGACTTAGTTTAACAGAGAGCACATCTTGAGGGGCCTATGGTGGAGGGATATATGGTATACCAGACCATGGTGTACATTAGTTAATATCTTCTTAAATTTGCAACAAATATCTATGTAGATCGTATTTGGGATCCTAACTCAATTAACAAATTTGAAGGGGAGTACTTGATGGGCAAAGGTAGATAGAGGAAAGTGAGAGGTAAATCTAAGATATTAATGTAGTTAACTAATTCTTATTAATCTTCAATATAAGTTATTTTTAATTGGTGTATTTTTTTGAAATAGGTGGTTGAGAGTGGGATGCAATACATTTGAATATTGCAAACAATCTTGATTGGATGATGGAATGGATTGAACAATGTCAACAAAATGGTTTCTCATTAACATAGGAAGGTGTTGCTTCATTGGTTACAGAAGCTCATCACAATGGAGATTCCAATGTTATGTTGATGGTGGTTGATCTAGTAAAGGGTTTAAGAGGTGGAGAGGTACGTAGAAATTTATTAATGATCATAACTTGATGTATGTTTCGTATCAACTGACGATGCAAATAATTTACACACACTTCAAAAATTGCAAGTCAAGCACCACAAAGCTATGTACTATCATGGCCACAAATTTTGCATTAAAAAGTTGGATGACACAAAGAAAACTTGTGATTCGGGGATAACTGCAGTTTTTGAGGTCACCAATATATCATCTAGAAATGAAATACATCCTAAACAATCTCAAAATCAATACTATGGCATCTTGGATGATATAATTGAGTGTGAATTTAACACTTTCAAATTAGTTCTATTCATCATCAATTGGTACAGGTTACGACTAAATCAAAATGATCTAGATAGAATGGTTATTCAACATGATAATGGATTTACAATGATCAATACAAGGTTGTTTGAGCCAGTTAGAGATGAACCCTACATTCTTCCAAGCCAATGAGAGCAAGTGTTTTACTCAAAGGTTCCACATAAATAGGGTTGGTCATTTTTTGTTAGACATGATCCAAGTGGAAGGCTGATAAAATATAATGTTATAGAAGAAGAAGATATTGAAGATGATGAAGAAGAAGATGATGAAGATCAAGATGATGGTGATGACAATGATGGTGATGATGATGATGGTGATGATGGTGATGATGATGATGGTGATGATGATGATGATGGCAATGGTGATGGTGATGATGGCGATGATGATGATGATGATGATGATGATGATGATGAAGAAGAAGATAATCAATGACTACAAACATCGTCACCCCTTCTGTTGACGATCTTGCATTGTATATATAAGGTAAATTTGTTCATGTTTATGATGTTGCATATTGTTCATGTTGTCTTCTAAGTTATTTGTAGCATACATGTATCATGTAATTTTTAGCTAACTTAAGATAAATGATTAACATATGTAAGAAATTTGATTACATATTTATTGTGTTCATTTCTAATGATTACAACATATGTTATTTATAGTTACCAATGTTTATGTTGTGTTTGATTATGACCCTTTTTGCAAACCATCAATTGACTACAGGTACATCGTCACCCCTTCTATTGACGATCATGCATTCCATATATAAGGAAAATTTGTTCATGTTTACGATGTTGCCTATTGTTCATGTTGTCTTCTAAGTTATTTGTAGCAAATGTGTATCATGTAATTTTTAGCTAACTTAAGGTAAATGATTAACATATGCAAGAAATTTGATTACATATTTATTGTGTTCATTTCTAATGATTACAAAATATTTTATTTATAATTACCAATGTTCTTTTAGCTAACTTAAGATAAATGATTAATATATGTAGGGAATTTGACCCATTTGGTGTGGATCGTGCACGGTGACATGGATCAGTACGTATAAGTCAATAAATAGACATAATTTTCTTATATTCTTCTTGTTCATCATTGAGCACATATGTTATAAATAGACATATTATACAATCATATAATGTATATATAGACAAAGAAGGTTTGTATAGAAATATAATTGTATAATCACTTTCAACTTACTACATTTTATATTTGTCACTTTCACTTTCCATTTGATGGATTGCAAGACCCACCAAATAGGTACTTGTCAGATCTATCTACATCGAATGAGGGAAATGAGGAAATGGTAGATGAAAGCTCTACATGTAGTATGGCTAAAATAGGGAGATCAACTAGAGGTCAAAAGATTAGGAAAAAATTTGATAAATGCATGCAATTTTTCCTTGCTAATGGGGGGTCATGTTCTTATGATGATAAGACCAAAGGTGACATCAAGGTACCCTTGTAGTACACACACATTGAGAAAGAATGGGTACCTAATGAGCTACCTCCAATTAACACAAATTTTTGTGTTAATGAGAGGATATATCTCATTACTCCATCCTTCTTACATGGTTTGGGCCTATTTTCCATGGATGGGATAAAGGTATGTTACAACAAAGTTTTCAAATTGTTCAAGTATGTCAGTCCATGTTACAATTACAATGATTAGATGTAGATTGTTTGATATAAAAAAAGTATGCGTAGGTATGCACTATCAGCTAATTATATACAATGGAAAGAAAACGATCAAAGTAAAAGATTTTCTATGTACATTGATGGGAGACCAAAAGAAATAGGTAATATTGAAGGTTTTATAAATAGTACATGACCTTCCTCAACTAGTAAGAAACCCAATTGCATATTTGAGGCACGTGAGGGGAATGAAATTTTTGTTTGTGCAATAAAATCAATAAGCGCAAGGGAAGAACTGCTAATAGAATACCATTTAAATCGCATAGATACAAACAAAGTTACTATGATGAGGGTTGTAAGTACTATTTACCATTTTGTTAATAAGTTCTTTTTTGTTGTTTATTGCTTTCAATTAGCTGAATTTTTTCTGTTTAATCTTTGTGATAGGACGATATGGATCTGACAGATGATAGAGGTCACTAGGATGCTACTCCCACCCCTTCTTCAGTGAGGGTAAAAATTTTTGAAATTGTAAAAATTAGATAGTTGACAAATGTTATATTATTACATTATTTTATTTATGGTTTTTGAGTCTTTATGATAGTTTTACTGATATTCCTCTCACAATTTGATGTTCAGGATAGAGGTAAAGCACTAGCAGTAAGTACTGAGCCACTAGCTACGCCTTCTAATGAGGATATTGCTGAAACTCCCAACCTAACAAAAATGTTGAAGAAAAAAATTTAAAAAATTAATTTAGAAATAATGAAAATTTTGGATGAGGCAAATATGGAATCCAAGGAGATGATGAAGAGGCTATTAGATTTGAGAGCGCAAGCTCATCGTTATGAAGGAAGCAGTAATGAATCTTTAGTTATACCAAAATTTCAATAAAGATTTATATTTTATAATCTTTTATGTTGTGAAGTAAAATATGTAATATGTGCAAAAATACTTTATTGATGCAATTTTTTTAAAGAGTTGTAAGAAACTTTAACTACTAAATTCTTCTTATATAGGATTTTTTGGCAACTGATCCATAACCTGAATGACAACGCGGTGAGGCTAGTAGTAGCAGAGCTCCGACTGCCACTGGTAAAATAATCTTTTAGTTGACAAGTTAGAAGGAATTTTTTATTTCAAACATTGAAAACTTCTTAACTCTTACTTTTATTATTTCAGAATGTCTTTGCTAACAATGTATTGTTTAGGTCATCTAGTGCAAGAGACTCCTACGAGGTTGATGGACACCCATACAATATTGTTGACTACAATATTGGCAATAAGGAGACAGCCAGCTGGTAAATCCTTATTTTGCTATATTTGGTTTTTTGTTAATTATGAGTTACTAATTTGTACTTTAATCTTGGATGGATCACATAGTGTGTTATTTTTTTTGTGGTAGGAGATGCACCATCGGGTTTGCCACCAGATGTAGATCATAGTGCATGTATCGATGATAATTCACCATCATTTCCTAGAGCTACCCATGTTTCTAGCATAGGAGCTACACAAACATCATTGTTGATTGACGATAATGAACCAATGCCTTTGAAATTGTTGCTTACTTTTGCGCCCTACCAAAAAATTGAATTCAAATACAAACCCCACCCAACGGCTAGTTCCCAGGTTTAATGTTATTTTAATGCACGAGAAATATCAAAAAATTAAATGATCAAACTCTATGATTTGTTTCTACGGGCCCGCAAGTTCATCATCATTGGATCAATCTAAATCAATGATTGGCACTATCTTGCCATGAGAAGTTGCGCATCATTTTGCTATGGCAACATAGCACCTTTTGGCCGCATGTCAGGTGGGTCCCCTTTTTCTAGTTGTTTCTCTGATGCCTGGTTTGGATAAATCAACAGAGGGCACTATGGCACTATCAAAAAATCTATGTTCCTCGTTGTTAGTGACATAGCGCCCAGACAGAAAATGATCTTGCGGTGCAGTTTGGAAATACAGTGGGTCCCAAGTATGCCCTATTGGATATCAGTGATGTAACTTGGTCCTCGTTGGTAGTTGGTCAGTTTTCATTGGCTAAAGAATGATTGTGTAGAATGTGGGTCCTATTTCCCTTGGTGGCTGCAAATGAGGACTTGTCAGATAGGTTGGCACATAGCCAATTCTCATTGGTTGGTACACTAATAGATCAGATCCATCTTGCCCACTGTCAAGTCTAAGAAAATCAATCATGGTTGCTATCTCACTATGAAAAGCTGTGAGAATTTTAACCATAGCGACATAGTGCTTAGGCAACACATGCCATGGATGACATAATGGGCCCACTCTTCTCTAAAGCAATATTATAGCTCGTCCTTAGTGGCACTTGTCAGGTGGGTCACAGTACAATGGTGACAATATTTCATTGGTCCATTCAGCCAACTCAGTGTGTAGTTATATGAATTTGTTAATCACCATAGATCTCAAAAAAATCCACGGCAGGCACTATATCGCTATGGAGAACTGTGAGGATGTTATCCATAGTGACATAGCACCCTTTCACCATGTGGATCAGTGGGGCCAGGTCTCACCAAGATGGATAAGCCAGGATGTGCTAGGTGTTGCCAAGTGGATTCATGGATCAAAAACCTTATGGAGGCAAGCATAGATCTTCCATGATTGTTGATCTTGTGGAGATCATCGATGGGCGCTATCTAACTATGGAAAGCTACGAGAATTTTAACCATAGCGACATAGCACCTCAGTGACACATAGCAAGGTGGAAACAAGTGTTGTGAAACCATAGGGATGGTACCAGTTTGGGCTGAGTCAGATGTGAGGTGTGTTGAGGTGTTTTGTGGGCCCAAAATTTCAAGGAGATAGTGCAATGTTATGGCGAGTCTTCACGATCGTCAGATCAATTCAAATCAATAGTGGGTGCTATCGCACTATGGGAAAGTGCTCAGAGGATATCCATAGCAACATAGCACCTAGGTGACATGTTTCTTCACGGGCTCGACCAAGATTGATAGTTAGTGGGCGTTGACAATTAATTTAACTGTTGTAGTTAGAATTTGCAAGTATGGTGCAATTAGTTAAAATACATGGTCAATTGCATGGAAACTTGTGAGGTGGCAAAATGAAATGAGGTTATTGGTCCACGTGGTGCATTTTCATTGTGAGATTCAGCTAACTTGCTGGCTCTACTGATTCATGTACCAAAAAATGATAAGAAATTAGGTTTTGTCGCATGATTTGATCTTTGTGATCAATTCCAACCACCAGAGTGAATGCGAGACAAGGAAGAACACTCCACCTCTGATCCAATCCATCTAGTTGGTCGGAGCACAGTTATGGCACCACCTCTATCTTCTCAAGGCCCTGTTTTAGTTAAAAATCAAATTTCATGGTACCAAAAGGCTATACTTAGATCAAATTTCCTCAAATCCCCATGATTGTTCTTGGTAGGAACTTAATGGTGGTGGTTGCAGGATAGTTTTGGAGGGTAAATCTCAGTTATGCCTGAACTATAAAGGCAATTTTTGTGAATTTTGTAAGGGTCAATCATTCTCTGTTGTTCTCTACTATTGCTCTACAATCCCAGTGTAAAATTCCCTTTGCCTCTGAACTGCATGATTTCTACCTTATCTCTTTCAGCCATTGGTGTGAAGTGCAATAACTCTTTGCCTCCACTAGTGTTTTGTGGAAATCTATAATCTGCATGACTGTATCTCCTTGGCCTATGAATGATAATATAAGTGAATCTCTCTTTCCTTGTGTCATTCATTTTGGTCTTCTGATTTGCATGTGATTATTTGATCAAAGCAAGTCTGAATGTGTATATCCTTAGTTTCATTCTGGTTCAATAGTGCATATATGGGCAGAGATTGGTTTGAACACTCTATTTTGGTGCATCACCTCTTTACATTAGATTAGGTAGATTTTCTTTCATGCTCTCCTTCTCCCTTTTCCTCTCCAAGAGTAGTTAGGTGCATCTTGATACTAAGAGGAAGTCGGCCTTCTCCAAAGGCTCAACCTCACAATTCAATTCCCACAACTTGGAGGTTGTTTCCATGTTTCACTAGGTTTTCCTCATGCATAGGCTTTGGACAAGGGTGCAAACCTAAGTGACAAAAATTTTTGGCACGCCTTGTGGGACAACCTTTCAAAAAATTTCAAGCCTACTGGTGTCAAAAGGGAAGATTTCAAGATCAATACCGAGGAGATAGTACTAGCTTCAGTGTTTAAGCCTTCAAAAGGTTCATTCTTCAAAGTACTTGGTGACTCTAAGCTTCAATACATATTTGGTTCCAGGCCAAAGTTGCATTGATTCATGCCCAGAGCTGAAAAAAGGGCATCTTCTAGAGGTAAGTTTTAGTACCAAGAGCTTTCATTTTCAAACCCTAAAAGAAGGAAGACTAGAATATCTTTATCACCAGTGAGGAGTGTAATAGTAATAAATACACCTACAGGATCTATCTCTACTCCTCTTTCTGTTAGATCTCATCCTAGACTACCATCAATACATATCAATAGATCACTTGTCTATATAGCGTTGCCTAGAGCTCATACTTTTGCCACCTTTAATGGTGGGAGCCCTCTCTTATTAGCCTAAAGACATGACATACCTATAGTTGCACTCAAAATTATACTAGAGTTTACTAGTGAAACTTCTATCTCTCCCTCAAAACACATTCAAGAAGTCGCAAATGTTTGCAATATCCATGGTATTATAGAGGATGATATTGCAGTTAGGCTCCTAGCCTCATCTTTGAAAGGAAAAGCACTACAATGGTATAGAGGTTTAGTTCATGGTTCTATAATAGATTGGGATGGATTAGGAGAAGGATTGTGCAAACATTTTGAGGATAAAAGTGACTATTTGTCACTTTTAGAGCAGTTGACTACTACAAAACAAGCCCCCCATGAATGTATGACTGATTTTAATTATAGATTTCAAAAGACATGGGATAGAATACCTACTTCAGTGAAGCCTACCCCTGGTAATGCCTTCTTGCATTACCTTAGAGCTTTTAACAGTGATATTTCCACTACAATCCAAACTATGGGAGGAGATACCTTGCCTAATGCTTATGACATAGCAATAAAATCAGAGAACATCCTAATACAAGGAGGTAAGCTAGCTCCAAGGCCTCCTATCCCTTTCTTCCCTGATGTTCCAAATCATCAACCAGCAATGGCTCCTCTTCCCACAACTTCTACATCACAATCCCTTGTCCCAGTCCCTCAAGCTTCCACATCCTCAAATGAGATAGATGAAATCAAAGAGATGATGCAATCTCTGATGCAGAACATGGATAAAAGAGAAAAGAACCTAGAGAAAAGATTGCAAGATTATGGGAAGAAGCTGGAGGATAATTCCTCTATGATGCAGAAAGTAAGCAACAAGGTGGTGAATTTAGAAAGACAACAAGCTCAAGGTAATAAGCCTCATCAATTACAATATCAAACTCCAAGAAGTGGTAGGCCTCCAAACCCTAATCATTGGAATAATTCTTTTGATCAGAGCAGGCAGGGTGACCATGCTTCAACCTCAAATGTAAACCAAAGTAGGGCCATAGTCCCTCAAAATAATATGGCTCAAGATAAATATTTTTGTCCCTCCTATAACTACTCCTATGCCTATTGTATGTGTCAAAAGGCTTAATCTTTTATGGCTTTGACAGTCCAAGAACCTACAACAAAACAATCATACAAGGAGTACCAATATAAAGATGCCTAAGATATGCAAAGATAGGGTGATTACTCTTTTATGAATCATCAGATGGAGGAGCATTGTAATGTAAACCAGGATTCCATTGCTCATAACACTAGAAGCAAAAGAAGAGCTATGGAAGATGCTATCCCTCCTCCCAATCAGGCCTCAACTTCAAATGTGATATCTCATGAGAAAGCAACAAATAATCAATCAAGTACCTTTCAGTAGCAAAAGAAAAATCATGGTAGGAAGGATACAAGTGATCCTCAGGTTATTCCATCTCAACCTCATACAATTACAACTCCCAAAGCTTCTACCAAAACACCTGCTATACCATTCAGTGTGGTAGAGCAGATGAAGAAGACAAATGTGAATATCTCTATGTGGGATGTTGTTGCTACTATACCCATGCAAAAGAGGTTGCTACAACAAGAATTGGAAAGAATTGAGCCAAAGGATCAGACACTCAGCATGGAAAGTGCCACAAGTCTAGTACAACCATCAAGGGAGGTAGAAGCAAGTAAAAAGGTTATACCTCCTCCATTCTATGTTTCTCTAATTATAGGGGGCAAACTAGTCCATAATTGCATGATTGATTCAAGGGCTAGCAGTTTAGTGATGCCTAGGTGTGTTGTTGATGCTTTGGGAATGAAATATGAGCCCATTGTTAGGGATGTATTACAGTTAGATGGTAGTGCTATCAAGACTGTAGGGATCTTTAGGAATGTGGAGATGGCCCTACATGCATGCCCTAGTTGTACTGTAACCCAAGACATCTCTGTTGCTGAGGTCAAGCCATATTTTGTCATCTATCTATCAAGGGACTTCACTGCCCAAATAGGTGGTTACATATCTTCTGACTGGTCATATATGTTTTTTAGAACACGATATGGAGCCAATGCTTCAATTAGAGTAGGGCCTCAAGCCCTCCATCGTACTGAATCTTACACCCTAACCCCATCAACATGAATTGCCCTATCCTAGAGATGGATGAGAGTGACATACTGAATGAGCCCACCACTTCCCTAGCA
The DNA here is from genome assembly GCA_028749045.1 of Cupressus sempervirens. Taxonomy (NCBI): domain Eukaryota; kingdom Viridiplantae; phylum Streptophyta; class Pinopsida; order Cupressales; family Cupressaceae; genus Cupressus; species Cupressus sempervirens. The sequence continues at coordinate 102,951,672 of CM053788.1, forward strand.
GAGATACCTAATTTTTTCTTGGATGAGTGGCCTAATTCATATCAATTTGAACCTATGTTAGAAACCCTTGAGACAGGTCTTAGTACATATTATATATTGGAAAAAGATGCTCTAGATCCCAATCTTGTGGAGACTGAAGAAGATGTAAGTGGGATATGGAGTATGTACTTTGATGGATCAGGGGCTGGTGTGATGTTAATTTCTCTTGCACAAGCAAGGTACTACTTCTCCTTTAGGCTCCAATTCAGTTGCACTAATAATGTAGCCGAGTATGAATCCTTGATTCAAGGTCTCCTACTTGCTCAAAAAAGAGGAATCCAAGCCTTAAGGGTGTATGGAGACAATGGGTTGGTGGTTAATCAAGTGAGAAATCAGAATATCACCAAAAATGGTTTGCTCAAGTCTTATAAACATAGAGTATGGAATTTTCTTGAAGGTTTCAATGCATTTAATATTCAAAGCATCCCTAGAAAAGAAAACAAACATGCTGATAGACTTGCACCAATAAGTGCATCTTATGATGTGCCAGGGAATCTTGAGGAGGAGAAGGAGCAACAAATCAGAGTGGTAGTAAGGCCTACCATCTCTGATAACAACATCCATTGGAAAGTGTTTGAGTCTGATGATCAAATTGTAAGCTTCTTGCAGAATGAGGCAAAAATTTTAGAGAGAAATTAGTCAAGACTGCAGGATTAGTATGGTGATTAGATCATTAATCTCAGTTCTAACAAGTTTCCTAAGGGTATCATTACCTTAGAGAGTGTTTTTAATCCTAATGACCAAGTAAGAGGCAGGGCCATGAACCTAGCTGCTAATGAAGGTGACTACACTCCAGTCATGATTGCTGATGGAAAATCCTTAAACATGGGTAAGGTATGCTTTGAAATTGAACAAAAAATTTGTATTCATCTATGTCAAGAGTTTATTGATGTATTTTCTTGGACATATGATGACTTAAAGGGCTTTGACCTAAGGTTTTTTCAGCATACCATAGATCTAATTAATGATGTAAAATTAGTAAGACAAAAACAAAGGCCAGTGAATCCTAAAATTGAACCCTTAATGAGAAAGGAGCTATCCAAGTTGATTGAGGCCAACATAATTTTTCCCATCAAACACTCATCATGGGTAGCAAACCTTGTCCCTGTTAGGAAGAACAAAGAAATTAGATTGTGTGTCAACTTGAGGGACCTTAACCAAACTTCCCTTGGAGATCACCATCCTCTTCCTTCCATGGAGTAGATTTTTTCCAAGACAGGCGTTCAAAGAGATTTTCATTTCTTGATGGATTTTCTAGCTACAATCAAGTACTAGTTAAAGAGTCTGATAGATACAAAACTACATTTACTAGTAAATGGGGTACCTATGCTTATTGTAAGATGCCATTTGGGCTAACCAATGTAGGTGCTACATTTCAAAAGGAAAGGGAGATGGCCTTCAAGAATTTGATTAACAAGTTTGTCTTAGTTTCCTTAATGATATCACAGTGTATTCTAAGAATGCAGGGGATCATTTTGATCATCTAAGATAGGTATTCCTAAGATGCAGAGAGTTTGGGGTTTCCCTTAACCCAAGCAAGTGTGTCTTTACTACTAACCAAGGAAAATTATTAGGACATATTGTATATGAGGATGGCTTAACCATTGATCCAGAGAGAACAAAAGCAATACTTGCCCTTCCTCTTCCTAAACACAAGAAAGGGCTGCAAGGTTTCCTAGGCAGGATAAATTTTGTGATAAGATTTATCCCTAATCTTGCTACCATGGTGAAACCTCTTATAGCTATGCTCAAGAAAGGTATGGTCTTTGCATGGACCAAGGAAGGGAAGGAAAGTTTTGAAGAAATCAATATGGCCATAGCTTCAGCCCCTACTCTCATGAATCCAAATTTTGAGAAGGATTTCATTCTTTATACCTTAGGTGGTGAGTCAAGTATTTCTACTATCCTAACTCAAAGAAATGACAAGAATGAAGAGCAGCCCATAGCTTTCTTTAGTGAAGGGATTAAGGAATATGAAGATAAGTACAGCTATGTAGAGAAGCAAACCCTTGTAGTCATCAGAGCTTTAAAGAAATTTAGACAACTCTTATCTCACAATAAGATTCATTTGTTAGTACCCCATGCCCGTGTGAAGGATTTCCTTTTGAGAAAAGATATTAGTGAGAAAAGAGCTGGTTGGATTACAAAGGTAATGGAATAAGATGTTGACATTCAAATTACCAAGTTGGTAAGAGGGAGGGGGTTATGTAAACAGATGTTATCATCTCAAGAACCTGATGAGGAAACTGCTATGATACTGACAGAGCAACAAGAGGAAAGAAATAGTGACACAAGGAGTTGGATGAATGACATGAAGAGTTTCTTATTACAGAATGGATACGCTAAAGGATTAGATAGAACTAAAAGGAGACAGTATAGATTGTAGTCAATTCCTTATGTCATAGTTGATGGTATCCTTTTTAGAAAAGATTTTAATGGAGCCCTATTAAGATGCCTTGATACAGACTAGGTTGAAAGAATGATCAAAGAACTTCATGATGGTCCTAATGGTGGTCACTTCTCAGCAAGGACAACTGTAATGAAGATCACGAGGGCTGGTTATTACTAGCCATCTCTATTCCATGATTGTCATAGGTATGTAAGAAAGTGTGGAAAATGTGCCTTTTTCTTTGGAAAACAAAGGCTTGTAGCTCTTCCGCTTCACCCTATCTAGGTGGATCAACCTTTTGCTTAGTGGGGATTGGATTTCATAGGCCCTATCAATCCTCCTTCCAATTCTGGTCACAAGTGGATTCTAGCTGCTACAGATTACTTTACCAGATGGACAGAGGCATTTGCATTGAAGGATGCCACTGAATCTTTAGTTGTTGAGGTCCTTGATGGAATTGTGACTAGGTTTGGTGCCCCTTCAACCATCATTTCAGATAATGCAAAATCTTTTGTTGGAGCTCAGATTTGTGCATTGGCAGTGGACCATAATATCTATTTGAGCACATCCTCAAATTACTATCCTCAAGGTAATGGCCTAGCTAAGTCCTCCAACAAGAACCTGATCAGGATCATGAAAAGGACAATAGAAGATAACCAGAGGTGTTGGCATAAAAAACTAAAGACTGCACTATGGATTGACAAAATAAAGCCTAAAAGGTCAATAGGAAATTCACCATTTGTGTTGGTAGATGGTAGAGAAGCAAGGCTTCCAATTTCATTGGAGTTCCCATCCCTAGAGCTACCTCATCAGCTGGAGTTGATTAAAGATGATGCCATGACAGTAAGAATGCCAGAGCCAATGGAGCTGGAAGAGAAGAGAAGTAAAGCCATGCAGACCCTAGAGACACACCAGCAATAAGTAAAGAAGAGTTTTGATAGGAAGGCTAGGGTCAGAATCTTTAGGGAGGGAGATTTGGTTCTGAAATGGGATGCAGATAGGGAAACACTAGGAATAAACTCAAAGTTTGATGCATTATGGAGTGGCCCCTATCTGATTGTCAGCTGTAAGCAGGCCAATGTTTTTCAATTAAGCAGGCCTAGTGGTGAATTTCTGCCTATCCCAGTAAATGGGATCTATCTCAAGCCATGTTTCTGAGGGTTTGAGATTCCATGTATATAGTTAGCTTAGTTTTGTTTTCTTGTTTGTTCCCTACTTTCCAAGAAGTGCAAGAGCACAGGATTTGTCTCTGTGAGACAACAAGTTTTTCAATTTTGAAGGTTGTAGATGAATGTTTTGGTCTTTGGTTCTAGTTGCAAAGATAGGGGTTTTAGGGTTTTCCTCTTAGAGGTAGGGTTAGGGTTCACAATGCTCAGAATCTACATTTTTACAACTCTGTAGCCCAATGGATGCTTCAGGCCACTAGTCAAATGTGTAGTAGGCTCGCATCCCTTGTGAGTCGCTAGAAATGTTGCTTATTTTTGTGCTCTGCCAAAAAATTGAATTCGAATACAAACCCCACCCAATGGCTAGTTCCTAGGTTTAATTTTATTTTAATGCCCAAGAAATATCAAAAAATTAAATGATCAAACCCTATGATTTGTTTCTACGGGCCCGCAAGTTCCTCATATTTGGATCAATCTAAATCAATGGTTGGCGCTATCTCGCCATGAGAAGTTGCGCATCATTTTGCTATGGTGACATAGCGCCTTTTGGTCATGTGTCAGGTGGGTCCCCTTTTTTTGGTTGTTTCTTCGATGCTGAGTTTGGATAAATCAATAGAGGGCACTATGGCGCTATCAAAAAATTGTGTTTCTCGCCGTTAGCGACATAGCGCCTAGATGGAAAATGATCCTACGATGAAGTTTAGAAATACGGTGGGTCCCAATTATGCCCCATTAGATATCAATGATGTAACTTGGTCCTTGTTGGCACTTGGTCAGTTTTCATTGGCTAAAGAATGACTATGCAGAATGTGGGTCTTGTTTCCCTTGGCGGTCGCAAACGAGGACTTGTCAGATAGGTTGGCATGTGGCCAATTCTCATTGGTTGGTACATTGATAGATCAAATCCATCTTAACTATCATTAGATCTAAGGAAATCAATGATGGGCACTATCTCGCTATGGAAAGATACAAGAATTTTAACCATAGCGACATAGCGCTTAGGTGACACGTGGCATGGATGGCATAATGGGCCCACCCTTCTCCAAAAAAATATTATGACTCATCCTCAGTGGCAGTTGTCAGGTGGGTCATAGTACAATGGTGGCAATATTTCATTGGTCCATTCAGCCAACTCAGTGTGTGGTTGTACGAATTTGTTAATCACCATAGATCTTAGGAAAATCCATGGTAGGCGCTATCTCGCTATGGAGAACTGCGAGGATGTTATCCATAGCAACATAGTACCCTTTCACCATGTGGATCAGTGGGGCCAGGTCTCACCAAGATGGATAAGCCAAGATGTGCCAAGTGTTGCCAAGTGGATTCATGGATCAGAAACCTTATGGAGGCAAGCACAGATCTTCCACAATCGTTGATCTCGTGGAGATCAACGATGGGCGCTATCTCACTATGGAAAGCTATGAGAATTTTAACCATAGCGACATAGCATCTCAGTGACACGTAGTAAGGTGTGACTAATTTTTTTGAAACTGTAGGGATGGTACCAGTTCAGGTTGAGTTAGATGCCAAGTGTGCTAAGGTGTTTTGTGGCCCCAGGATTTCAAGGAGATAGCGTAGTGTTATGGCGAGTCTTCACGATCGTTAGATCAGTTCAAATAGATAGTGGGCACTATCTCACTATGGGAAAGTGCTCAGAGGATATCCATAGTGACATAGCACCTAGGTGAAATGTGTCTTCACAAGTCTGGCCAAGATTGACAGTTAGGGGGCATTGACAGTTAATGTAATCGTTGTGGTCAAAATTTGCAAGGATGGCGTGATTAGTTAAAAGACATGGTCAATTGCATGGAAACTTGCAAGGTGGCATAATGAAATGAGGTTATTGGTCCATGTGGTGCATTTTCATTATGAGATTTGACTGACTCACTGGCTATGCTGATTCATGTACCAAAAAATGATAAGAAATCAAGTTTTGCCGCACAATTTGATCTCTGTGATCAATTCCAACCACCAGAGTGAATGCGAGACAAGGAAGAACACTCCACCTTTGATCCAATTCATCTACTTGGTCAGAGCACAGTTATGGTGCCGCCTCTGTCTTCTCAAGGCCCTGTTTTAGTTAAAAATCAGATTTCATGGTACCAAAAGCTATACTTAGATCAGATTTCCTCAAATCTCCATGATTGTTCTTGGCAGGGACTTAATGGCGGTGGTTGCAAGAGAGTTTTGGAGGGAAAATCTCAGTTATTCCTAAACTATAAAGGCATTTTTTGTGAATTTTGTAAGGGTTGATCATTCTCTGCTGTTCTCTATTGTTGCTTTGCAATCCCAATGTAAAATTCCCTTTGCCTCTAAACTACATGATTTCTGCCTTATCTCTTTCAACCATTGGTGTGAAGTGCAAGAACTATTTGCCTCCACTAGTGTTTTGTGGAAATCAATAATCTGCATGATTGTATCTCCTTGGCCTATGAATGATAATATAAGAAAATCTCTCTTTCCTTGTGTCATTCATTTTGGTCTTCTAATTTGCATGTGATTATTTGATTAAAGCAAGTTTGAATATGTATATCCTTAGTTTCATTTTGGTTCAATAGTGCATATATGGGCAGAGATTGGTTTGAACACTCTATTTTGGTGCATCACCTCTTTAGATTAGATTAGGTAGATTTGCTTTCATGCTCTCCTTCTCCCTTTTCCTCTCTAAGAGTAGTTAGGTGCATCCTGATAGTAAGAGAAAGTCGACCTTCTCTGAAGACTCAACCTCACAATTCAAGTCCCATAGCTTGGAGGTTGTTTACATGTTTCACTAGGTTGTCCTTATGCATAGGCTTTGGACAAGGGTGCAAACCTAAGTGACAACAAAAATGTCCCAAGATTCTAAGTACTTTAAATAATTATTTTTTATATTTTAATAAGGATTTTCTTGCAAGACGTAAATATGATAGGAAGTGGTGAATGAAAGGGCTTTTGATGTGGAGTGATGCCTCATGACCTTCTTTAGTATGTCATATTGTGCAAGTTGTTTAATTATTTTGGAATTCCTTCTTATTAGGGGTTTGGTAGGATCATCTGAATTATCAATGACCTTTTGTCTATACTAGTAATTCTCTAGTTTAGTAATTCGGTACATTGCAATTTCATGCTTTCAATAGAAGATACTAACCAATTTTTCTATAGAGAACCAAAAGTGGGAGTCTTCTTTCATATTCAATGTTCAGTTTTCAATGATTTCCAACATCATTGTTATTGCTTGTTAGAGTTTTAGAGTGCTCACTTTCAGCTTCACTATCTATTTTAGCAATATTTGTTCTCCATAATATCCCAGGTATGATCAATGACAACATCAATTAAGAATGACAAAAAATGAAGGTCATGGCAAGTTATATGTATTATGAACTATATTTTTTTTAAGGTATACTGATTAATATAGTCACAGTACATTTTTTAGTTTCGGAACATCAACAATAGAACCCTGGTAGAGTTTGACAGGTTTTAAACATTTTTAAATTTTTTCCAAACTTCTTTTTTGGTCAATTTTGGTCAAGTTGACCCTCCAATCCTGAAATAGATCACTAAAAAGATTAAATGTATATCATTTTATGTATTTTTTATTCACTATGAAAAGTATTCTTCGCATGATTTATTTTAATGGTTCTTACTATTAATTATCCCATGACATTTTTTGTAGGAAACGATACATTTTATAGGAAGCTTTATGACCTCACACTGTGAAGATTCGGGCCCACCATATGTAAAAGGTGGAACATCATAACTAAACTAATTTTATCCCACTATTTTTTTTCATATCAATAATTGGTGTAACATTTTTCCTTTAATTTAGGTCTTTTTTTATACTAGCTATATCTAACAATTTTTTTTTTTTTCTTAAAAGGTGGAACTACCAAGATCAAAATTTAAAAGATGAGCTCATCAAAGATATAGAACACGAGTTTGGTAGTAATATTTTTGATCATAAGAAATTTTTACAAAAAGCTTCTAGACATCTTAAGGTTGGGAGGGATTCATATAGAAAGAGTCTCATCCTAAACCTAAAGTACGAGCGTCCTCCCTTTGTTTTAGTGAGGGACTAGAATGAGTTCATTTTGGATGCAAAGGAGAAAGGGGAACATCCAAAAGAAAGTACACCAGCAAATCCAAAAAGGTATGCAATAGTATTAACTACTAGTACATTAATGAGAAAATTTAGGGTTCAACTTCAGTATCAACAATTTCAACTAGCTCAATTTAATCTATCTATTGATGAAAGGTATGTAATTCATATGCTGACACAATTTCTTTCACCCTATTATGAATGCTCTCTAAAATTTGGGCATCTAATAAACTGTGGTGGTTGATTGCACATAGAATGCCTGTATACAACTGTATATATCTCAATCTAGGCATAAATCCTACATAAGATATAAATAGTGCACTTATAACTTCACATATAGCTATATTATATCTTGAAAATATAGTAATTCTCAACTACATGTACCATAGTTGTATGTGTTAGCAGTATAGCTAATAAATGATATTCAGTTAGTGTAATGAAAAGTACAATTTTTTTGAAAAACTTTGCAAGAATTTTACTAATGGTCACTCTCCTAAAAGTAATAAGCATTCAATGCCAGAAACACAAGTTAATGACAACTGAGCACTCTCCTCACAGTATGGTGTAGTTAAGTTATAGGATGCTAAACTAGTATTGTACCTGTAGGTGTCTAAGATGTATTTTGTCCGGCTACACTGGTACCTAATATCTACTAAGATGCATATTGTCTAATTGATGGTCTACCAATCATATAGTTATGTACAAAAAAGATAAATAATGGGTGAGAGTTAATATCGAATTCGTGAAGTTTCCATAGTCCTTATGATTTCAAGATTTTTTTCCCTTTTGTATTAGACCATCTAGATTTTTTGTTGCCTATGTTTTGGATCAAATTCTATGATTCATCATCAGGGCAGATGGCAAGAGAAGAACTAACATTGTTTGTAATCCATATGGTGGAAAAAAGGCTATCAGAAAATAACTAAATATGATTTTGGCATGAATGTTTTGGTTCACTTTTTGTGATCTATCAGATTCATTATCAAGATGAGAAATGATATGTAAATGGTAGTTGTTAATTTTCTATTTATATGTTTGTTTTGTTTATTTTATGTTCTCATAAACCATACTGTAAAAACCCTTTGATTTATATTCCTTAATTCAATCAAAATATGTTTTACTCCCTAACCTCTTAGCCTCAATTATTTCCTGGACAAATGTACTACATACAAACATCTGCATGTGGCACTAGCATCTTGTGAAAAATCCGTAGCTGGGTTGAATGCTGAAACATTCCACTTTCAAGTGTTTTGGTAGTGTAACACCTTTGTCAACCCTCCCAAGCATCACAGATGAATCCAGACTTGTTATATTGATGGTAAAATCTCTATTTTTTTGCTATTCAATCATTGATTGAGACTCTTTGAAGCTCCTTCACAACTGCTCTAGCATTTATCCGCATTGTTGCTCCTCTCCCACATGCAGCAACATATCATAATTCTTATTGCCACATTGAGATTATTGTTGAAGTTTTGAAATCACCCTTTCTTTCTTGCAGCATTTCTGTGAAGGCAACTCTATCCTTGGACACTTGGTCTTCCTCTTCTAAAGGATTAGTAATTTGCACATTTGAAGCTTTCTTAGGTGATAATACCTTGCCTTTTATTTGGTATCTCAATCTATCTTTGTTGTCCATGGAGGTGGGAACACCAAAGTGGTGATTTGACTACGGCAAGATCCTATTCAGTCATCACAACATTTCTCTTTGGTCTTTGGTGTGCAGATCTTGGAGGGATCTCTCACTAGGAAAACAACCACAATCCTCTTTGATTTTGGGTGATTTATTTTCCATTTGCTTCCCTTTCAGAATTTAATAATCTATTATTGCACCCTGACACTTTCTCCTTAGAAACCATGTAGAATACATATGGATCTTGCAATAGTCCTTATTCATACCATGTTGCATTGACATCCAAGATAGAGAGTTTGATTGATTGCCCAAAAAGTCTCTATGATCCATATATTCAGTTTATAAAGACCTCGCAAATTAATTCTTCTTTGTGCTCACAATACATATAGAAACCTCCAAGATTTCCTAAATTAAACCACAATCTTATAATTAATCAAAATCCAATGATTGTGTTTCTGAGTGTATTGTAGGAGTTTGAGCTCTCAAAAGATACTTATCCTTTGTAGTGGTTCACTTCCCACAATCTACAAGTCATGCGATTGCAAGAGATTGGATCAATTTTTTTTATTTGTTTATTATAGATTCTTCTAAAAATTATACCCTTACATCATGAACTCCATGGATAAATAACATGATTACACATGTCACTAGAAATGAATGTCATGAGAAAGGACAGAAAAATTGAAAGAATTGAGACTAGCTCATCAATGTGGCTGATATCTTTAACTTGAAAACTACTAACATACCTAGATTTCCCTATAAATTTAATCTTGAATTGTCCACAATATACATTTCTTGTATTATATATCCCAACTTTTATAGTCAGTGAAAACAAAGTATTTTTTCGTCTAATGTCTTCCACCATACTTTGATAGTCATGTGCTTTCTCTTATTGAAATATGTGCACTGCTCCCTACAAGCTCAACATGATGACATGAGAATATATTTGAATTTGTTATTTTAAATTCCTGAATCTATTTTGAATAATGGGTAATTAAAGATCAATTTAAAAGGCATACATGTGATGTTGTTTAGTTTTAGAAGCTATTTTATAATTAAAGGTATGATGCTATAATTTCTTCCCTTTTTTCATATTTTTGGTGAAACATACTACTTTATGCTCAAACCTTCATACCAATATATAATAATCCACTAACTAGTATTGATCTTTATATCTATACCATCTAACATATTTCAAACTTTTCATAGGTTGCAGGACACATCAAAGGCAACAAAGGCGAGGCTGGAAAAGGCCGAGCACCACAGACTTGGCTCTAGGGGATATTTGAAAATCAAAGCACGCATTGTAAGTAGCAGTAAATGAATTGCAAAGAAAAATTATTTATAAAATGCAAATAATTTTTTTACTAATAAAAAAATGTAGAGTGCTGATTTTAATTCGGAGGCCAAAGAAGAACACAAAAAAATTGCATTCAAGAAAGGCTATGTAGCGGTGACTGAACACCTATGACAAGCTTCCATTGCCCCAACCGAACAGTCTCCTACATCATGTGCACAGGTAAATATGCCAAAAAATATATTATAAATTGAATACTTTAGCAACAATTTATTTGATAATAATGTGCATGACATTACAATGTAGCCTATTAATTGTGATGATCATACGCAGCATCATGAAGCCCCTGATGTGCATCATACTATCATTGGAGGTGCTCATTTTTTATTTAAAACTAATTATGTAATTATTAATACAATTTAACATCTTTAATTGAACTTGGTGTAACCTTTTTGTGTTGAGGATATAGAACCATGTCGTGCTGAACGAGTGCCAGAGGATGTTCTGACTGATCAGTAGGTAGATCATGTCACACATTCAGGTAAAGAAAATCTATGTTTTGTTCTTTTAAATTATTTTTTTGATTTATAGTTCTTTTACTTAAATAAAAACTCATAATTCACTAATATAAAATGGTGTGAATTTAACTCATGAAGTACTTGTTATTGCAGCGGACCCCCCTTTGGTGCAGTGACCTCATGATGTTCCTAAATAGATGAGGAGGAGATATGCGTTAGAACCAGTAGAGGAGGGGGATGACGAGGACATTGATATTCCTCTTAGAAATTTTACGAAAAAAAGAAACAGAAAGAAAGCAAAAAAGAAATGATTATTCATGAATGACTTACTCTTGAATATTGTTAATGAATATTGTGTTAATGAATTATTCATGAATGACTTACTCTTGAATGTTGTGTATTGATGAATTTTGTGTTAGTGGATTATTCATGAATGTTGTGTGTTTATGAATTTCATGTGTTAACAAATGTTATCATGTGATTATAATGATTGAATGTTATATTTCAAAAATGGATGAATGATTCAAATGAGCTTCCACCTTCACACGGTTGGCCCTATTTAGTAGAGAATATTTAACTATTCTCAAAACCAAGTGAAGCTCAAACTTTAAAGATAAACTGATAGTTAATAGTGACAATCAATTAGCAAGTCAAAATGAAGTTCTTTATTACAAGTACCTTTTTAGTTTTTAAAGCACGATGTCATGTTTTAATATTGTATAGTTTTTTTTTCTTAAGTTAAAGTATTCTTTTACTATAACAACATAATTTATGACCATTTTAGTAACTATTCTAACATCGCTTTATGACAAATCTTGTTTTGGAAAAGATGGTGATAAGTGGTGCCATCTATTCCTTGGGAGATTGGATTGCACAAGTCTATATCTCAAAATCATTTGCATGTGGTAGAAATGCATACTTACAACCATTTCATTCTACATTTAAAAAGATTGATGATAATATTGCTTGTTTTAATTTATATTTTTGTCTATAGTATTATAAACGTTGCAACCTTAGTTAGCTTTTATAGGCTATAAAGAACATAGTTGAATACTACAATAATTTTGTGGTTAAGCATTTTTTTCTTCCCTACTCATAGTCCAATTTATTTACAGTTTGGAAGGGTACAATTAGTGCACAATCTACAATTTTATACTCAAATCATATATTTATTTCATAATCAATTTTGTTATTGATTTTTCTTGAACTAATTTGTAATAATATCTTTAATCTAGGGGCCTCTAATTTCAACTTCAATGGAAGAAAGAAGTTCAATACAAGAACACATCAGAAAGTCAAATCTATGAGTGTTGAAGATTCCTCCAATGTATTTAATTATATTACCTACTATACTCTTTACATTTAACTATATATGTTTTTTTTTTTATAACCACTCATCTTGTTATATGGTAGGCTGAGAAAGAGAACAGAGAGAACAAATCATTTGGTTTGATGTGCATAGATGATAATATTACAAGGATAAATATGTTGTTTTTGGAAATTAAGAGAAGATATTCATCTCTTTCTGCTTATGATACAGGTTGGTCTTTAAATATTCTTTTATATAGTTTGATGATATTTTTATAATGATCATGTAAATGTAAGAGACATTTGTTTGTTGGTGCAGTGAGCTCGGTGCTTATCCTATCAATTTGATTCTTGGCCTCTCAATGTTAAATCATTTGGAGAGCTTGGGTATAGCAAAACATTTCAAACATGAGATAAAATTATTTTACCTTGGAATTGTCATTCCAGATGGTTTTGCTTATGGAAGAATTATTATATTTATTTTACATTACAACTATTTAAGAATTATTTTTATTTATCTATATTAGTCAGGAAACTGTTCTTTAAAAGCAATTAATTTCCATATACCATTGTAAGATTTGAACTGAAAGAATTGTTGAATTTGTATTATAGATTCATTCTAGAATTTTTGATTCCTTGAGTTTGAATTAGTCACTTTCTAATAAGCGGCTTTTGAAAGTTAAACTTCTATGCATTGAAAAAGTTTACTAAAAGCATAATTTTTGTCTTTAGGTGCATGGTTGATGGTAAACAAATCATGGAAGAAGCCTTCTAGAGAATGGCGAGTAGGTTATAAATTTGTCTATGAACTTTTCACTGAAACTTTGATTGCTCTTTTGAAGGTGAGCCTATTATCATTAATGCCTTCTTAATACCAATATTTTATTCAAGTTGTTTGCTTTGTAGATTGAACTAGTATTAATTTAGTTAAAACTTATCTATAAGGAATATCCTCACAGAAAGAGCGTAAGAAGAAATGGGAAGAGCAACATGCAGAAGCTACTTTAGATGCCATCAAGAAGCTCACAACATTTGATCAAGTAGAGAATAAGTGGGTTAATACTTTATTCTGGTAGATTTGTCTTTAAAAAGGGAAGATCTTTTTGTAGTAAGAGTTTCCAACTTTTTTTAGTTGATCAATTCACATAATCCCAATATGGGTATTCAATTTATTTTTCTTCCAGTTCTAGTTCATTGTTTCATGGAGTAACAAAAAACAACAAACATTAACTCTTTCCTCCATTGAGCACGTCATAGCTCCTATTCTCAAAGCCTAGTTTGGTTGAAAAGGTTGGTTGCTTAAATGCAGGCCATTAAAACAGGGGAAGCAGTAGCTCACTATGACAATCAACATCCACTAATATAAGCATGTTCCAATCTCTCAGTGCACACAATGCACAATTTGCATTAAACCAAATGAATCAACCAAATTGATGTAGGATTACTACTTCTCAACTCAATATTGCAGACATTCCCTAAACGTATAGGTACATTTTCTAATTGTATGTTCCCTTTACACATCACTTTGTTAAGTGCATTAACCAAATATTGCATTCATTACCTTTTAAACTTGATTTTTCATGTTTATAAAGCTTTTCTCAATTACTTAATATTTGTAGGATACAATATTTTGAGTTGTGGCAACTATTCTCCATTTAGGTAATGTTGATTTTACTAAGGGAAATGATAGCTATTCTTCTAAGCCAAAAGATGAGACAACTATGTTTCATCTTAAGATGGTAGCGGAGTTATTCATGTATGATTCCTTTCTTTAATGGTGATTTGGATGTTTTACTAGTTCTAAATATGTTTCTATAGTGCCTATTCAACCCTGTCTATGTATACTAATTTTTTTTTAGTGTAAAGTATATAATCAACATCTTTTTGCAGCTTGAATGTTCAGATAGGTTGGGAAATACTCTATCCACATGCATATTCCATAGTAGACTACCTTTGCTTGTCTTCGATAACCTTGGTTTCTTGGGCTTTTTGCTCTGGTCACAATTCTTCAAACTGTTTGGTTATAAAAATATCTTGTGCCAAGATAAGTATTGCAAATATGAAGGTAGTTCGACAATAACTCATAGCAACCTCTTGTATTGGACACAACTAGCTATCTCATTTCTAACCTATCAAAAATATGATATGGTTGTAAGAAGTCTAAAGGTATAGTTGGAAAGCATACACTCTGATAATCATTACTTATTCCCTTGCTTGAGTCTTCAAAAGTGACAAAATACTATAAATTTTGAGTAGGTCAACTATCAAACACATAATTAGTAAATGGGCAAAGGGCAACCATTTTAGTTTAGAAAATGCAAGCATGATACGAAATATTTGAGAAGATGGAAAAGAAGCAAGCAAAGAAAAAAATTTATCAACAAAGGATTTGTATAGATGGGATATTAAGGATTAGACTGGAGACACCAAGAGGTATAAGAGGAATCACATACATGATTGATTCGTTCTTGGAGTAATGTAGGCCTAGTCGAAGCTACAAAAAACATCCAATTACTATTTTGTATTGCTTAAGGAAATTTTTTATCTTAAAGTTCAAGATTTAATTATTCAATACACATAATCCACGAAAATATACCTGTTACAATGGTCCCCTACAGAATGCCATGGTAAAGAAAACCTATTATCAAATATGCCACAAAAATTTTACCTATTACAATGGTCCCTACACAATGCTATGGTAAAGAAAACCTATTATCATATATGCCACTAAAATTTTACCTGTTACAATGGTCCCTACACAATTTTGTGGTAAAGAAAACCTATTATCATATATGCCACAAAACTTTTACCTATTACAATGGTCCCTACACAATGTCGAGTCCTCTCTTTCGGAACCCCCCTTGAAAATCTATGCCCTCATGCAAGTGAAATGTTGGAAGTGAAGAAGTTGAAGTGCCCTTGGTTTGATGTGGGTGGAACCATATCAAATCTCTGGACATACCATTAACTCGCACTTCTCGCGAATACTCTAGAACCCTCGACACCAAATGAAATGTGATATATTTTTGCCCATTTTTTTATTTTTTAATGTTATGCTATGGTGTGCGGTTATGATGCTCTTATTTTCCTCATATTTTTTTTGCAATTTTGAATGTAATTGGAATTGAACAGTTGTCATATCTTGTGTAAAGAATATCTGAGGTATTAAGTGTAGCTAAATCAAGATGAGATGCTTTTATTGGAAATCTTTATATCTTAATTAGTTTTACTGACCAACTTGGTAGTTTTATGGCCAGAAGAAAAGTATCAAAAGGATTAAAAATGAAAATGTGTACTCATTTTTGAAAACAAGAGGATATCCTTAGTTACTTGACATGTTGTTATCTCTTATACTTATGATCTGTTGATTTTGCACATTGACAGTTGCATGCTACCTTTTCCTTTTGTTTACATAACTTTCTTTAAAATATTCATTTTCAAGAGGTGTTATTGTATTGTGTCAAAGAATTTGATGATTTATTAGGATTTGATTGCACAGTTTTGAGTCAATCTTCATTGATCAATTTTTTATGAGTCACAAGAACCTATCTTTCTAAATCTTGAATGGTCCACTTAGCATTCATTGCATCTAGGCGATGCTCATAGAGCTGAAGGCTGAAGCATTGGTTCTTTTGAGAGGTCACCCATTCTAGTACTATAGGCTATAGCACACTTAACTATGGAGCTTTTCACATAGGCAATCCACTTAACTTGTTACCACTGGGCCCCTTCACAAAACTTTCAACAAGCATTGTGCTTTCTGAACCATTTTATATAATAGATCCCAAGGTTTTTTCTTCCTTCTAAATAGTCTAATTCTTGTTGTTAGTGATCATGGATATGTAGATAGGTGAAGGTGAGAAACTGGTGAGGGCATTGTTTGTAGTTGCTTGCTATCGACAACCTATAGTAATATTTGTTGATGAAATAGATTCTCTTCTCTCTCAAGTAAATATGCCATATATTTTCAAATTCATATGTTAGTCTACATAAAAACCATTGCATTGTAATCTAAGAGAAATACTTAATTCTTATCCATAATCATGGGTGAGTCAAAAGGAGAGCATGAGTCGAGAAAAAGATTAAAGACATAGTTCCTTATAGAGATGGAAGGATTTGATGGTGGAAATGAGCAACTTCTACTAATTGGTAGTCCTTATAAACCAAATATATATTTTAACAAACACTAATAGGAAATAATTTCTTATGCTTTTTATTGTTCCAATCAGTATACTAATTTCTTAAGGAATCAAGGTTTAGAACCAGCTCCAAGGTAGTTCATCATATTAGAACATGGCAAATGGTGTCTTGTACTACCTTTTTATGTTTATTTCTTACCTATCTGCAACTCCATAATCGATATTGACAGTCTCTTGCCCTCACCGTGCAATTGAACTACTGTACTTTTATTGATGCAGCTGAACTATGAGTGCCTTTTGTGTTCTTGACAAATCGTAAGCTTTCAACTTTTGTGAAGCCATTATTGATACAAATGAACAACTAGTGAGGTGTCAATTTTAAGGCAATTTTTTGTTTCTAAAACGTACAGTTCAATTGCTAGAAATATTTCATCTAGATTGTTAATTGATAGAATGTTAAATTTCCATGTCAGTTTCTACTTTGGTTGGGTAGTTCTCCTTGCATTTGTAAATCTTGTTGCAGTCTTTAGCCTAATGATAGTGTGGTATTACATCCAGGGCGATAACATAGTTGACTTAAAACTTTGCATCAAAGAAAACATCAAGGGATAATATTTGAATTGTGGATATTTGTAAATTATGTTGGTTTTAAACATATATGCACTCTTATGATGATGTGATTGGGACTATAAGTTTTTTTGTCATGTTTATCTGTTTGAAAAATAGATGAAATTACTCGCTTTCATTCCTGATAAATAATTCTTTCCTAATTTTATTCTTCCCCGTAGGAACCAAAATTTAGACGTGTTGTGCCAATTATTGCAAAGGGTTTTCTCTCATAGGAGCCTTTTAAACTAGACAAAATTTGAGTTGTAAAGCATAATTTCTCAATGGAGACTCAAGATATCGTGCACATTTCTTCCTCCTTCCCATTGTTTTGTATGAAATAAATTATGTGATGAACGAAATAATGGTGTGGAGGTAGAAATGTGCACGATACCCTGACTCTCATGCATCGAGCAATTATGCTTTAGAATCAAATTTTGTGCAGTTTAGAAGGCTCCTATGAGAGCAAAGCTTTTACAATAATTGGGACAGCTCATTGAAATTTCTACATATCTTGGTCTCAATTTCGACACAAACGTCTTCACTTTGACATCAATTGTATGGCACCTACGTAGAAAAGTAAGGAGTTTTGGTCATAATTTCAATGCAAAACTAGTCGCCTTTGATGTCGATTGTATGGCACAGGCGTAGAAAAGTAAGGGGTTTTGGTCACAATTTCGATGCCAAATTCTGGGTTTACATCGAAATTTCTACCAGTGGCGCCCACAAATGAGAAAATAATAGTTCTAGTTTCGCATCGGTAAGTCCACCTTTATGAAGTCAAAATTTCAACGCAAAATGTATGTGTCAAAAAATTGACCAAAAAAGACTGACAACAAGGTTAGTCACCTTATCGACCTACTCTGGTCAAAATTTTGACCTTTTCATGTCAAAATTTAGGCCTAAATTTACTAGTGTGAGATTATTTATATATTTGTTTATGTGTGTTGATTTATATATTTGTATTAATTGATTAATAAATTTTTGTGTTATTTAATTTATATATTTGCATGTGTTCTTTAAGTTATGAATTTATCTTTATGATTTTTTTAAATTTATTTATATTTTTTGATGCGTTTGTTGATCTATGTGTGTTAGCAGATTTATATATTTTTGTCTATAAGTTGATTTATAAATTTGTGTTTGTGTGTGATCACTATTTTATGAATATTTATTTTCATTAATTTATATGTGTATGAGTGAGATGATTTGTATATTTGTATGTGGGTGCATTGATTTATATATTTGTATTAGTTGATTAATAAATTTTTGTGTTAGCTAATTTATATATTTGTGTGTGTTCACTAACTTATGAGTTTTTATTTAAGGGTAAAAGGCCATGAGGCCCAAGATTGTCTTTAAATTTAAAAAATCATCTCAATTGGACACCAAATATCAAAAATGGATAGGTATCCTCGGTGTAGCCCTTACATAAAAATCATAGAGTAATTTAAAAAAATTATTTGTTGATTTATATATATTAGTTGATTTATACTTTTTTGTGCATTTATTGGTTTATAAATTTGTATTTGTGTGTGTTTACTATTTTATGAATGTGTGTATTCATTGATTTATATATTTGTGTTTGTTGATTAATAAATTGTGTTAGCTAACTTATATATTTGTTTCAGTTGATTTGCAAAGTTTTGTGTTAGCTAATTTATATATTTGTGTTGTTTACTAACTTATGAATTTATATTTGTGATAATTTTTAAATTTATTTATATTTTATGTGTAATTGTTGATCTATGTATGTTAGCTGATTTATATATTATTGTGCATTTGTTGATTAATAAATTTGCATTTCTGAGTGTTCATTATTTTATGAATGTGTTTGCTCATTGATTTATATATGTGTGAGTGAGATGTTTTGTATATTTGTATGTGTGCGCATTGATTTATATATTTGTGCTAGTTAATTAATAAATTTTGTTGTTAGCTAATTTATATATTTCTACGTGCTCACAAACTTATGAATTTAGCTTTGTGACAATTATTTAATTTATTTATATGTTTTTAGTATTTTTATAGATGTATGTTAGCTGATTTATATATTTTTGTGCATTCATTAGTATATAAATTTGTTTTTTTTTGTGTTCACTATTTTATTTATGTGTGTTCATTGATTTATGTGTGTGAGTAAAATGATTTGTATATTTGTATGTGTGTGTGTGTTGATTTATATTTGTGTTGGTTAATTAATAAATTTTAGTGTTAAGTAATTTATATATTTGTGTGTTTCACAAACTTATAAATTTATCTTTGATATTTTTTTAATTTATTATTATTATTATTATTATTATGTGTGTGTTTTTTGATTTATGTATGTTTCCCACTTTATGTATTCTTCTCCATTCATTGATTTATAAATTTGTGTTGTGTATTCATTGGTTTATATATACATTATATGAGTGAGATGATTTGTATATTTTTTATTTTTAAAAATATTTTTAAATATTTTTTGTGCATGTTGATTTATGTATATATAAATATGTATTTTTTTTATAAATATTTTTAAATATCTATAAATATATATATATATATATATATATATATATATTAAAAATATTTATAAATCTGTGTAAATAGCAAGAAATGTGTATAAATATGTAAATATATAGATATATTTATAAATATGTATAATTGTGTTAAAATATTTGTAAATGTGTATAAATATTTGTAAATATATAAAAAATATGTCAATTTATATAAAAATATGTATAAACAATTTAAAACATATAAAAACACCTATACATATTTTTAAATGTATATAACTATTTATAGATATATTTATATATGTCTAAATATGTTTTTTGATGGGTATAAGTTTAAATATTTAGTAACATGTATACATATTTATAAATCTATATAAATATTAATAAATCTATATAAATAATGTATGTAAATGTTTAAATATGTATTAATATGTATAAATGTGTAAATACTTATAAATGTGTGTAAATATTCATAAATTTATAAGTGTGTAAATGTTTATAAATTTATAAATGTGTATAAATGTGTGTAACTATTTATAAATTTGTCGAAATCTCTATAAATATTTAAAAATATTAATATGTGTGCATAAATATTTATAAATGTGTGTAAATATTGACATATGTGTATAAATATTTAAAACTACACTTTTCTCTCTTCAACTTGTGTACACACCCTTGATTTGATTTTCTTGCATATGCATGGCTTGTGAGAGGTTTTTGACATTTGATTCTAACCCACCTATTTGTTTGGACCTACTCCTAGTGCTTACCCCCAATTTTGGGGCCAAGGCTGAGGTGGATACAAATGTATTCAGACCTAGTATATTGGTTAGTGGGGTTGACTCTAAGCAAGATGACTCTTCTAGTGATTCTCTTAAGGATGATTTGGCTTTCTCAAGACTATCCTCAAGGAGCCCTACTAGGTTGACAAAGAAGGATTTAGAATCTAATATTGATTAAAAGGAGGCCCTTGTTGGGAAAACAACTTACTCTTCTTCCATTGAGAATCCCAAGATTCGTCATGGTGTGAATGGCTCAAAAATCTTCCTCCTTGATAGTGTGGTTGACAATATCTCATTTTCCTTGCTAATGTAGCCCAAACCCTTCAAAACAATAACTTAGAAAATTACACAAAACAAAATTTTGAGAATGCCATATTCTTCATTGACCTTTTCCAACTCTACTCTACCCCTACAATGAAAGAAAAAAAAAACTACTTATTACTATTTCAAAAATTACTGTGTTTGGTAGATTTTTAGGAAAAATATTTTTTTCCATTTTTGGTAATTTTCAAAACCCATCCCATGAATCCTAATTTTTTCCAAGAAAAGAAACCAACTAAGGCAAGATGAATTACCAACTAATCTATGAAATCAAGCATATGATTTCTGATTTATTACAAAAATAATTTTCTAAAAATGGGAAAAAACACAAAAAACCAATTTTGGAGGCCAAGATGATATTTTAGGCTCTCGAAAAAATGTGAAAATGGCCACCAATCGAGTTGAGCTCCATTAAGAATCCTAAAAGCTCCCCCTCAAGCAAATGCCTATAGACTTTCAACCAAAACCCACATCTGAGTCAAAAGTTATGACTCTCGGAAGTTGATGCATCATTCTCCCCTTCTTGAAAGAAATGCAACTCCTACAAGTGGCTATCTGTAAATTGCTATAATTTTATTAGATCTAATTGCATTATTTCCCACTTAGATAACCATTTACTCTCTATTTCAGGTAACCCATTCCACTGTATCAGGTATTTTTTATGATGGCCATGCCTCATGGAGGTTGTCTATTTGTCAAGAATTTTGACAATCTTTTCTTTGTTCTTATTGGGAAGGTGATGTTGTCAATCCACTCCTTGGATGTTATCTACACTTGGAACATCTCCATGGAATGTGTATAAATTAAAAACATTAAAAATAGGGGAGATATCAAGATTTTTTGGTAAGCTAATCTCATAAGCATTATCATTAATCTTTTTGATGATTTTGCAAGGCCCAATCTTTTTATACTTTAGTTTATGACATGTTCCTATAGGAAACCATTCACACCTCAAGTAAATCATCACCAAGTCACCTACAATAAATATTTGTTGTCTCTGAGTAGCATTTGCAATAATCTTGTAACTGGCATTATTATCCTGTAACTTTTGTTTGACATCTTGTTGGAGCTAGTGAAGGTGTTCAACAAAGGTAACTCCATCATCACTAATTCTATCTCCCAAGGGAAGTGACACAAGATCTAGAACACCTAGCTTGATGGTTTTGGCCATAGACAAGTTGAAATTGAGATTTTTTGGTGGATCTGTTAACAAAACTATTATAGGAAAATTCTGCCTAAGGCAATGCCAAGTCCCACTATTAAGGCTTCTCATCCACAATGCAGCATAGCAGATTTCCCAAACTCTAATTGACTACCTCTATTTTTCCATCACTTTGAGGATGATAGGCACTACTAAACTATAACTTTTTTCCTAATTTCCTCCTGAGAGTCCTCCAAAAATTACTCGAGAACTTAGTATCTTTATTAGAGGTAATGGTCTTTGGAAGGCCATGTAAACAAACAACTTCTGAGAAGAATAGTTCTACTATTATAGTTGCATCATTGGTCTTTTTACAAGCAATGAAGTGGAAATTTTTTGAAAATTGATCAACAACCACAAAAATAGAATCATTTCCTCATTGAATGTGTGGGAGACCCAATACAAAATCCATACTCAAGTTAGTCCATGGTTCAATGGATACTGTTAAAGGCATGTATAATCCTGTATTTTGTGAATGTCCTTTAACCACTTGAAAAATTATGCACCTTGCCACATATTTAGTGGAATCCCTCTTTATCTTGAGACAATAATACTATCTTCAACCAAGTTTATTGTTTTGTCCTTTCCAAAGTGTCTAGCTAGTCCAACACTATGAAATCCTCTGATAATGTTTTCCCACATGGATCTATCTAGTATACATAGTTGTTTACCTTAAAGAGGTAACCATCCTACATAAAACAATCACCTTCCACATGATCCAAATTACCAAAAGATGAAGCCTTTAGTTGTTCTACAATTTCCCAAAAATCATCATTAGTTTCATACAAGGCCTTAATAGCATCAAAACTAGTGACCTCAATTTCCATTGTGGTTAATAGTGTAGCATGCCTACTCAAGGCATCCTCAACATGATTTTTTTTGCTAGACTTATGTTTCAGAACAAATGTATATCCCTATAAGAAAGATACCCACTTGGCATGTCAATGATTCAACTTCTTTTGTGTTGAGATATTTCAGATCAATATGATTAGTAAATAGCACAAACTCATGTGGGACCAGATAGTGCCTCCAATGTCTTAATGCTTGAACAATTGCATAAAACTCCACATCATAGGTAGGATAATTCTTTCTTTATTTAATTTATCACTAATGAAGGCTAGAGGCTTACCTTCTTGGCTAAGAACATTGCCTATCCCAACATGTGAAGCATCACACTCTACTTCAAAAATTTTGTCAAAATTTGGAAGTGTCAATATAGGAGCTTCAATTACCTTTTTCTTCAAGAATTTAAAACTCTCTTCAACATTTATTTTCCATGTGAACTCCCTTCCTTTAGTATAGTCTATTACGGGTGCCATAATACTACTAAAATTTTGGATAAACTTTCCGTAGAAAGTTGCCAACCCATGAAAATTTTGTACTCATATTATACTAGAAGGACTAGGCCATTCTAGGATTTCTTTTACCTTTTCTGGATCCATTTGAATAGTAACTTGAGAAATGACAAAGCTTAGGAAGGTCAAACTAGTTTACATGAATCTACACTTC
Organism: Cupressus sempervirens; assembly: GCA_028749045.1. Lineage (NCBI taxonomy): Eukaryota > Viridiplantae > Streptophyta > Pinopsida > Cupressales > Cupressaceae > Cupressus > Cupressus sempervirens. The sequence continues at coordinate 102,975,147 of CM053788.1, forward strand.
TTCAAGTTTGCAAAGAGATTTTCCTTCCTTGTGACACTCAAGATGATCCTTAGGTGTTGTAAGTGTTTTTCCTTGCTTCTACTATAGATCAAAATATCATCAAAATAAACTACAACAAACTTACCAATGTAAGGTCACGACATTGTATTCATCAACCACATAAATGTGTTAGGTTTGTTCAAAATCCCAAAAGGCATAACCATTCACTCTTACAAACCATCTCTTGTCTTAAATGTTCTCTTCCATTCATCTCCCTCTTGAATGCAAATCTGGTGGTAACCACTTAGGAGATCAATCTTACTGAAGTAATTAGCCCCCATTGATTCATCCATCATGTCCTTTATCTAATGAATAAGAAACCAATACTTAATGGTAATCTTATTTAGTGCACATCCTCCATGTGTCATCCTACTTTGGAGTCAAAAATGTGGGTATTACACACAGACTCATGCTTTCCCTAATTAGATTCTTTTGCACCAATTCTGTCACTTGTTTATTCAACTCTGCATGTTGTGTTGGATTCAACTGATAGGTTGCTTGATTAGATAGAGTTGCTCCAGGAATAAGATCAATATGATGTTGAATATCTCTTTTGGGTGGGAGACCATCAGGTAGTTCATCAGGAGCAACATCAACAAACTCCTCCAGCACCTTAATTGCCTTAAGTGGAACCAATTTTTATTGTTCTTCTCCTCTTTTTAGTACTAGTGCATAACAACAACATATTACATTCATTTCTTTGAAAACTTCTTTTGCAGACAATTTGGCTTCATTCTTATTTTCATCCTTAAGTGACAATAGAACCACTTTAGAGTCATCCTTCCAAAATGTGTAAGTATTTTTCTCCCCATCATGTATGACCTTCCTATCATACTATCATGGTCTTCCCAAAAACATATGGCAAGCACCCAAAGGGATAACATCACACCATATTTCATCCTTATAAATTTTTCCTATGGTAAATCTAACTAAACATCTTCTATTAACCATTACTTCATTTACTTTCTTAAACCATGCAATACGATAAGGATGATGATTCTTTTCACATTGTAAATTTAATTTCTCTACCATTTCTCTAGATACCATATTCTCCAACTATCCCCATCAATAATAACTTGACATACATTTCCACCAAAAGTGCATCTAGTTCTAAAAATGTTGGTCTAGTGCCATGAATTGTTAGAGTTCTTTGCAGGAACTTCATTTTTTTCTAGAATGATCATTGATCTTCTCATCTTGAGGGTTTCTCCCACATTTAGTGAAACTTCTTGCTCCTCTTTTGGTTGAACTAGGTTCACTCTAGGCTGTCTTCCTTGATTTATTTTCATGTTATAATTTGAGCATTCAAAGGCTCTATGTCCTTCTTCTTCACATATAAAATAGGTAAATAGCTTCCATTGGTTTTCCCATCCTCTTCTGCTACCACGACCTCATCCTTGTTGAAATCCCCTTGCTCTTTCTTATTTTACAAGATCTTATCTAGAATATGTATTTCCTACAAATCCTTGGAGGATTCTCCTCATCCATAATTAGGACCTCCTAGAAATGGTGTTGAGGGACCCCTTCTTCCTTCTCTATTCCTTTGATTGTACTATTGATTATGTTTTTCTTCAGTCTTTAGGGCTAGTTGGTAGGACTCTTCCATACTATTAATATGATGTATGCTCAAGTCAGCTTAGATAGAAAATTTTAGGCCATTTATGTATTAAGCTGCCATCTACTCATCATCTTCTTGATGCTCTATTCTCATGGATAACTTATAGAACTCATTTGTGTACTCTTGTATGGGGAAAAATTCTAGTTCAAATTCTAGAACTTACAATATAGGGTTTATGAGAAATCCAAGGGTAAGAACTTTTAATTTTCTTTCATGTCCTTTTAATTTTGTGCATGTGAGCTTCATCTTCTTTTCCTCTGCCATAGGCTTGCATTCAAAAAATTTCCTCATCTCATTTAGCCAGTCTATTAATTCATTTGGCTTAAGACTACCAACATAGTTTGAAACTTCAATCTTGATCCCTTCATTTTTACCTTCTAAAGCTTGAAGCACTCTATCTTCATAGCTCAGTTCTTCCAACTGTTCTTCATTTTCTTCATTTTGATTATTACTTATTTGGTTTTCCTATTCATTTGATTAATTCTCTCCTTGTACTATTGGTATTCCTTGATTATCCATTCACTCATTCATTCGTTCAATCTGCCTCTGCATATCCAACATCAATCTTTGCATTGGAGTGACACCTCCTCTTCCTCTTCCTCTTCCTCTTCCTCTCCCAACCATCTTCCCATTTTGATACCAAATGATGTAGCCAAAACCCTTCAAAATAATAACTCAAAAAATTACACAACACAAAAGTTTAAGAATGTTATATTCTTCATTAAACTTTTCCAACTCTACTCTGCCGCTACAATGAAAGAAGAACAACTACTTATTACAATTTCAAAAATTACCATATTTGATAATTCTTTTAGAAAAACAAAATTTTCCATTTTTTGGTAATTTTTAAAACCCATCCTACGTATCTTGATTTTTCTTAAGAAAAGCCCCCAACTAAGGCAAGATGAATTGTCAACTAATCTATGGAATCAAGAATATGATTTTGGATATATTGCAAAAACAACTTTCTAAAAAAAAGGACAAAAATACAAAAATCTAATTTCAGAGGCTAAGATGATATTTTAGGCTAAGATGATACTTTTAAGTAACCTATTTCATGAGCTTCCCACTTCACCTCCTCCCTTTTCTTGGCTTTAGACTTTGCTATTCCTATATCTCTAGCCTTTCCAATTTTAATCCCTGGCCTCCTATTCTGAATTGCCCTTTCAAAATTCATGAACACACAATTTGATAAAAAAAATTCTAAAGATTGCTACATTCACCACTTCTTCAATAGAATGATCTATTATTTTTAAGAGTTGATCAATTGTCTCTGATCTATCCTAAAATATCCTCCTATTTTGTTCCTTCCAAACCTCCCATATCACAATTGAGGGAAAAATTCTTTAAATACTTTCTAAACAATTTCTTCTTCCTCCCCTTGGCCATGAAATGAAAATGGCCTTGAGAGAGGGGCATCATGGTCCTACCCAAGCCATTTTTCCTAGGAGGTGACTCCAATAGTTTGCTACTATATCACAGTTTAATAATAAGTGATCCACATTCTCCTCATCCCTTCCACACATAACACATTTTGTAGAGCCCTAGAAACCAAATTTTCATCTTCTCTCCCCTATTAAGATTCTTTCTTGGATTTCTAGCCATGCAAATGTGCTAGCCTTTGGGAGAATTTCTTTACTCCAACATAAATCCCTTGCATCAAAACATTCATCCATCCTAGAATCTAAAATTTCATATCCCAACTTAACTAAATATTTACCCGAGGCTGTTGCACACCAACTAATCTTATCTTCCTTATTTAAAATGCAAACCTTCCTACTCTTGAAAATCTCCCTTAGAGAGTGTTGTTGTCCATCCAAAAGACCATCTACTCACCAATCTTTCCATTTCCATATTTTCCAAAAAACCCCACCACTCTCCTCCATATAATTTCTAACATTCATGTCCCATTTATCACATAATATCTATTTCAAGTCTTCATCACCACATTCCTCATCTATAGATTTATTTATGTTTCAAGAATCCTCCCAAAACTTTTCCCTATTGCCATCTCCTAAGACCCAAGAGATATGGTAAGTAATGACATGTTTACATAATAGTATAAAATTCCATATTTCAAAACCTCTTATCAGATTTTGAATAGTTAAAATTTGTAAATTCTCATTAGAATCAAATAATTTTACCTTCAGAATCCTCATCCATAAATGCTCAACATCATTTTTCAATTGCCACACCAACTTAGCTCCTAAAGTTGTATTCATTGTATTCTAGTCTTTAATACTTGCCCCTCCAAACTTCTTAGGCCAGCAAATTTTCTTCCATTTTAGTAAAGGCCACTTTTTATCCTCCCCTACCCCACTCTAGAAGAATTTCTTCATTTTCCTTTCCACTAAATTTATCACCTTCTTTGGAATTTTTAAACACATCATTGATAAAAATAGAACTATTGAAACCACAGATTTTAACATCAAAATCCTAACTACTAAAGTTGGCCATTTTCCTTTCCAACCTTCCATTTTCCTCAGACATTTCTCAGCTAACCCCCTCAAAACTTCACCTTTATTATGTCCTTGAAATAAAGGTATTCCCAAATATTTACTCAAAAGAGATCCTTGTCTTATATTCAGAATTCTTCCTATAGCTCTTCTTCTAGAAAGAGGGGTGTTAGAAAAGAAAATTTCGGGCTTTTCCCAATTTATTTTTTGTCTTGAAACTTTCACATAAATTTCCAAAGTTTTCTTCATAACTCTCGCTTCCCACTCTAATGCTTCTCCTATAAGGAAGGTGTCATCCACAGACTATAAATGTGAAATTGGATCCACTCCCCTTACAACCTTAACCCCTTTCCACTAGCCCTTAACCCTTCTTTATATAATTAGCCTCCCCAGAACTTTAGCCAAAATTATAAATAGGAAAGGAGATAAAGGATCTCCCTTTCTTATCCCTTTTTCTAATTTGAAAAAACCTTGGGGACTGCCATTAACCAACACTGAGAACCTTACTGAATTTAGACAACCTTTTACCCAACTAATCCATTCCTCTTTAAAAGAAAATATTTCAAAAATTTAAATTAAAAACTCTATTTACCTCATCATAAGTTCTTTTTATATCCATCTAACCCATCATTTTGCAAAAAAAATTTGTTCTAACCAAGTGGATCATTTCATGAGCTACAATCACCCCTTCAAAAATTGATCTTCCTGGAGCAAATCCACTTTGTTCCTTTAAAATTGCATCATCTGGCACTTCTTTTAGCTTGTTAGCCACAACCTTTGAAATGATTTTATAGATAATTTTACATAAAGAGATAGGTCTAAAATCCTCAAAGGAGTTACATTCCTCTTTTTTAGGAACAACGGCAATAAAATTGTTATTTAAATCATTTAGAACAAACCCTCCTCTTCTTGATTCCCCCACCATCTCCAAAATTTCATTTTCTATACATTCCCAAATGAGTCTAAAGAATCTTCATGTGAATCTATTAGGCCCTAGACTCTTATCTTTCCCAAACCCCATAGCGCTTTTTTCACTTCCTCTTTAGAGACTACAACATTTAACCTTGCATTTTGCTCATCTGTAATGCATTTTTTAATACATTCCAAAACCTCCTCATCAACATCCTCCCCCCAACCTCTGTTCTACCTCTATCCTTGAAGAACTTAACTACAACCTTTTTTATCAAGATTGGGTCATTTATTACCTCACCTTCTCTATTCTCAATTGAGAAGATTTTATTGTGAGATCTTTTGATTTTTACTAAATTGTGGAAAAACTTTGTGTTCTTATCCCCTTCTTTCAGCCAAGTTTCCCTTGACTTTTGCCTCCAAAACATTTCTTCTCTTAACAGGGTCTCATCATACTCTATTTTTAGCCTCATTTCATTCTTAAAATCATCCTTATTCATACCTTCCAAAATTATTTTCACATTCAATATTTTAAATTCTCCTTCCAAGTCATCATTTCTTTTGAAGATGTTTTGGAAAGATTCTCTGTTCCACACCTTCAGTTTTCCTTTTATATACTAAAGCTTCTTAAATATCTTAAAATCCATGTTACCTTCCCTCTTCGGAGCTTCTCACCACCAAATCTCCATCATTTCCTTGAAACCATCCACCCTTAGCCACATAGATTCAAATTTGAAAGGATATCAATTAGAGGTAACTTCCTCCTATAATCTCAAACTAATGGGGAAGTGGTTAGACCCATGAATAGGAAAAATCTCAACTTCCACAAACCAATCAACTTTAGTCCAATCTCCTCCTAGAAGGAACCTATCAAATTTTTTAGTGATATTTACAAATCCTTTCCTCCTATTGTTTCATGTAAAGTCCTCCTATTTGAAGGGAATAGTAATAAGTCCATTATCCATAACAAAAGATGAGAAGTCCTCCTATAAGGTTGACCTCCAACCCTTACCTCCCTTTTTTTCTTCTGGTTATAAGAAAGCATTGAAATCCCCTCCTACTATGGTGATTTCATCTTGTAAGATTTCCAGCACATTTATAAGTATTTTCCAAAGTTCTCTCTTCTCTCTGCTTTGAGTTGAGCCATATACATTAATAGCATTGAAGTCATATCCCAATTGTTTTGAGGAGACCTTTAACCACTACCACTTCCTTTTAGACTGCATTATAATTCACTTTGCTATTTCCTTGTTCCAAAGGACACATAAACCCTAAGAAACTCCCTTAGTAGCTACCCAAACACTTATCCATCTACACAACTTTCTTCTCATTCCCTCAGCATCATCCTTCTTTACCTTAGTTTCCTGCATGAACATTATATCTAGTTTTTCATGTTCTAGGCCTCTCCTGACCAAGCAGATTTTTTTAGGGGCATTGCATCCCCTAACATTCCACGAGAGGATCTTCATCCCTTCTAGGAAGGGTTCTTACCCCTACCTAATTTTAGTTTACTTTGACCTCTTGCACCTCCTGCTATCTGAATTAGTGCATCAATTGTTCTTCTTCCCCTTTTCTGACTCTCCCAAGCCATTACTTTATGTTTTTTTATTTTCAATTTCTCAATGGTTCTATTTTCTTTAAGGATTGTATTTTCCTCCATCCCAAAAAATCTTCATCCTCTTCTACATCTCCATCTACTTCCTCCTCATTTAGACTCTCCTCTAAGCTTAACTCCCCTGGTCTTCCTTTCAAGTTTCTAATTGGGGAAATTTTAGTACCCTTAAAAACTTCCTCTATATCACCTTCTTGCCCGATTATATACCCTTCATTCTCCTCCCATTCTATATGTGCTTCTGCTAGTTTTTCAAACACCAATTCTAACTAACAATCACATTCCTGAGGTTCTTGAGTTCCTTTAACTTTCCTGTTAACCCTTATATCAATTTCTTCTATATTGCTATCTATCAACCTTTCCTCTTCCACTATCTTAGTCCTCACCTACTTCCCTATTTCACAAATCTTCGCTCCTTCCCTCCATTGCTTATCTACATCTGCCTTTGTATTTATTGATGTAATTTTTTGACTCCTACACCATTTTCCATATCCTCACCTAAAGCTTGACGCCCATTCAAAAACTCGGATTCCCTCTAACCTATTTCCTGACAATTGTTTGCTCTCATTTTTACCATCATAATTTTTTCTATTTCTGCATTATCCCTCTTCCACTGGTTTTCACTCACATCCTTCTACACTTCTAAAGTCCTTGCTATCTATGTTGCCCTTCTAACTAGCGTTTCCTCTTCCTTTTCTTTATAACATCCATCTTGTTTACACTCTTCAGAGTCATGTTCCTCACATAGACAGAATTCAAAAACCTTTAATCCTTCTTCCATTGGTTGTCTCCACACAACCTCATCAATAAAGATCTCAATCATTTCTGGGATTGGGTGGCAATCCTTCCACATTATACATATTCTTGGGAACATTTGTAGAGTTTCTTTGTCCACCATTTCTACTACCTTTTTAAATGTTCCTATTTGTTTCCAATCACTTTGTAACACTGCTCCTGCCAATATTCTTGAGGAAAATTTCTCAAACCTACCCATATAGGGAGTTCCTTTATTACATCCTTTGTTGGATCAAAATTTATGGCCCATTTCTTTAAATAAAATCCATATCCATCCATAAAATAAGGACCACTATTCAAAATCCAATCATTATCTTGTGCTATATCAACTATCACCATACAAAAACTATTTTCAAGAGTTTTAAAATCTTTCACTTCCCCATATTTCTCATCACACCACATTTTGACTTTCTCTATTGAAAAACTTGGCCCTCCCCAGTTTAGAAATAAAGCATTTTTCTCCAAAAAGTTACTTCTCTCCTTTATCAAACACCTATCTAGCACTGCTTTTTCCACTATGTAGTGTGTCCACTATTGATCCTCAACTATTTGTTTCTCCTAATTTTCAACAGCTTGTGGTTTTCTCAGTTTTTTTGCTATATCTTCAAAAACCACCTTCCCACCCAAATTCACCAATGTAAATCTTTGCACCAAGTGTTTTCTCCAGACATTTTCATTTTGTCTTGCTCTTCCATTTTGTCATTTGTCTTCATTGTTCTGGCCCACTTTCTTCCATTGAAAGCTTTCCCTAAAAGTTATATTCCCATTTTTCCATCTACCATTCCAATTCCCCCAATAAAACCTTCCTTCATCTTTCCTAAATGGTTCCCAGACATTTCCCAACCTTCCAAACCACCCAGAATTCTTGTTTTTTGCTAAAAACCCTCTTTGGGTTTCTCTCCTTTAGTGCTCTGCCATTCCCCTCTGTCTATTCCCAAATCCTCAAAATTACTCCTCCTTTGCAAATCACAATTTCTATGATAGATCTAATAAAAAATATGGCAATTGGGGAAATTTGTGAAAACCTTCAACATTTTGACAAAAGTGTGTTAAAATTATCGATGGAGGATGAGAATAGAAAGAAAAGGTCCCTAAAGACGGTTGCAAGGGGGATTAAGCTATCAAAATCTCTTCCTTATTTATTCCAAACCCTAATAGATTTTAAATTTATTATGATATCTGATCATAGCAATATTATTCATAATTTATAATTTATAATTCTTTCCCTCCAATGTTTTGACAAAATGACACCAAAAAATAACTCATAGCACAAAACTCACCACTACACGATAAATGCTTGACCAAAACTCAAAATCATCATTATTTACCTTTTTGACAATATGAACTAATTGGTCAATTATTGGGGCTTTCCCATCAACATATCTTTGATATCATAAACATTGACAAAGATATCCTTATCTCTTTTAGTACGTGTCTATGTTGATGTTCCCTTCTTAATTCTTCTTGCCTGGACTTCCTAGCCAATAGATCTCGTAAAATTTTCATTTTCTCATATATCAAGTTATCAGTGTCAAATTTTGGGATCATTATAACTTCATCTAACGTTATTGGATTCTCATGTGACCTTCCCTTTTTCTTCAACATTTTCTTCATTGGTGTGTTTCTACTTGATAATGCTAGCCATAGAGAGTGTGATGAAACTTCTACATTTGGTCTCTTTGGTTCTTATTCACCACTACCATCAATGATTACTAAAGCTAACTCCTTTTGAGTTGTAATTATCTTTCTTTTATTTGTAACACTTTTTTGAGCTTTAGTTTCTTTAGGAGGTTCTACACTTGGTCCTTTCTCTTCCTTTGTTTCCTTCTTCTCCTGACATTGTTCCTCAATCCTTGTAGCACTGGATGGTTTTGTCTCCTTTGTTCCCTTTGCAAGAGATCTTGAGACTTGTGCTCCTCCTTTGCCCATAGTATATTTCTCTACTTGAGCGTTCATCCCATCAGTCTGATCCTCTATGGTTTGATCTGCCTTAGTAGGCTCTTCATACCTTTTCTCTTCAACTGTTGATACACTCTATTTCTTGGCATCTACAAAAAGAGTCTTTTATTGTAATTGAGCATTGTAATCAATAGTAACTATAAGTGTTTTATTTATAGTCATAGTTACATGTTGATCCATTACTTTGTCTTTAATCCTTGGATATTCCATGATTTGCACAATAATTGGATTAGTGGCATACATCAAAGTGTTTTTTATAGATTTATGAGCTTTCTCCCCTTTCTATTTCTCGGTAGACACTATCTTTTTTGGCTCTTTGATAGCTAGAGCCACATTGGGCAATGTAGTGATAGGGGTTTTGTCCTCAATGATGACTATCTCTATCTATTTTTCCTTATCTTGAGCCATTTTCTCTATAGTTTCCACAAATTTTTTAGCATCTTTATACAGATATATTGTGATATCCAACTTAACTTTGTCATCTTCCTTTTCTTCTTCTTCTGCTGGTGTTGGCATTGACCCAAAAGCTTTCTTCTAGATAATGTTTCTCTCATGTACCACATCTTCAATTTTATTTCTCAAAATTTTAGAAGCCCTTGTTTTAGGCACAAATATCTTTGCAAAATATATCAAGGCTATAGATATATTAGTCTTGCCTAAATTAGGCATAGTTTAATGGGCTAAATTTGTTTCCCTTATTTGTCTTTCTGTACTTAATGCCCATTTCCACATAGAATCAATTTGATTGTATAATTCCTCCTACAATTCTTTACCTAACTCTATTGCTGTGTATTTAAAATTCATCATCATATCCAAAACTACATGCTCTACTTTTTCTTTATCACTTCTATCTAAAGTATCATACTTTATATGTTTAAATATTGTTAACCCTCTTGAACCTCTAATAATCTCACATACCTTTTCTATATCCTAAGGAGCTCAATTAGGCACTATCTAAAACTTGCTCAAATCATTTGATTCAGTCCTCTTAGCTTCATGATCCTCCTCATCACCAGGTTTAACAACAAGTTTTCTCCTCAACCTCTTCTTCTACTAGCCTTGCTTTATCTCCTTGGTCTTTGATGACCTCTTCTTTCCCTTTGTTGGCCTAGTTATCTTCACTAGTCCTTTCTTTGGCTTGACAGTTGTAAGGGTTGGTGCCTTGGATCCTTGTTTGGTTACTCTTCTTTGTGGTGTAGAAGTGGGTGGTGTAACCACTTTATTTAGGCTTCTTTTGACCTTAAGATTGACAATTACAATCTTCTTATCTTTTGGTGCCTGAGGCTCAACAACTATAAGCTCTTTACCTTTAGATTCATCTTCTTCTACATAATCATCATCATCACTATCATGATCTTCCCCTTTTCCTTTGGTGATTTACATAAGGGGATTATCCAAGTTTACCCTCTAGGTCATGGATCATTTTCTCTCTTCTTATTCATTTTAGGGACCTTTTTTTACATCATCATTTTGATCATTACAATCTCATATTTGTTGAATGGCTTATCAACATTCTTTTCAATTGATTATGCCAATAATTTTGTAATAGCCACACACACTTCATCAACATTAACCTCATTTTTCATTGGCCTTAGCCATGCCACCCTTGGTATGATGACCTAAGCATAGGAATAGTTGGTATCCACCATGAATCATATGTATTATAATATTGATCGACCACTGACTTAGGTATTCTCATCCTATTCTTCATTTTTCTTTTGAACTTATCAAAATACCCATCCAATATTGTTTCAAAATTTTCACCTAATTGTTTAATATATCCAATGATCTTCTCAATTACAGGTCTATCCTTATCCCACACTATATCTCCAATGGTAGGGAAAGAGTTATGTACAAAAAATAATATGCATAGTATAAGTGATCCCAACTTACATGATGTATTCTTTGCTTTCCCGATAGCGCCAAGATTTTGTAAAATTTGAATCAATTGTAGCTTGATCAATTCATAGCTATGGTGCTTCTTGACTATCTTATATCCCTACAGCTATATGAAGCACATTGTTTAGTTGGCTTGACTGATAAAACTTATGTGCAATCACTCAGACCGCAAACTCAATGATTGAATCATCAATTGCATTGATAGACATTCCTCAACCATTCCACTTTTCCTTTGTGAGGTCTTCAATTATATTCCTAGCCTAGTAGTGAATGACCTTTACTTGGTTACAAGTAGGGTAACTAGTTACCTAATGTATGATCAATTTGGTAATCTTAATTGGCATATTCTCCAACCATAACTTCATATCATGCAACTTGATCAAAATAATCTTAATCCATTCCACCTTGAAAACCTTGGGAAAATCTAGGGCACAAGTTAGGCCTTTCTCGACAACAACTCTATTTTCCTCTTTCAACACTCTATTTTTGCATAGCTTATCATATGCATTCCTTAGCTTAAAATTGCCAATTTCTCCAATTTTACACATGTATCATGATCTTATATCATGTACCATGATAACACAAGGTGGACTCAATGACAATGCTCTAGATGCATCTCTAATCATCACAATCTCTAGATAACCCTTGAATTTTGGCAGAGGGCATGCATCATTACACACAATCTGATATATTTATTCTTTGATGCCTCCTTCTTTCCACTTCTAGATGTATATGATGCCATTGAAAACTAGGGTTTTGAACTATGAACAATTTCACAAAATCATCAAATTCAATTTAAAGGAACTTTGCAAACTTACATAGTTTCACCAATGACACACACTAAAATTCTCTACACTTTACACAAATAGCTCTGCAATCACCTTGATATCAATTTGAGGGTTCTAAATCACTAGGAGAATGTAAAAATGAACTTAAAATTGACTAAATACCTTCAAATGGTCAAAATTTCCTCTCATTTAATGCTTCATACTTTTAGTAGGTAAACACAAAGTGAATGGTAGCTATCTTGGCATGCATAAGATAATTCAACATTAATACTTCCATTCACTAGCTTGGTCAATACATCAACTCAATTGCAACTATATTCCTATTATCAATCATAGCTAGGTCAATGCAAGAGCTCGATCCACACTGTGACTCGGTCACAACTAGCATTGATACTAATGCTCGGCATCAACTATCTTCCAACTCAGTTTACACATTAGAATTGTCCTAATGCATCTCATCTTATGTAGATATGGACTTTACTACATCACATGTTAGGAACTAACATATGATAAATCATTTTAAATATAGTCCCTGACTTACCTTCTTTTCTTATTTTGTGGTAGTGTGATCACCTAATCCATTGTATTGGGTGATCTCAACTTCACTAGTTCCATTGTTGCTTGCTTCTTCCTTCTTCCAAGTTTGATTCATATGATTTCTTGTATGTTCTACATCAACATTTTATTTTCCTTTTGTTTTGTTCATTTCTTGGTGCTGGTGCTCAAGTCCTATAGTTTCTACTCAAATGTCCAATCTTATGACAATTATAACAAACTATACTTCCATTCACCTGACTCTTAGATTTACCCCTGAAATGTATCCTGATACAATTTTCTTCAATATGACCATACTCACCACATAAATGACAATTATACTTTGTAATATAATATTTATTATATGAGTTACCTTGCTTAGGGGCATTTCCTCACTTCTTGGTTGTCCAATTATGTTTTTCCTTCAATCTGTATTCTTGATCTCTATGTCCACACTTATGAAAATTGTACCAATATTCTTCAAATCTAGGTGCAACCAATGTATTGCTGATGCAAGGAGGGATTGAGAAGCTAGGACTAGAGGCACACCAAACTACCCAAGCACCTTACTGAGTAATGCAATAGAATCAAACAACACGGAGAACAACACCAAGGAGAGAATTGTTGAGATATCATTTTACATGATGCTTGATGCTAGGAATCCTTTCAAACTCCTCCCTTGAAAAGCTAATCTAGGATCAACTCCAAGGTTTCAAGAAATCTTGTGACCTGCTAGAATTCACTCAATTGAAGATAAATGTGTATGTTCAAGAGGAGTTCTTTGCTGGTTTGAACAATTTAGGATAAGATGTTTGATTTGTTGTTTGAAAAGTAACCACAAAAGAGATATATTTTTGGTATTTTATAATTTGTGATGATGCAATTTATCAATGCAACTATATGAATTCCTATTTTAACCAGGTGTTAGAAAAGAAAATAATGAAGATAAGGTAATCAAAGATTAAAGAGAATAACTTGAAAGGAAAATTCCTAATGGACATAAACCATGATAACAACATGTCTATGAGTTGAATCATCAAAAAGATCAGGTAGGAAACCAATGAAAATAGGAGCAAAGCTTCCTCAATTCTACTGATTAATAATAAAGAAAAGATGTTATACTTCTCGCCAAATTGCAAGACCACAAAAAGTGTGCTCATGTGAGAGAAGAAGTTATGCACGAACAATAGGTGATCTTTTCACTAACTCGATATGTCAGCAGAATTCATTAACATGATTCAAACACCAGAACTAAAAGGTCATACAATCATAACAACACAATAAAACAATTCTAGCTCCATTATTATTCATGAACATGAATTCACAAAAATAACACAGTCCGACAAAAATAACTACACTCAGAATGAGAGCACCAATAGCATATCTTATTGCATCAAAATAATGGCTTGGAGTACATATTACATCAATTTATTTATAAGAAATCATCTCCTCTCTTTGTGTTAGGAGAGAAAATTCTAAAAATGCAATTCAAATGCTAAAAATTAACAAAAAAAATCTAATTATATATAAAATGACTCTCTAAATGGTGCTAACTAGGTCTCCACCCTTGTTTATATCAATTAATGGGTACATGAGCCTTTACATGGCACAAAAGAATAAAGGAATGTGTTTCTAATGCATGGAGTGCTCTAAATTAGGAACTGATAGTTAACTATTAGTAGAAGTGGAATCACTAAGCCTTTGTCCAAAAATGTGAAGTCCTAAGATGGTCGTGGCAGAATACCCAACAGTCCTTGACACAGAGGAAACATTTGATTCCAGTCCTCTCCTAAGGGTTCACCCATGGGAGTATCTCTTAAATTTTCTCCCACCATCTTAGTACCTACTAACATGAAATCAAAATCAAAGATGTCAAAGACATTAGTTTCTTGACCCTCTATATCAATTATCCATTGTTGTTTCTCATCTTCTAATGTTGAAACATGAATAGGTTCTTTTAGAGCAGATGGACATGTCAGTATTGAAATTATTCTTCTCTCCTCTTCTATTGCCCTAGTTGTACAAATCATATGGCTCAAGGGGATATATTCAATGGGTTCTACTTCTTCCACCTCTTCTTATATTGCTCATGTTGAGCGAGTCCTTTGACTCAAGGAGACATATTCAATCTATTTCCCTTCCTCTTCTTCTGCATCAGCTTTTGGGATTATTTTGGGCACCTATGGTGATATAGTGGTGATATAGTGCTTTTCTTTTTCAATTTCCTTCTCTATAATAGTGTTTCCATAGTTAATTTAGTTATTTCCCTTTTAGGAGCCAAGGGGGAGATTTCTTCCTCTTTTGCAGCCACTAGTGGCACCCTCTATTCTTCCTCCTCTTGTTGTACCTACTCTTCCTATACCTACTCTTACTATAGAGGCACTTGAGGTACTTGATCAAGCTATTGAGATGGGACTTGAACTTCAAGCTCAGCTTGAGGCTCTAGTTGTTCAGGTTGTGCATGTTCTTTTTTTGGACTTTTTTCCTAAGTCATCTGCTTCTTCGCCTTTTTTGGTGCTCTTTTCCTCTTATTCATGCCTTTATCTACCCTGAAGTACTTGACCTCCCTCTCATGTTGATGTACTATTTCCAGCCTCACTAGCGATTGATCAAGGAAGGTTGGCACTATGAATAACACACCTTTTCCTTTGATTTGTCACACAATGGCTTGGAGGGGGAATAGTCTAAGGAACTAAATTCATTCTAAATGGATTATTTATCCATTCCTTTATCAATTGGACTATATGTCTAACCCTATGATTGATGTCATCATTTTCATCTCTTCTAATCTCCTAATTCATCATTGGTCAGTCATAGATTGTGTCCCTATTATAAAAAGGATTCAAGATCTCTTTTGTATCCTTCTCCATGGCCTTTAGTGGGATATTTATTTTGAACATCTTCTCTGCCAGATATAGAGTCATCCTATAATATTCCCTTATCCATATATCATAGTCATCTATTACATTCATCCAGTGATCCTCCAATACATCCTCATGCACAAACTGCTTCCCTACCATATGTTATACCATTCTTATGTTGTCAAAGTAGGGGTGAGGGGAGTTGTACTCTTCATGTGGATATTGGTCTCATTCATAATCAAAAGTGATAGTGTCTTTCTTTTGCTCAAATTCAAAATAACCAATTGTGATGGACCAAACCCATGTCTTCTTGTGTTGCCTTCTCACTTTGTCGTATGTAGACATGGATTGGTGTGCAATCTCCAGCAAGATTATTCTATCGAATGGATATCTCAAAAGCTTCTTTGGTTTTTCCAATGTACCAGCTACCCTCAGGTAGGTGAATGTTTTAAATGGGATGTAGTATGTGTTGACCTCTATGATCCTAGTCAATGCTTCTACTGACAGCTTTTTTTCATAATCACCTTCAATGAATCTAATGATTGCAAATATAAAGTTTTCATTCACCACCCTATATTGCACACTCTTCTTTGAGAGTTTCTTCTTCACTAGTTGTGGATATACAACACAGGACCAAGCATTAGCATCCTACATGCTCCCCAAACTCTAAAGTACTAGATTGTCCATGGTCCTTACCACTAATAAGTACACCATGTATGATGTCATATAGAATCAGAGATTGACTCTCACAACTATGAGTTTCTCATGCAGATTATCATTGAGAATAGTAACCTGGTCTATTGGCATCTTTCCTATCCTAATGGTATCAATAAAATGGACCATCCAAGTGTGAAGGTGTCTTATTGTTGGTAGTCCCATGACCTTGATCAAAAGAAAAATTGCATACCCAATATCATCCTTCATATAACCCTGGGTCATATCCACTTTATCAAATTTGTAGCCTACTAGTGTCCTATATATTAGGAAGGAGGATTGAATTATTTGTTTAGCTTCCTTTACATTCTCTTGGTACCATCCTTTATGCTCAGTCATAGGTTACCTTTAAATATTGATCAGCTTTAGGAAGATGGGATACCTTCTCAAAATTTCTTGGTCGAAGGTCTAGGACTATCTCCCCTGTGACACTCTTGACGACCTTTTCTTTGCTCACATAGTTTTCTACAAGAGCCATTGTAAGTTCTGAGGACTGAAAGAATGTAGGATATCATGTCTTGTTAACAAGTCTTGATCTGATAAGAGCTTAAGTTTTTCTTTTAAGTTTTTTTTAGGTTTTTCTTTTTGTGTTTTTAGGTTGCCTTTGAGAAGATGTGCACATGCACACCTTGGGGAGGTGTGCATGTGAACACCTTCTTAGTGTTGCTAACCTTGGGCTTTGTGAGTGTAGGTTAGGAGTGGAGGAGCTAGGAAGTGCACATTGGAGGGTGCAGAGGTATGCAGATGCCTCGAGTTGAAGAGTAAAGTGAAGGTAAGAAGGGGGGTTAGGGGTCTTATATAGACCATGGTCCCTCCTTAGTACACATCTCCAAGGGTGTGCACCCTCCGAGGTGGACACATGTAGGTGCACACATGTGTATGTGCACATCTCTAGAAGAAGATGAGTACACACATGTGCAATGAGTACACTTATGCACCTTGAGTAGGTGTGCATGTGTGCTAGTGTGCTAGGGTGCACTTTAGCACATGAGTACCACAAAAAATTTAATTTTTCTAGGGTGCACTTTAGCACACGAGAACCACAAAAACTTTAATTTTTCTCCAAATTGAAGCTCTTTGGACTTCCCAATCAAAGATTGAGGCTTGACCTAGACTCCTAGAAGGGTCCAAAAATGACCCAAGACCCAAACTAGGTGTCTGGGAGACAAAAAAATTACTAGGGGGTCCCTATTTATAGGCAAAATGGGGCATGCATGGTGAGACCACAACAAATAGCCCCAAAAAAAGGGAAGAAATGGCAAAAGAAATTTCTTCATCAGCAAGCATTCTTTTGATATGTGTCAAATGACAACTAAATTCCAAATACTTCAAGCAGCTTTCAAGTTCCTTTATAGTCAAAACCTCAAAGTCTCGAATCTTCAAGCTCAATGTATGCATAGTGTATTCATTCCCTTTAACATTTCAAAGGGTAGTATATCATGAGCTTCTAGCAACTCAGAGATAATCTTCCACCTCATCAGTCCATTCATCAAGAATCCTCATAAAACCTATGTATCAATCACTATCTAATCAAATGAGAGAATATGTTCTGAGGGCTCTTAAAGGGTTATCAATATTGTATTTTAAATCCTTAGTAATGCCTTTTGATTTTGCTTCATGAAATTTGTACGTTTCCATTTGATTCTTCCATGAAGTGATTTTTATAGATAGTGGATAGCCATTTTGGAGTGCATATCACTATTGTCTAATTACCATTTTAGATCAGCATCGCCTTGTAATTCTTTTCTTCTATACCCTGCCCATGATTAGAATGTGTGGCCAAGGCATTGGTGTCATTTCTCATACTCTTTCCTAGTTTGATAAACCTTGTGTTCCTCTTTTATTGAAATTTTTGAGAAACTCTCACACCAAACAATAATTTTAGTAGTTCTTCAAGAAGACCTTTTGTCTAAACTAACAAGTTTGGATGATTCCTTGCTACTACAATCTTGATTTGAAAAACACTAGGATAGTCAATCTTTAAAATTTGCAAAGTGTTGAGAGTTATCGATCAAAAACCCTAATTTCAAGACTGGAAGTCCTTTACTATTGCAAGTTATATTCATCCTTGGTATAAGAAACAAAATCATCAAAATTCTTTGACAAAAAAATACCTCTTCCCTAAAGTCAAAAGAAAAAAGGAGTGATCTATGGAATGCATCAAGAAAGAGTCTTGATTGCACCAAACCCCTAGATTGGCACAACTTTTAAAGAAAACACACAACTTGAAATAAACACACAATTGAAAGTAATCAAACTTGCAGAAATGAACGCACTTGAAAAAAATAAAAATACTTTCATGAAATTACTTTTATTTTATGTTTTATTTGAATTTTTTTCCACTTTTTAGGCCTCAAAGTAATGTTTCAAGAACTGGCCATTGACTAGCAATGGGACCAATTCTCCTTGTAGAAAACTTAGCCTAAAAGTATTTTCTCCCAAAATTTTTACAATTTCATAAGGGCTAATCCACAAACATTAAAACTTAGTGTGACTGCACTAATTTTACTTTTCCTTGTCCCAAAGGAGAATGAGGTCAGATATTTTAAAAGATATAATTGTGGCCAACTTTTCAAACCATCATTTGATGATAGCCTAATGTTTCTCCATATGCTCTAGAGAGGTTGTCCTTTCCTCATCCAATTTGAAGAGATTCATTAATATGATCTTAAACTCTATTGGTGTCCTCAACATATAAATTCATAAATTTTAAAATTGGAATCCTAAGATTGAGTGGGAACATTGGTTCTTGTTTGTAGATGAGTAAATATGGACATATCCCCAAAGCATTTTTTACCCTGACTCTGTCTGTCCATAATGCATATTTCAGCTAAGTGTGCTAATCTTTTGGGTTTTCCTATAGCAATTTCTTTATCACTGTAATTAGGTTCTTATTGTTGGATATAGCCACACCATTTCCATGGCAATAGTAACTAGAGGAGAACTTGATTATGACCTAATTGTCTAATGCCCATTGAGTAAGGAAGATCGACAAAAAAGGATGACCCATTATCACATACAAAATAAAACAAAATACCAAACCTTGTGACAATGTGTTCTTCAAGAAATCAATAACCACTTTTGTTGTGTAATTTTGAAAAGTTTCATCTTCTGTCCAATGCATGTAATAGTCTATAGTTTTGAGGACAAACATATAACTTGTAGATGATGCTGGGTTTACTAGTCTTATAAATTCCAACCCCCCCTTGGAAAAAGGGCATACCTCAAACACTAGTTGTAGTGGCATAGCTGGATGTCTTTCTCTATTGGCACTTGTCTGACAAATATGGAAATAATGTACATGTTCAAATGTATCCTCAAAGATGGTAGGCCAAAAGTAACTTGATCTTAAAATCATGTGAGTTGTAGCTTTTGTTGACCCATGTCTTGTGTCATACCTATCATGAAACTATTCCAAAATTTCTTTCACTTCTTTGTGTCCCAAACATTTCAAATAAATTCACTCATAGTTTCTTTTTTAAAGTTTTCTATCTTGAAGCATATAGGATTCATATTTCATCTTGAGTCCTCTATGCTAGCAACTATTCATCTAGTCAAGGTATTTATTCTACAAAAGATAATAGACAATATCTTGATACCCTACATTTGTAACTATTCCTCGATCAATATCCACTTGAGATACTATGATCTTTTGTTGATTCTCGATGTTGATTTTGTCATCAAATCAGATTCCATTATCAACATCGATCTCATAATCAGAGATCATCTTAGTTCATGTCCTCTCACCAGCTTCATTAGTTGAATATCTAGATCAAACTATTGTAATATAACCATCCATTTTCCTTGTCTTTTGCCTAATTCATTCTGCATCAGTAGTGCTTTGACTACAGGGATAGACACAATAGCATATACCTTACTCTTGAATATGTATTTGGAAAATTTTTTTGACTTCCTTTATTAGGGAAAAAGATTTTTTGTCAAGATTGGAGTAATTCAATTCAGCATTCTTCAACAAACAACTCATGAATGTGATAGGCCTCTCATCC
Source organism: Cupressus sempervirens (assembly GCA_028749045.1). NCBI lineage: Eukaryota > Viridiplantae > Streptophyta > Pinopsida > Cupressales > Cupressaceae > Cupressus > Cupressus sempervirens. The sequence goes on from CM053788.1 coordinate 102,995,338, forward strand.
TCTTTGTCTTTCTTTTGAGTGAGAATCCCAGTGCATGAATGTTCTAAAGCGAATGAATAGATTTTGAATGGTATATCATAATCTGGACTTACAAGAACTAGGGTCATAGAGATGGCCACTTTGATGTCTTCAAAATATTTCTTTATTTCAAGAACCAATTCAGTATTTTCTCCTTTCTTGAGAAAATCATTAAGAGGACACACTATCTCAACAAATCCACTAACGAACTCACATACAAAATTGATTTTTCCAAATAAATATTTCAGCTTTTTACGACTATGATGAGGTGATAGATTAAGAATCACTTGTACCCTTTCAGTATCAGTAGATATCCCAACTTCAAAAATAATATGACTAAGAAGATTTTCTTTTGTGACCTTGAATGAACACTTTTTAGGATCAAATGATATGACATACCTTCAACATCAGTTGAATACTTGTTTCAAATTTGCAATATGAGTACTCCAATCTTTCAAAATGATGGTTAAGCCATCCATATAGATAACTATACATTATTTTATCAACCCTTTGAATACTTCATCCATCACTCTTTGGAATGTGACTCCCACATTGATCAATCTAAAAGGCATCCTTTAGTATGCAAAGATTCCCCTTTTTATTGTAAATGTAGTCTTCAATCTGTCTTCATCATCTACCATTACTTGGTTGTATCCAAAATATCCATCTAGAAAAGACATCATTTTAGACTTATTCACAATTTTCAATACTTCATCAAGTGAGGGGAAAGGGTAGTTATCATTTTCGAAAGCTAGGTTCAAATTGTGAAAGTCCACACAAAGGCAAATTTCTCTAGTCTTTTTCCTTACTAGAACCAATTTAGCAACCCATGTAGAATGTTAGATTGGGAAGATGATTTTAGCATCAAGTAAATTTTGGGCTTCTTTCATTATCAAAGGCTCAATTATGGGGATTCACTGATCTTTGTCTTTAACAAAAGGTTTTGGCATCAGGCTTCAATGAAATGTCGTGAGTGATGATTTCAAGATCATACATCTTGAGTTCTTCAAAACTCCAAGCTATGACATCTTTTTATTCTATAAGCAATTTAAGCATACGTACATATTCTTGAGGGTTACATGCTTTTTTGGTTCTTACTAACTTAGGATCTTCATCTGTACCCAAATTATATGAATCACATTCTTCAATCCCCTTTTCTACAATATTTCTTTTACTATGTGTTGATTCATCTTGATCAAAGATATGTTCCAACTCTACCATCCCCTTAGGAATAGTATTGGTCTTCAAATTTATAATCCCATCTTGATCTTCTAGCTCATTTTCTTTGGTTTTGTCATTGGGAATATCATCAATCTCTTGTCCATTGAAAAGGTCATTGCACATAACAAACTTGAGAATATGTTGGTCATCTTGGAAGACTTGGAAGTTCATAATGTTGTCTAGAATAGATGAGGCAACAAATAATTCAATTAAAAATATTTTTAGCTTTGTTCTTTTCATGGGTTGCAATGCACTTTCCAAAATGGCAACGGCATCAGATACCATGTTCTTCTTCCTTGGAATGGACCTTATGTTCAAGGCCTCAAAATCTTCCAATAAGTGTCAAACTCTTTTTCAGTACACAAGTAATCTTCTATCATTGCAAGAGTAGATTTATTTCACCTATCTAATTACCAATTGAGAGTCTACTTCAATTGTAAGAGCTTTGCCATTTTTCTCTAATGTCATGATAAGTCCATGAATCAAGGCTTCATACTCTGCAAAAAATTTAGCACATCTAAATTGTAATCAATATGCTACATAAAAATACCTACTTTTGGGATTAATTAATTCAATACCTATGCTAATTCCTAATTTTCATTTAGAGTCATCAAATTAGAGTGTCCAAATTGGTTGTCTTTGGGCTTTTTGGACTTGTTTTTATGTTTACGTAGCTTTTCCTTCACTTGAGATTTAAAAGATTGTTTCTTTGATAACCATTTCAATATTTCACGTGGTGGATTTGGTGAGTTTCCATAGTTTATCTTTGATATAGGGGTCATTTGTTTCTCTTGTTGACTTTTAATATCCCCAATTAACTCATTGATTTTATCAATTTGGGGTTTCAGATGAACAACCACCGAGGTCCAACCTTGGCCTTTTACAAAACATTTTCTCCTTAGGATTTTGATCATCCCTGGTGAAGGATTAGATAAAACCCCACCATCTGCAAAGGTGTCACTATATGATGGATTGGAATCTTCCTTTTCTCCTTCACCAATCCCCACAAATTCATATATGCACATGGAATTTGAAATTTCCTTTTGTACCTTATTTCGAGTTTGACCATTTTTCGATTGCATTATCCGAGTGAGTACCCTTGCAATTGCTTCCTAACAATGTGAGCATTCAAATTTTGAATGACTGACTTTGTGTAACTTGCAAAATCTTGAAAGAAGAAAAATATTTGGGTCAGCCTCCTCACCTAAGCATTGTTGGTTTGTAACCATATTGTCTATGAATTGAGTCATGAGTTATCCTTTTGGGGTAGGGATCCTAGATTCTTTTGCAAATGGTAAGGTCTCTTGGCTGAAGTTATGCCAAGAGACATTACTTTGTAGGAACCTAAATCATCTTGGAAAAAATGCTACCTCATTTGGTGCATTGTATTCTATGATCATTGTCTTCACTTTGTCTTAGCATCAATCTTGATATGATTATTTAATCCCTTCCAAGGTAGCCATAGTTGATAACCATCCTCTTAAAGATTTTGTCCATTCTCTACTTAGTAGTAATTCATATGTTTCTGGGATTTCCACCACATGTATGTCTATACTGTCTTGAATTCAGGGGTCTATAGTTAACTGTATTATAACATCTTTAAATACCCTGATAACTTTAACTTTTGTCTTGTCAAGTTGTATCACTATCCAATTTGAGGGTTCAAGAGTGACTCCCAACCTTTGAGCTATTGAAAGTGGCATGAAATTACAAGAAGCTCTTGAATCTATAAGATAGTTATATAGGTTTTTTTCAAAAATTCTGAGACTAAGAAAAAAAGGAGCATTTCCTTAGAAGTGTTGACTTGTTGAGAAGTTGTCTTTTGAGGGACTGTGTTTACATTAGGCATTAGCTTTGCATGATCAAGAGTTTTCAACATTGCTTCCCTTTGATTAGGAAAATTTTGTAGCATATCAAACATGGACATATTAGCCCTAGTTCTCTTTAAATCTTCCACTGCAGTGTACTTTTCAATTTCCCATGCAAAATTCTTCAAGATTGTAGGCACGTTCCCTTGATTTTGATTTTTTTTCCCAACATAGGGTGCTATGGTAGGTACTAGATTGTTATTAGCTCTTGGATCAGAAAGTGTTGGATACAAGGCAGTAAGAGTCTCGTTAGTCATAGGTTCCCTTAGGTTACATAAATTGTAAGTATTCTAATTGTCATTTGGAAAAGCTAGCATCTCTTCCGATTGAGGATCTGATTCTTGACTGAATGAAAAAGTGAATTCTTCATTAGTTGGTTGTTCCATTTTAGGATTTTGTGGAGAATTGTAAGATTCTAACATTATAGCATTGTACTACATAGAAGACCTACTATTATTTCCTTTTGAATTTTGGTTCACTTCCTAATTTCCATTGAAATATGAGCCACTGTCATTAGGTACATTTTGATTACTATCATATTGGTTGATGTCAACAAATTGAGCTTTGTTATTATTATCAGCAGTGGTGCTTCCATTGTTTCGACGAGTATTTTATTGTTGATTCTGTCTTTGGAAATCGTTGTTGTGATCTAGAGGATTGTAATTGTTCCCTGCATTATTATTGATGTTGAAATTCTTGTTGTAGTTCTGACCATAGTCATTGTTGTAAGGGGCTGCATTTTTTCTCTAAAATTTATTGTTCTACCCTTGTGACAAACTCAAATGGGTTAATTCATTAGTAATTTGAGACATAGTCTTCTTTATATGACCAATCTCAGATGTGACATTATTTTATACTTCAGTGGATGTTATTTCCTTTTGCTCAAAGAAATCAACTTTTGGAGGTTCATATCCTAGGTAAGTCATAGCTAGAATTGATACAATTGGTTCTTGTTGTAGTGAGATTGGATTCATTGGAATGAATTGACTAGGAATCGTCGATGCTCCAATAGGATATGTTGGTATCATTGTAGTATCTTGAGTTGGAACCATCAATAATCCTCCATTAGGATTGGCTTTCTTGGTAAAGGTAATTTCTTGGTCAAAGACCTTATCTAATGTGTCAATGTATGCAATAGGTACCCTTTGTAGAAAGATAGTAGTGAGATGGTCCATAGCATTAAGATAAATTTGGATTGTACCTTCAATTGGTATAATATAGGGTGTTTCCAACTTGCAGTAAGCCATGTAAAAGAGATTATTAACAATGTGAAATGGCCTCCGCTAGAGCCTTTTGATTTATATGAGTTGATGATGTATCATAGTTGGGTTGACAAATATTTTAAATTGCTTGAGGAACAACTTTTCAAAGGTAGCCCAATTCTAGATACATCCTGGTGGAAAATTCACGTACCACTTAAAGGCGACTTCTCCTAATGAGTATGAGAATAAATGAAGGACCACATTCTCCTGTTGAACTTTCTTCCAATTGCATATTTCTTTAAAGACTTTGATATGGTCCTTAGCTATTCGTTTTTCTCTGTAAATGAACCTTGGGTAGAACTTCTCAGGATTCTTGGGAAGGTCATTAAGTGCACCTTACAAGTTAATTGGTGAATCTACTGTGTTTGCAAAAAATGCCATCAGCAGAGGATTTGGTGGAATGATGGTTGGAGGTTAGTTTGAAGGTGGAACTAGAGATGATGAAATTTGGAATGGAAGAGGTATAATTTTTGGTATTTCTTTGTCACTACAAGTCTTACAAAAATGACTAAGTTCTAAGAACTTTGGTTCACTATCTAAAGATCTTAAAGCTCACTATAATGGAAATGGTGGATCAAGATATTATAGTTTGTGTTAATTCAAGAAAGAGTGCACCTTTTTAGAATTACACTCTCTCAAAATAGTGCACTTGCGCACCTGCACATCTTCTGATAGGTATAGACGAAAAAATTTCTAAACTTCTGAAAATTGCAGAATTTCAAAACAGTGAGTTGTTTTTATTTTCCAAATGTTTTGTGGCCCTCCTTCTAGTGCCACTTCTATTGAGTTGTCATTTTTCATGATGCTTAATGATAGGAATCCTTTCAAACTCCTCTCTTGAAAAGATAATCTAGGATCAACTCCAAGATTCTGGGCAATCTTGTTGGTAGTTGCTTACTTTCATCCAAGTATCCACAAAATCTTCATGCTTTGTATCTAGCTCTAATAATACCTCTTCATTTTTTAATTCTTTCCTTATGTCTTCATCTAACAAAGCATTCTCGAGTGTTCTTCAAAAATTTTGGACTAATTCATGTGTCTTAATGAGCTTGGATTTGGAGTCAAATATCAAGGCAAGTGACGTTGTAATACCTTTCCATTTCCAAAATTTTCTCTTGAGCTTGATCTCTTATTTTTTGAATATTTGCATGAGTCCTTCCATGACTTTATTACCGACAGATATCTTTTCAACCCAATCATTGAGTTTATCCAACTCATTAGTTGTATATACTTCCATGAGCATATGATACCTTTGACTTTTTATTGATGTCAAGGCCTATAGGTATTTTTCCCAAGTATGTACCTCGTCTATTAACCAAAAATATTGGTTTAATATAAATACCAACTTATCTCCACTCAACTAAATATGGTGCAATAGGTTCAAGTTCTCTTGTATTATTTGTACACCTTTCTCCTCAAAAATTGTCATGGCATTGCTGACATGCCTCCAAAAATGGATCCAACTATGTCGTTCATGTTCCTTTCCTCTCTATTGTCACAGCAAGAGTAATCTTTGGATTATCTAGGTCTATAGGGCCCATAATATCATGTAGATAACCTCTTAATATTTCATTTTTCTTCTTGAGTGCTATCAACTTGGACTCATCCCAATCCATATGTATGAACACCTCCTTCATGTCCATAGTGATCATTACTTTTGTGATGTCTACCATGGGCCTTCCTAGCATTATTTCCTTGATCTAGTAATCCTTAGGATTCAATTCCTTGATGTCAGCATGTGAGCAGGAATGGCTATATGTGCAAGTAAGTCCTGATCTTGGTTCTTCATTATGAAGGCCAGTGTCTATGCATCACTTTTAGTTGGCTCAAGATTCTTGAGTGCTTTAACTAATTCATTCATTCCCTCCTTGATTATCAGGTCCAACTACCTTTCTATCAAAACATGACCTCCCTCTTCATCCATGTTGGTATAGTGCCCATTGGAGACATGTACTTGAATAAAGAGGTGGTTTCTACTATAGGCCCCTTTCCCCTATTACTCCTTTCTAGAATCTTTTCTCATTGAGAAATATCAATAGTTGGAGTCTCTGTATTTGATTAGGCTAAGGTGCTAGCCTCTATATTATAAGGAGTTTTTTGAGGCTCTTCAATTATTTTCCCTTCCTCTAATACTTCATCAGCATGCAGTTGTTGGTGCCCTCTTTCCTTTATCACATGTTCTTCAATTTTTGTGGCCTAAGGAAGTGGAGTCACTAAGCCTTTATCCAAAAATGTTAAGTCCTTAGATGGTGGTGGCAGAATGCCTAGAGATCCTTAAGGCAAAGGCGACATTTGATTCTAGTCCTCTCCTAAGGGTTCACTCATGGGATTATCTCTTATCTTCTCTCCCACCAACTCATTACCTACTAGCATGAAATAAAAATTAGAGAGGTCAAGGACATCATTTTCTTCACCCTCCATATGAGCTGCCCATTGTTGTTTATCATCTACTGATGTTGAAACATGAATAGGTTCTTTCTGAGTAGATGGATGTGTCAGTATTGAACTTCTTCTTCTCTCCTTTTCTGTTGCCCTAGCTGCATGAGTCTGATGGCTCAAGGGGACATATTCAATGTATTCTCCTTCTTCTTCCACCTCCACTTCTATTGTCCATGCTAAGTGAGTCCTTTGATTCAAGGGGACATATTCAATTTGTTCCCCTTCCTCTTCTTCTATATTAGCTTTTAGGATTTTTTGGGGCATCTATGGCAACAAACTGCTTTTCTTTTCCAATTTCCTTCTCCATGGTAGTGTTTTTATAGTTGATTCAATCATTGCCCTTTAAGGATCTGAGGAGGAGGTTTCTTCATTTTGTGTGATCACTAGTGGCACTCTCTATTCTTCCTCCTCTTGTTGTGTCTCCTCTTCCTATACCTTCTCTTGAGTTGGGACTTGAGCTTTAGGCTCAACTTGAGGCTCTTCTTATTCAAGTTGTCCCTATTCTTGTTCTAGCTCTTGTTCTTGAGTCGCCTGCTTCTATTCCTTTGTTGATGCTCTTTTCCTCTTATTTGTGCCCTTATCCACCTTGAAGTACTTAACCTCCCTCTCATGTTGATGTATCATTTTGGGCTTCACTGGGGATTGAACAAGGAAGGTTGGCACTGTAACTAATGCGCCTTTTCCTTTGATTGGTTGCATAGTGGCTTGTAGGGAGATAGCTTGAGGAAAAAAATCCATTCTAAATGGCTTCTTTATCCATTCCTTTGTCAAATGGACTATTTGTATAGCCCTATGATTGATGTCAACATTTTTATATCTTCTAATCTTCACATTCATTATCATTTGGTCATAGATCTTGTCCCTATTATACAAAGGATCCAAGATCTCTTATGTATCCATCTCCATGACCTTTAGTGGGATCTTTATTTTGAGCACCTTCTCTACCATATATAGTGTCATCCTACAATAATCCCTTATCTAGATATTGTAATCATCTATTGCGTTCATCTAGTGATCCTCCAATGTATCCTCATGCATGAATTGTTTCCTTGCCAGATGTTGTACCATCCCTATGTTGTCAAAGTCAGGATGAGGGGAGTTTTAATCTTCAAGTGGATATTGGTCCCTTTTAAAGTCAAAAGTGACAATATATTTCTTTTGCTTGACTTCAAAAGCACCAATTTTGATGGGCTAGACTCATGTCTTCTTGTGTTGTCTTCTCACTCTATCATATGCAAACATGAATTGGCATGCAATCTCCAACAATATTAACCTATTTGATGGATATTTCAGAAGCTTCTTCAAGTTGTCCAATGTACTGGCTACCCTTAGGTAGGTGAATGCTTTGAACTAGATGTAGTATGCTTAGACCTCTATGATCCTAGCCACTACTTCTACTAACATCCTTTTTGCATAATCACCTTCAATGAATCTGATGATTGCAAATATGAAGTTACCATTCACCACCTTGTATTTCACACTCTACTTTGAGAGTTTCTTCTTCACCAGTTGTGGATAAACCACATAGGGCCAAGAATTATCATCCTGCATGCTCCCTTTTATGTAAAGTCCTAGGTAGTCTACAATCCTTTCTGCTAGTAAGTACACCATGTATGATGTCATATAGAACCTCGGATCAGCTCTCATAGCTATGAGTTTCTCATGTAGAGTATCACTGAGGATAGTATCCTAGTCTATTGGCATCTTTGTTGTACTGATGGTATCAATAAAATGGACCATCCAGGTGTGAAAGTGTCCTATTGTTGGTAGTCCCATGACCTTGCTCAAAAGAACAATTGCATACCCAATATCATCCTTCATATAACCTCAAGTCATGTCCACTTTGTTAACTATATGGCCTACTAGTGTTTTGTCTATTAGGAAGGAGGAGTGAATTGTTTCTTTAGCTTACTTTTCATTCTCTAGGTACCAGCCTTTTTTCTCAGTCATAGGTTATCTTTAAATATTGATCGGCTCTAGGAAGATGGAATACCTTCTTGATATTTATCAGTTGGAGGTCCAAGACTATGTCCCCTATGACACTCTTAATGACCTTCTCTTTGGTCACCTAGTTCTCTGCAAGAGACATTATAAGTTTTGAGGACTGAATGGATGTAGGGTGTGATATTGCGTTAACAAGTCCTGATTTGATAAGAGCTTAAGTTTTTCTTTTTGGTTTGTTTTAGGTATTTCTTTTTGTGTTTTTAGGTTTCCTTTGAGAAGGTGCTCACATGCACACCTTGGGGAGGTGTGCATGTGCAGACCTTCTTAGTGTTGTTGACCTTGGGCTCTATGAGTGTAAGTTGGGAGTGGAGGAGCTGGGAAGTGCACATTGGAGGGTGCAGAGGTGTGTAGATGGCTAGAGCTAGAGAGAAAAGTAAAGGTAAGAAGGGGGGGTCTAGGGTCTTGTATGGACCCTAGGCCCTCTTTAGTGAACATATCCAAGGGTGCGCACTTTCATAGGTGCACACCCTCTAGAGGTGCACACTTTCATAGGTGTACACCTTTTAGAGGTGTGCATATGCACATGTGTGCATATCTAGAAGGAGATGAGTGTGCACTTACATACTGAGCACACCTTGAGTATGTGCACATATGCGCTAGTGCACACTTTAGCACATGAAAACCATAAAAATTTTAATTTTTATCTAGATTGAAGCTATGTAGACCTCCCAGTCAGAGACTGAGGCTTGATCTAGACTCTTGGGGGAGTCCAAAAATGACCCAGGTCCTAGACTAGGGGTCTAGGAGACAAAAACATTACTAGGGGTTCCCCATTTCTAGGAGAAATGGGGTGTGCATTGTCAGACCACAACAAGAACACACAACAAATACTTTATTAATTCATCAAATTTTTTGCATACATGCCTGATTGTGAAGCCTTTCTGGTTATGACTAACAAGATTTACAAAATTCAAGACATAGAATTTTCACACATCCTTCATTTTTGCCCTTCTGGCTTCCTAGACTTTGCACTACCCTATTTATACTTGCCAAAATGACTTACAAAAGATCCTATATTATTACATAATAAAAGGTCAACCTTAAAATGGTTTGCACACATCCCAAGACAAGATCCATACATTAAATTCATGATCCCAAGTTGTAGGTCTCCATCTCCAAGGTCTTGCCTCTCAAGTGGTTATAATTCTGCTAAGAGAACTATGCTCTAATACCAATTGTTGGAAGTCTATCGGGAAAGTTAGATACTGAGAGGGGGGTGAATTGGGATCTATAACACTTTTAACAAAATATATCAAATTTGATAACTTCACCTTAAACCCTTATCTCATTAATATCATAAATCAAATAAATATTTACTTCAATGATATATTAGATCTAACATCTAATCATATCAATGAAACATGAAATTAAATGATCAATACATGACACAAAAAATTTGGTTACCTTGAAACCCTCTATGGTGAAGGTAAAACTAGGGTGGGGATAACACCCACAAATCTTCACTACTGTAGCAATAAAGTTTTCCTATTAGGGTTACAATTTTGATCACTTCTAATGGTTTTCCCTATGAGGGGTCTACCCTATTAAGAGCTTACAAGACTTATTCATTCTACCTTGATCAAAGGATTTAAAATTACAACTAAGTAAGCACTCCATTAGGAGATTTAAAATAGGTTTTCTAGGACCACTATATTAAGAGATTTACCCTAAAATACTTGCTAGAATGTATCATTACCTAATCCTTTGGTTTTCCTTTAATATGTTGATTACAGATCTCCACTTTCCAATCCCTGATCTAGTCTCCAATCTGATATATCACTATTGTACCCTTCACTACTTTACTCATTCGCTCTATTTGACTTTCCTTCAAACTTCTCTTCAAGCATCCAAACTTAGCTTTTCTCGCACATACACACACACACACATGAAAATAGGGTTTGGATCCTCCTTTTACAACCACTTGGAGAAGGTTCTAGATCAAAATCAATGATCTAGATCTCTCCATTTTTTCACCTAAAATTTCCACATTTATGATTGGTTAATCAACTTGCATAGAGATTAATGATCCATGAAAAAATGTGTAATCATCTCCTTAGATTACTCCTCAATCATTAAAACATGCATTAAGTCAGTCAAAAACAATTTACCTTAGTGTTTGTGCAATTCCAAAAAAAAATATCAAAATTGACTTTCTCAACACATGAACACTCTAATGCTTAGTCATAACTAATCTTCATGTTGTTCCTCAATAACAATTGCTCAGTTTTAATGGAAATATGAACAAGTCTAATATACATAGCTTAACCTTAGTAGGATGGTTCAGTCGTAGTGATGACTGACCAACTTTGCCAAATAAATGACTAAGTGTTTGACACTTATAGAAAACATGCCTTAGGGATCAACAACGTGATATTTTTCTTTGTCATGACATTTAAAAACATTCATTAAATATTTCAGTGGATTATTATAGCATACTTCAATTCTAAAAGACAATGAACAAAATAATTTTGCATTACCATCATATAAATCACCTAGATTTATATGAATGTTTTTTCCTATATATCTCATGGTACAAGTTTTTAAAGTGGTTTAATGTTATTTTTTACCCATTGAAGTAAGATCTTGGTTTGATAAAATACATGAACCTCTTGTCACTCTTATTATGTCCATTTCTCCTAATCTTTAATATCATGTGCTCTCTTGTATAGTTGTCAATGATATTAGACTATTTTACAGGGTCTCTTTGGTAAGTTAGATTAGATGAAGAGATTGCATTTGGAGAATGAACTAATGGGTCTTAATCCTAGAGATTATGATAATGTCCAAAAATTCTTCACAAAGCTTAATCCTCTTACATTGTAGTTGGTAGAATGCAGGGTTACTAAAGACCATAAATTATTAGTTCTATCTATTTTCTCTATGATAAGTTTTGATTATTTAGTGTTTAGGTAATGCACACAAAATGCCCTCTCTTGATGGTTTTGTAGCTCAACTCACAAGGGAACAAGAAAAATTAACACAAAGGGAGAAAAAAAAATTCCCATCAAATCTTAGTAACCTCTTGGAAGAGATCCCAATAAAGGCTTAAAGTGGCAAGGGCAAGAAATAGAATAAGGATTCTAGGTTTGATAGAAAAGTTGAGGAATCTCCTTCACATCATTTCCATGAGTCCAAGACCTCTTCTAAAGTGGAGTCATCCTGAAAGAAGAATGTGAAATGTGTTCATGTAAGAGATTAGGATATTGATGAGAATAGGTGTTATAATAAGAATATTAATAAGATTACACACCTTACTTAGAAGAAGAATATCACACTGCCCTCATCAACATCTCCTTATTCTTCTTCACAATCGACAACATCATCTAAACAACTAAGGAGATATGCAAGTCTGAACCACTACTCATGAAACATGGGTCAATGAGTTTGATTCAAAAACTACATAGCTGAATCCTATTAGAATACCATAATAGGATGAAATATAAAGCAATCTTGACTTGGATGACTTCTTGACTTAGGTACATCTCATCATATGGCATCTTTTATGGGTATATTATCTTATTTTAAGCCCTTTCATTCATGAAGGTTTATAGGAAAGGATCTATTGCTATGACAGATGGATATCTCAATGGCATTCTTTGTATTACATCCTTGACCTATAATCTCTTATCAGTTATCAAATTATTCATGGGGCACAATGTAAGATATTTAAGCTTAATCTTTATTATGCATACATTGTTGATATGGAAACTATGTATATCATTGCTACATGCGAGGTGGATCATGCATCACATTTGTATTATTTTCCTCATTTTATTTTGGATGATGATGTTGCTTTGCCTAATGTTTACACCCTTTCATCAAGGTAAATCATGTTCGTGAGGATTAGTTTGGTCACTTGAATCTTAATGTTCTTGAGAGTAGTATTGAGCTTTGTAATCCTCTACCTCTTGATGTTTCATATTTGAATTTTTTTATGTAGGAGGTTAATCATAGTCCTGTAGATATTATTTTTTGGGATGAGTATTTGGTAGGCATTTGTGACTTCTTTGTAGAGTCTCATCTTGCAATATTGGGAGACATGATTGAGGGTCATTTCTCTCCTCTTTGATGATAATTTCAACACAAATATTTGGACATCTCCATTGTATTTTACGGTTGACATTGATGAGTTTCCTTAGGTTCATTTGATTTCTTACATTTCTTGATTGAGTTTGATCATGATTTTGTGATGGCTTATTTGACCTTAAAGACTCCTACCTAGCTTTGAGATATTTTTATTTGGAGACTTCCTTCCTCCTCTTTTTTGTTGGATATGGAGTGGCTTCTTTGTCATTTAGTGGACTTCTTTCTTCCTAAGAGGATATGTGTTTCTCATAGGCATTGGATTGTCCTTTTTAGGCATACTTCACTAGATTTGGTGTTTTTCCATTATTTGAGGATATCACATCTCTCATTTTCCTTCTTATGGGGTCATACTGAATTGTATATTCATTACACAATGTAGTCCTTGGGTTGTATTATGGAGTCCTCGCACATCATCTTGATTTCTCTTTTCCTCTCTTTTGAATTCTAGTTTTCTTCCCATAGGGTTTTCTCCTTTTCTCTAATTTATGAGTGATTCCAATGCATTTGCATTTGTACTGTGCATAGACAACTAACAAGGCTTAGTTGTTGGGACATATATTGCATCTCATAAATTGCAGAATAATATTCTCCTTGTATTACACTTAAATTGAGGCTTTGGAGTAAAAAATTATTTTATCTCATCTACATAGGCTTAAGTTTTACTTAGGCAGACAAAATCACATTGTTAGTTATTAACTGAATATTATTTTATAATATTCATAGTGCATTCAATATTCATAAGTGGTAGTTATTGTTGGCTTGTCTGTACCTCACCACACCTTCTCTATCCATACAAGGTTTAGTAAATTTCATCTCATACTAATATAGTTTATTGTAAGTTGGTGAAATAGCCTCATTGATTCTATCTCTTTAAGACGGTGGTTGAGTTTGCATATTGATGATTCTAGGTGGTTTCATCAACATCAAGACATGACCTAAATATGTTTAAATATCTAGAAGCAATGACAAGTAATTTTTTAATTACAATTTCACTTAATTCATACAATAATTTTTTTTCACTAAAAGAGGGATAAAAATTTTATTGAATATCAAAGAGAGCTGAACAATGCAAGAAACAAAGAGAACCACATAGCTTTATCTTGGTCCACAAATTGAACCAGTATCTGAGATAAATCAAGGGGAAGCATCCTATGATCAAGAATATTCCAAGCCAGCCCCTACTCAGAGGCCCATTTAGCCAAACAATCAACCACACCATTCCACTCACCAAGGATATGCATAAGAGATACAGAATCCAAAGAATTGTGTAATTGAATGATCTGCTGAATAACCAGAGTCAAATGCCAATCCACATGCACAAGGTTCCTATTACACAATAAGTTCACAACCACCTATGAGTCAGTCTCACAGATGATTCTTTTCTAGCCACGTTGACAACACTGTTCCACTACAATCAAGATAGCTAGGGCTTCCATGAGGTTATTAGTATGGTAACCCTTGTATATAGAAAACAGAAACTGAATATCACCAGAACTATCACGCCCAACTCCCCCAATACCAGCTAGACCAAGATTTCCTCGAGAAGAACCATCAGTGTTGATTTTAACAGTGCCTGCCTTAGGAGGAGACCAATGTCCCTGACGATTAACATGTTGAGAGTGTTGCTTAGCTCTATTCTCGGAGCGGGTGTGGGAGATTGAAGGAGAGAAACCCTAAAGAGGAAAGAAGAGGCGAGAGTAAATACCAGCATCACTAGGATCCAAACCCCCACCGATGTCACATTTAGCTAGGAGTGTTTCCTGAAGAGAATTACCAATTTTTCACCACAGGTGCCTGATCTCAAACTGCAAATCATGAAAGATCCTCCTATTCCTCTCAAGCCAAACATGCCATAAAATAAGGGAAGGGCTGATAGTCCAAGCAACTTGAAGAAAAGAAGTCTTGGAAGGGGAATGGCCCAAATGATCCCAAAATTCAAACAAAGAGGAAACATGCCAGCACATGCATCCCCACACACTCCACTAGAAGTGCCAAATCTGTTTGGCAAAGGGGCATTGGGAAAAAAAGGTGAGATATAGTCTCTTCACTGTTGCGGCAGAGAACACAGATGGAAGGCCCCTGGTAGCCCCGCTTGCAAAGATTATCCCAAGTGAGACAATGATTGTAAACCAAAATCCAAAGGAAAAAGTTACACTTAGGCCATGAAAAACTATTCCAAATTTTCTTCCACCAAGAGACTTACACCTCACCAAAAAGTTGCTTGGTCAAAGCAAGGTACCTAGAAGAAACAAAATACTTGCCAGAAGAAGCACCTCCCCAAGCTAAAACATTAGGTTCCTGCAATGAGCTGCACTCCCTAGAAGCCAATATCTAAGATAGTTCCAACCAATCTCCCAGTGGGCCACCCATAGGCCAATCAAAAGAATTCTTCCATCTATAACCCACAACAAGGCCCAGGTTACAAGCCTCCTTATAATGAGCCACCTTATTCCATCCAGCAGAAAGGAAAGAATCACAAAGAACTTGCAAGTGAGGATGAGAGGATAGGAGAGGAGGATGCCCATTCCAAGAATCACTCCAAAATAGAGCCTCAATGCCTCTGTTGCAGATCCAAAATAAACTTCTCTTCACCAGGTGAGTACCAACCTTGAGGGTGTTGTTGAGATAATGGGTGTTGCACACATTGCATAATATTGTTATTTTATTATTTTATTTTATTATGTAATGTTGTGCCTAGATGGACGTGCAACATGTAAAGATTCCCATAGAATATTCTTGATGAGTTGTATTGTAACATTGTGAAAATATTTCATGTAATTATTTAATATTGGGGGAAAAGAATTAAATGCCCAATATTAAATGTGGGGTCAGTGGGTTAGGTAGCACATGGTTTTAGCACATGGTTTATGTAATACCACTTAGTGGTTTTGTGGGACTTGCTACTATATAAGCAGCCACAAGGGTAGTTGTTCTAGATAGAGAGTGACAAGGAGAAGACAAAAGGCAAGAGTCGAGTGGGACAAGGCTTGACAGGTTAGCCAAGGGAACATTTGTGAAGGTTGGAAGCATGGCATGGGATGTGTGGATTCATGCTTGTTCGCATAGTTTGCTCAGTTGTGGCTATGGCCATGAAGGCTTCCATGGTTGTATGGTAATGGTATTTTTGTTGAATAATACATGGTGATGGATGCTTTTGGAGGCTGGGTTTTTTTCCTCAATGAGGGTTTCCCAGGGTATATCTTGTGTCACAATGTTGTGGGTATGTTGTCTATTCTCTTGCATGTGGATTTTAATTCCATATTTATTTCAGATCTATTATGGGTTATGTGGAAACGGTTATATTCTTTGTTGCCAAGTTTCCTTACAAGTGGTATCAGAGCTATGGTTTTATTATTGTAACCTTAGATTGAATTAATGGGAATGCATGAGAGGATAAAAGAAAGGGCAAGATATATGAATGATTTATTGCAGATCTGAGGGTTTTGGGTTTTCTGTTATGATGGGATGTTAAAAGATTTGGGCATGTGAAATTGTTGGACAAAAATATTTTTTCGGATGTTTCATTTAAAATGAGGGTTTTGGGGGGTAGCTTGCAAAAATGACCTCCTGGGTAAAAACAGACCTCACCATTGGATCTGGGTCAACATTTCCATAAATTTTGATATATAATATGTCCTAGTTTGGCCATGTTCAGAGAAAATGAAAGAGATTTTTGGTTTCAGCCCATGATGGCCGTCAAATTTAATCCCGTCGGAATTTTCGTCACTGAAAAAATTAAAAATTAAAAATCGTACTGAAAATGGTAAAAAGACTGTCTTAGTAAAACGGCCATAACTTTCTCTCAGAATATCGAATTTCAGAGTTCTTACAGGCGTTGGAAAGCTAATTCAGAGCACTACAACATGGCATAGGTTTGGTTCTATGATTTTGAGATTTTGTCAGGTTTTAAGAGCCCTAAAGTCAGATGTTGTTTATTTTGAGCACGGATTAGGGCATAACTTGGGCATACGGAGTCAGATTTTGGACTTCGAGTAGTCAACGAAAAGCTCTTGGAGAGCTCTACACATTGGTTCAGATTTGGTGCAGGTTTGGCATGATTTATTTGTTGATATATTGATCTAAACAGTTTATAAGTATATTTTGACTATGGTAACATTGTGAGTTTATGGCATTGGAGATTTAAGATTTGATGTCATTGTATACTCAGTTCATATTTCAGATTGGTCTCATGATGATATGGTTATTAGTGTTTTGTTTGGATATGCATGATGACTTGTTGGGTCTACAAGTTGTGCAGTGTTGTAAGCGGTCTATACTTACAGGTTGCATTTATAGCTTGGTTATGGGTTGTCTTTGCCCATTGATCTTTCATTATTGATGCATATTTAGATTGGTGGCTTGGATTTGGGTTGTCTATGCCCTAAGTCACATGATTTACTATTTTCTTCATGTAGAAGGGATGAGATGTTGTTACCAGGTACAGTCATGGCAGAGGATTGTGGTTGACTATGCTGATAGGTTGGACATATTGAGAGCCAAATGCTTGGTTCATGGATGTGATCATGGTGTCATGGATTTTGGCATGACATGATTGGTTATATAGGTACATCCTTGATGTTCATTAGCTTGGATTTCTGATTTGGTTATGGTGGTATATCTTCTTGGTTGAGGATCATGGTTATTTAGTTTCTTTTGAAGAGCTCATGATGTGCACTTTGAGTTCTTTGATAGTTTGATGCCTTGGTTGATTCTCATGGTTAGAGGATGAGTTTTCATCATGATGTCATGGATAGCTTGGATACACGGTTTAGTGGGAGCTTGTGACAGTGATGGGGTGACAGTGCAGGATTAGTTCCTGGTTTGGTTTGGATCTTCAAGTAGGAGATGGATTTTATGATGCCATAGGTGACTTGGTACCACGGTTGAGTGGGAGTTGTTGGAATTGATATATTTATTGAGTGTTTGCAGATGTTGGAGGTTTGTCTTAGATCCTGTTGCTGCAGAAGCGTCTTTGACATTTGCATGGTGCACTTGTTATCTTCATGGTGTTTGAAGATAGTTAGATCTTGAGGACTTATGGAGTTCTTGGTTATCTTCATGGTGTGTGGAGATGGTTCTTCCTAGTATGTGGAGATGGTTTTCTTCATGGTGTGTGGAGATGGTTGCATCTTGAGGACTCATAGGGTTCTTGGCAAAGGTGTGGTTTATGCTTTTATTTGGCATGTTATCCTTGGTGTGAGGATGGTTTCATTATTATGTCATGGTATACTCTTGATATGCGTTTAGAGTTGTGACATGTTATAGTATGTTCATGTGGAGCATGTTATCTCTTTGGTTGAGATGGTAAGATCATGTTGTCATGTTTATGTTCCTGAGGCCATGGTTGGAACTTTGACATTGATCTTGGTTTAGTTTCTTGGTATTGAGTACACTGATCATAAGCTGGATACTTCATGATATTGCTATGTTTCATTTGGAGTTGGCATGGATTGATTGGTTACAGGTGCTCATGGATACTTAGAGACAGTGGTGATGCTGATTTCTCTTGGATTAGAGAAGTATTTGTTGGGATGGTTGATGGTTTCAGCAGGAAGTCCGAGGGGTAGTCACCTGATATGGACTTGAGAGGAGATTTTTCTTAGATGAGTCTTGGTTGGAGACTTGGGTATCTTGATGAGCATTCTCATTCCCCACTCTTGGTCTAGTCGGCGGTTTGCTACTTGAGAGGTATAGCCCATTGTTTTCTCTCAGTTGCATTATATTTATGCTTATCTTTCATGGATATTGATCTTGAGCTATGGCACATGAGTTAGTTCTGGAGGGTTCATTTGAGAGATGGTTTAGCATTGGTTATCTCCATGTGCATATGTTGTTATGCTGGTTGAGTTTGGGAGATGGTTTTATATTGGGCATATTCCTTGGATTAGGAATGGTTATTCCTTGGTTTAGGAATGGGTTTATTGAGTTTGATCTTCTTGTGAGAGGCTTACATCCATGATTAGTTATATGGTATGGATTGGGTGTTGTTGAGGCTTCTTGTTGGGGTTTTATGAAGGAGATCATACTTGCACAGTTTACATCTAGAGGTGTGTGTAGAAGGACATGATACAGGTTATGATTTGCATGGTTTCTCTAGTCTTGGTTATCTTCTTGGATGTTCAATTTTGCCTACATTGGATTTGAGATTGGTTGGAGATTGTGATCACTGGTTTGTGCTCATGTATGTCATGTGAGAGATGACATGATTATTCCTTTATCTCTTTCCTCTATTGGTTGTGGAGAACTTGGGAGAGCATTGGAGACTTGTTATGAGAGTTGTTCTTGCAGGATATTAGTTTATGTATTGTGGATGTCCTTGATACTACATGGATTCACTTCTTTGAGATGTGTTGAGTGGATTGGTTATAGATTTGACATTATCTTTTGCAGTGGGAGCTTCTTGGTATATATGTGGCAGGTATTGCTCTTGAGGCTTGTGATTGCAGGTTATAGATTGGATATGTCGGTGATATAAGATTCACTTGTTATACCTTTGAGGTATGGATAGTTGGATGGGTTTGGCACTTTGTTGTGGGTGCTATTTCAGCTATGGATATTTTGACAACTATGGATACATGTGAACACCTTTGGATTAGGTTTTTGTGCTTGGAATTTCAGTTGGTACAAGATTTTATGATCTTCTAATGTGACAGGTTAGGTGGTTTTCTCATTGGATGGCTTCTATGTATGTCCAGTGGGAGTGGCATAATAGGAGGTGAGATCATTCATGTTCGAGATGCTAGATACTTTGATTTTGTTGTGGGTACCAGGATGGAGCACTTGGTGTATTTTGATCCAAGATGGTGGATGTGCTGGGAGGGATTGTTCCCTTGTTCATTTATGTGGCTACGGATTGACCCTATGCAATGTATACAACAAGTGGGAGATTGTTGAGATAATGGGTCTTGCACACATTGCATAATATTGTTATTTTATTATTTTATTTTATTATGTAATGTTGTGCCTAGATGGACGTGCAACATGTAAAGATTCCCATGGAATATTCTTGATGAGTTGTATTGTAACATTGTGAAAATATTTCATGTAATTATTTAATATTGGGGGAAAAGAATTAAATGCCCAATATTAAATGTGGGGTCAGTGGGTTAGGTAGCACATGGTTTTAGCACATGGTTTATGTAATACCACTTAGTGGTTTTGTGAGACTTGCTACTATATAAGCAGCCACAAGGGTAGTTGTTGTAGATAGAGAGTGACAAGGAGAAGACAAAAGGCAAGAGTCGAGTGGGACAAGGCTTGACAGGTTAGCCAAGGGAGCATTTGTGAAGGTTGGAAGCATGGCATGGGATGTGTGGATTCATGCTTGTTCACATAGTTTGCTCGGTTGTGGCTATGGCCATGAAAGCTTCCATGGTTGTATGGCAATGGTATTTTTGCTGAATAATACATGGTGATGGATGCTTTTGGAGGCTGGTTTTTTTCCCTCAATGAGGGTTTCCCAGGGTATATCTTGTGTCACAATGTTGTGGGTATGTTGTCTATTCTCTTGCATGTGAATTTTAATTCCATATTTATTTCAGATCTATTATGGGTTATGTGGAAATGGTTATATTCTTTGTTGCCAAGTTTCCTTACAGGTGTTCCACACCATAGAGCCTCTTCCCTCAAGAGAAAATCTGGAAATATTTGAAGGTTCAATAGCAGGTAAATACTTGTGTGACAGGATACAGACCCAAAGTTGAGACTAGCTAGTACACCAACGCCAATAGAGCTTGGCAGCAAGAGCTTGACTGCACAAGATAGCAGACCGAAGGCCAAGGCCTCCTTCCTTTTTTGGCCTACAAACAGTATCCCAATTGATGAGGCTCCATTTGGTATGTTGCAAATTACCACTCCAAAGAAATTGATGAGAGAGGGCATCAAATTCCTTAAGAAAATACACTGGGGCAGCTTGAACCATGCTTTTGTATATGGGAAGAGCCTGAATAACAGATTGAAGGAGTGTCACCCTACCAGCAGTAGAAAGCCACCTGTGAGTCCAATGATTGACCCTTTGTCGAAGTTTGTCAAGCAAGCTTTGCCAAAAAATCTTAGGCTATCTACCCACCACAATAGGGACCCCCAAGTAAGTCAGAGGGAGAGACGCAATTTGAAATCTCAAGATATTAGCAATCCTTCGCTGGATTGGCTCAGGAGTGTTGAAGAAAAAAATAGAGGACTTGTGGTCATTAATTTTCTACCCAGAGACAGCCAAATAAGTATCCAAGGTGAGCCTAAAGGCTTTAGCTTCCCGAATCCAAGCTCTCCCAGCAAGAATAGTATCATCAACAAATTGGAGGTGAGAAAGAGCAGGCAAACCATTTGCCCATTGCCATCCTTGAATCAAATTTTGGAAAACATGAAACTTGATAAGTCTACCAAGTCCCTCAGCCATAATGATAAACAAATAAGGAGAGATGGGATCCCCTTGATGAAGACCTCTAGAAGCTCCAAAAAGCTCTGTCGGTTCACCATTAAGAAGGACCAAGAAGGAAGGAGTAGTAACACAGCTAAGAACCCATCTAACCCAGTCTTGACAGAAGCCAAAAGCTAGAAGAACTTTCCGCAAGAAGTCCCAATTGACTCTGTCATAAGCCTTAGCCATATCAAGCTTAATAAACATAGCATGTTCCTTGGAAGTACACATAGAGTGAATAGCTTCAGAAGCAATAACCACCCCATCCAAAATTTGTTTTCCTGCCACAAAACCCCTTGTTCCTCAGAGATAACTATGGGAAGGAAAACTTTAAACCTCTCTGCTAGGAGCTTAGTGATGATTTTATAGACCACATTACAAAGAGAAATGGGCCTAAAAAAATCCAGCTGATTAGCCTCTTCCTTCTTCGGAATAAGGACTAAGAAAGTAGCATTCAAGGCCTGAAGCATTTCTTTGTTGGAAAAGGACTCCTAAACCACATCCAAAAGGTCATGATTGATAATATCCCAAAATTCTTGAAAGAATTCAATAGGGAAGCCATCCGGCCCCGAAGCATTGCCCTTCCACAAGCTGAAGACCACCCCTTCCAAGTCAGACATACTAATTGGCCTCATAAGAGAATCGTTCATCTCATTGGTCACAATAGAGGGAATACAAGACAAGATAGTATTCTCCTCAATCTCTGTTGGAGGTAAATCATTTGAAAAGAGAGTAGAGTAAAACTGAATAGCTTCCCTGGAAACAGCTTGAGAAGAATTTAGACATGTCCCATTAGAAGTAACCAAAGAAGAAATGTAACTCCTGTTACGTCGACCCTGCATAGATGTATGGAAAAATGCAGTGTTCTTGCCCCCTTCCTGAAGCCAGTCAACACGAGCCTTCTGTTTCCAATAAATTTCTTCTCTAAGGTCCCATTCAGCTAAATCAGCAGAAGCTCAGGATTCTGCAATGCCAAGAGCTTCTAAAAAACCCAAATCCTGAATCTGCCTGGTAATAACATCAAGACAATCCTGAGCCCTCTTCTTCATAATATGGAGATTACCAAAGCAATTCTTATTCCAATGCTTCAGCTTCCTTTTAACATATTGAAGTTTTTTAGAGAAGGAGAACATAGCAGTGCCATAGGCAGGGCCTCCCTGTCTCCACCAGTGAGCCATTAAGTCATGAAGAGAAGAGTCTCGAAGCCACATCAGCTGGAACTTAAAGGGAGGCTTCTTGGGGACAGCAACATAACTAGCTGTGAGCTTAATAGGCTAGTGGTCAAAACTTCTCCAATCAAGAATTTCAGAAGAGAGTGAAAGAGATCCAGAGTTCAAAAAACAAGAAACAAAGAACCTGTCCAAGCGTTCTGAGATAGCATCATTACTAGCCCTTCGATTGTTCCAAGTGAAGAGCCCATTGAGAGGTTTGACATCAAAGAGATGTAAAAGATCAATATTTTGTCGAAGAAGCTGAGAAAAAGGACCCAAGCGAGCTAGCCCACCCCTCTTCTCCTCCAGACTGAGAACAGAGTTAAAGTCTCCAGCCACAATCCAAGGCAAGAAAGGATGATAGCTTCTGACATGCCTAATATGATCCCAGAGCTTAATCTTGCCAGGGAGACCAATAGGAGCATACACATTAGTAACAAGAATTAGCTCTCTAGTTTCTAGAGAGGAAGTAACCATTGAGAGAGTTGAGAGGCAAGAGAACCAGTAAAGTGGCGTTACTTTCCTTGGATACCAGCAAATAGCAAGACCACCAGAACTCCCCAAAGCACCAACACACTGACATTGGCCTAGAAACCAAATGTTAGGAGCACATCTAAACATGAAGTCCATTGAAAGCTTGGTCTCCTAGATAAAAAGGATATCCGAAGAATGCTCAACCAGCAGCTCATGAATAGCTTTTTGCCTGGGGATGCTATTCAACCCCCTTACATTCCATGAGAGAATAATCATTGAGTAGAGTGGGGAAAATGCTCATCCAAGGTCCTGACAGCCCCAGACTCTACCAGTAAATGGCCTGAAAGTTTAATTTTTTCCTAATCCTTCTTTTAATCAACTCTTGAAGGAGTAGCAAAAGAGACTTTCTTAAATGGTCTTTGCATCAAGCCCAAAGCAAGAGAAGATTTGTTACCTTTACCAGAGGCAAACACATCTTTAACCAAATCTGCTAAAAGAACATCCTTTTTCCTGTGGAGTAGGAGAAACCACAAGGGCACCAGACTCAGGGCCAATAGAAGTCTCTGGCAACTGCTAAACTATAACATCCTAGTTGCCACTAAGAGTAGAACTCCTCCCCTCTGAGCCAATAGTTGCACACTGAGCCTCTGTAGGAACACTTTCTTCTATGACCATGTTGTTAAGAACCTCAAAATGACTGAACCCTGAATCCACTTGTCGACCTAGATGAGATCGCTTCTGACCCCGCCCCTTAGCACGGGTTCGAGCCGGGATAAAACCATCTTGATCAGGACTAGAAGAACTAGATGTCCCTTGCCCCTGAATTGAAGTATTCATTTGAGCTTTCCCTTTTCTTGTACTATCAGTCTGAACATTGCCTTTTCCAGAAGTAACATTATGACCATTCCCCTTACCATCATTGGCCATCCTTGGACCAGAGAACCCATTCATACAATAAATTATTTACTTAAATTAAATTAGATTTACAAGAATCACAATATTTAAGCAGTTCTATCATTTCATACTTTGAGACATTCACAAAATTGAAACAATAATTTTTCTAAAATGATAAGTGATCTAGAACATTATCACTATCATTTAAGAAAATTGAAGTATGACTTGTAAAAAGAAACTAATAATTAGACTCCCAATAACCAACGAAGCTTATTTGCTTTAAATAAAGATAAAGATTATAAATCATATTCATATTGAAAAGAAAAAATTAAGAATCTTATTCATAAACTTTTATATATAAAGCTCCAATTATTTTAAAACTCGTAATGTACTCTATAGTCATCATTCCTCTCGGCATCCATACAAAACCCAAACAATTCTTGTTTTTAAATCCAAGAAGAGGACCAATCCAATAAAAAAAGAAAGAATGAACTAAAACAAATTCGCTTTGTTCCCCGGAATCACATGCACGTAAGGAGTCGCTATGATTTTTACACGAAGACATATAATCCAATTCACTCACCAAACTTTTATAAATCTACACCTTTGAAATCCATTGTCATTTCATTTGCATGTGCAATCCAAGAATCAATCTTTGGCTGTTACAACATTTGTCTATACTCGCACAGAATTTATGCAATAATTGACATATTAAAATAGGGAATTGTTCTTGAATTATTGACAACTTGGAGGTTCTATGGAGTTTTCAGTATATAATATCACTATAGTCAGTCTTTATAGTGTGGAATTCCTCTACAATATAGAGTAGATTGGTATATTTGCAGTTCAGGATGATGAAAGTTGGTCTTGTTTTGGGGACACTTGTGTTAATGGCGGTGCTGCCAGCAATATGCCATGCTGACTGCAATTTTCCTGCCATTTTCAATTTTGGAGACTCAACATCAGATACAGGAGGGCTGCATTTTTCTTTTCCATACAATATGCTTGCTGAGAATCCTCCTTATGGAAGAACATACTTTGGAAGACCTGTGAATCGCTACAGTGATGGAAGGCTCTCCATAGATTTTTTCGGTGAGGAAAAAATGACTTTACCCAACCGGAACTCTTTGTTGTGATGTTTATGTGTTCAAAATTTGAATCTTGGGTGCGGATATCCACAATCTATTTGAAATGTGTGAATTTAATTTGTGGATTCGATTGTGTAAGTTGGTTAAGCATCAATGTTTCTGATCATACTTTATGATTCTTGCAAGTTTGTTTAGCATCAACGTTTCTGATCAAACTCTATGATTCTTGCATTCGCTGATGATAGATGATGGAGTGTGATCTGAAACGTTGATGCTAAAAAGGATTAAACGATCCAATCCAGAAATAAAATTCACATACTCCATTGAAGTTGAGCAAAAGATTTGAGAAATTTCTATGTTTAGATTCATGGAACTCTGTGTTCTAATGTTTTTGTGCTTAGACCTTCAACCTTGAGTGTTCCTAATTAAAGTTGAGCTACAGATTTGAGAAATGCTCATGTTTGGGTCGCATTTGTGGATTATAATGATTGGTTTGTAGGTGTTCTTTGGTGCATCCGTTGGGATAAGAGAATAGAGATTCTAGAATAGTAGAAATCCTCAAGGAATGGCTATCCATTAAATGATATGATCTTAACTACATTGGGAAAAACTTGTTGAATCGGGAAACCTGTTCATTAGGCCAAACAAAAAGGGAGGATAACCTTGATTGGAGCAATTGCTCTGGATATTTATGATACTTTGGTTGGAGTTTGTAATTGGGTTTGATTTTCATTTTATTTTCCATGATTAGGCTGAGCGAAAATTTGCTGGGGAATGTGGATTACGGTGAATTTGCATAGTTTGTTGATGGGAATGTGGATTATTGTGCACAAACTTGATTGGAACTATTGCTCTGGATATTCACAATCATTTGGTTAGAGTTTCTAGTTGGCTTTTATTTCATTTTATTTTCCATGGTTGGGTTTTAAGGAAATCTGCAGGGGAATGTAGATTACAGTGAATTTACATTACCCGTTGATAGTAATGTGGATTATGGTGGATAACATCGATTGGAACCATTACTCTTAATATTTATAATACTTCGATTGGAGTTTCTAATTGGCTTTGATTCCATTTTATTTTCCATTGTTGGGTTCAATGAAAAACTGCAGGGGAATGTGGATTTCAGTGAATTTTCATTGTCTGTTGATGGGATTAGGGATTGTTGTGGATATCTTTGATTGGAGTTATTGCTCTGGATAATCGTAATCTTTCATTGAATTTTCCAAGTGGTTTTGATTTCATTTTAATTTTCCACGATTGGGCTCAGTGAAAATCTTCAGGGGAATGCGGATTACAGTGAATTTATATTGTTTGCTGATGGGAATGTGGATTATAGCGGATAACCTTGATTCGAGCTATTGCCCTCTTGATTGGAGTTTCTATTTGGCTTTGATTTCATTATCTCTGATTGGATGAAGTGGAAATCTGCAGGCAACTTACATTGTTCGTTGATGAAATTGTGAACTATGGTACTATTTTTAATGGTCAAAAAAAGGCTGAAACACAAACCTTGAATTAGCTCAATCATAAATCATACCAAAATGCCAGTAAATGTGTCATATTGAAATCCTAGTTGATCTATACTTAACCAAAATTTGTAAAATTAATTATTGACATGTTGCTATTGTTGTTACAGCAAATGCACTAGGATACCCTTTCCTGAGCCCATACCTGCAATCAGTGGGATCAAGTTATAAAAATGGAGCAAACTTTGCAGCAGCAGGTGCAAGTGTAAGAGGCACCAACTTCATTGCTCCCCTTTCTCTTTCTGTTCAGATCAATCAATTCAAGATCTTCAAGCAGGAGGTTCTCTCTACCATCCGCCAACGAGGTATATGTTCTACATACTTTAATTTGTGTAAAGACCAAGTCAAAAGTAGTCAAATGTCGAGAACATCCTGAAAGATAGGAAAATCATAGGTCGAGTCGTGACACTTTAATCTCAGAATGGTTTGTTTGCAGCACATTAGTTTGCAAGAATTTTTTGGATTGACTACTAGATTTCGCTCTTTAATAGATGTGCACTAATTTCTCTGACTCTTCTCATTTTGAGAACTTATTTGATTTTATGTCATTATTATGATGTGCTTCAGGTCCTCAGAGCTTTCTTCCAAGTGAAGAGGCATTCAGCTCAGGGATTTACATGATAGAAATAGGGGGAAATGACTTTACTTATAGCTATCAAACTCTCAAACTCACCATAGCCCAAGTTCAGCAGACTGTTCTTCCTAAGGTTGCCAGATCTATAGCCGGAGCTGTCATGGTACATACATCTAACTCTACAATTTAAGCTAGCTGTGCATATTTTTATTTTTTTCACTTTGTCCTTCAATCTAAATGTGTTAAAACAATTGAGTTTATTCCTGATGTCATTCTGGACCCTGCTGATGTATGGGGTGAACTGGATGACGGGGACACTCTTGTGTCCCCTTACTGATGTTGCTCTCACCAGGTAGCAGCACTTTTTTTTTGGGTATTTCTAGCTTTGTGGACCATATCAGTGGGAACAATGGGGTGTGATCTTGTATCCACCAACTCGATGAGTGGGACACTCTGTGTCCCCTTATTGATGTTGCTCTCACCTAGCAGCTTTTTATATTGTTATTTCTAGCTTTGTGGACCATATCAGTGAGAACAATGGGGCGTGATCTTGTATCCACCGACCTTTTTTTTAACATGTTTATTATCAAGTATTAATAGAATCTGATACAGTTATTCATTGAATAATATTTCTGTGGAGTTGACAGGAACTGTACAATGAAGGAGCGAGGACGATCTTGGTGAAGGATGTTGGGCCTCAAGGGTGTGCTGCCTTTTGGCTGACCTATTTCTCTCCCAAAGACTTGGACCAACATGGGTGCTCTGTATCCTTCAACCAAGCAGTGCAGTTGTATAACAGAATGCTTAGAGCAGAGCTGGCCAATGTTAGGAAACAGCTTCCACAAGCCAACATTGTCTATGTCAACACATTTGACATTCTCTATGACTTCATTGCCAATCCTTCTACCCATGGTACAGAGAACATCTTAAATATGCTCTTCTTAAAATTCTCTGTTTCTCTCTCCTCATTTAGATTCAATGAACACTGTACTTGACAAATCTAATATGTTAACTAGATAGAGATGTGCAATGTGTTCTTGACCATACATTGTTATTTTGGATATAAAAACCCACACAAACAAAGATTCCGGGCATCATTTCCCCTCTTTCAATCTTCAATCCAAAACCTCAGACCAAAACACTTATTCAAGTGTTTTAGACAGATTCAAAGACTATGTTGTTACCGGACGGTTTAAACATCACACATTAAGTCTTCGTTCCTAAGTTAAAAGCGTTAAATAGTTAAAGTCAACTTTTTTCTTATCTAAGCTTAATTTTCCCATTAGTATGCGATGTTTAAGAGTTACTGATTGATCTCTTGACGTCCATTTTTGTGGCAGGATTCAAGGCAACTACATCAGCTTGCTGTGGAATAGGAGGGAAATACAACTATGACTATGCAGTGCAGTGTGGAACAAGTGGAATGATAAATGGAAAGAATGTGAAGGCAGAATCATGCTCTGATCCAGCATCATATGTAAATTGGGATGGAGTGCACTGGACAGACCAGGCAAACAGGCTTCTTACTCAGAAGATTTTGGAGGGAAAATACTTTGAGCCATCTTCCTTCTCCATTTCTAGAGCTTGCAAACTCCAGCCTATTTGATGCTTCACTCTTTTTCTAGCTCCAGTAATAATCAGAGCAATGTACTATAGTGTATTGTTTTTGTCTACCCATATGCTTTGCAAATAATGGAAAGTGATAAAAACAAATGTTGTTATTCTTGCTTCCAAAATATTATTTAAGGTTACATTTTTCATTCCTCATTAAGTTATTAGTACATTTTGTGATAGTTTATTCATAGTTTGGGGTATCTTATTCTTATGATTTTCCTTAATGTTATTGTAGTTAGTTTTGGAGCTCTTAATTTTAGCTTTAATAGAATATTTAGTATTTTATGATTTAATTAGAATTGAAGTTTAAAAGTTGATATTTAGTTTATTATATTATTGGCATGAGATAAGATCTAAAAAGAAGAAATTTTAACATCTATAAGATTAAAAATAAAGGTTAATATATAAACTCATTGGCCCATATGAATGGGTTAAAAGAAGTCAAAGAAAAATCTCTCAAACATTTCTTAGAAAAAGGGCAACAATATATTTTTAACATAACTAAACAATGTGTATAAATGTAAAATGCTTTTAACACAATATAAATGACAAGATCACATTATAATATAGTCTTTCAAGGTATAAGGATGAACAGTATATAGAATTGGATGTATTTTGATTCATTTGTTTCTATACAAGTGATAAGATTTTATATAAATGGATAATTTTAAGTTTAGTATTTTCAAGTTGAAAAACAAAATTTACGTACTCATTTATCAAGACAAAATGTATCTAAATAAGAAGTCTAATCCATTTTAGATATCTATATTTTAAGTCGAGGACCATTGAGAAATAATATTTTCCCATTGAAATTTACACATTTAGAGTAGTGTGAAATCAATATTCTAATCATCTTGCATGGATGCTTCATATGTCTATGTATTCATCAAAACCATTAATTAAGGGTTTGATCAAGAAGTTCTTTGCATGTTAATCTCACCAAAGTTATATAAACACCACTAATTTTTCAAACATGGATTTAAATAGCTAAGGGGAGTAGCTTTTGTGTGGTAAAAAGCTTATAGATCACTTATATAGTCATTTTTTTAAAATATTAAAGCAACCAAAACTAGGGAGTTGGCCCTACTACAAACCAATGGTAGTCCCAATCAACATACTACCAGCAAATAAAGCACATTACCATACCACCCTTACAACCTTAGCAATAAAAAACAAACATAAGCTCCCAGATTTCCTAGCAATAGGAGTTTTCATAACCATAACAATACTACTACCAACAACCATATAACAGATATCAAAAGGACCATGGTAACGAAACTAGCTAGACCACTTAAACCTACTTAACATATAAAGTCTTAAAAGTTTAAATTTTAAGGCCATACAAGGCTAGGAAAAAGTATCAAAGTTGGAACACCCTAGCATAGCAGAGTAAGAAAAAAATAAACCAACAATAATAAAAAGGGTAATTCTTAGCTTTTGCTTTTCCCTTCCAACCAGCAACACATTTGCCCAGTCTTTAGCAAGGAAACCATAGAGCAATAGTCCTTTGTCCCAAGACCTTCCTCTTCCTTCTCCTGTAGCAAAAACTGACCAAACATGAGTTGCTTTCACAATAGAACTTGAAAGGGTTCTGAAGCTCTCATCCAAAGCCGAGAACCTCACCATGAGCTCATTTAGCTCACTGCTGGTATTTTCCATATTCTTAGCAAGAGTAAGGCAACAAAGACAATTCCCCACAAGGGGGTCTTTTTCCTTGACTTAAAATACAAGGGGGTTAGAATAAAAACTTCTCTTTTTCTTTTTGTTATTCCTCCCAGGGGAGAAGGTAGTCATAGGCGAAACATCTTTAGAGGCATGTGTATCCATGTAGGTATCATGGCTGAAGTTGTAAGGCTTCATAGAAAAACTAGTAGAAACATGGGAGGGATCCTCACTCATAACCTCCTTGATTTTTGACTTCCCTCCCTTGAAATCTAAGATCTCTTCACTGGTACCACCTCCCTCTCTTTTGTGTCCTCTTCCTCTAAATTCTTCCTAGCCATCTCTTTTATTCGAGGATTTTTCTTCCCATTTTCATTGGAGCCCGACGCCTCCCCCTCCATGTCCAGAATATCTATTTGCCTTATGCTTTTGTCTATCTTGGGTTTTAGCTAACCTACCTAACCTCCTATGACCCCCCTTGGTCTCCTCTTCTGAGTCTCCAAGGTCAACATCAATACATTTTCAATTTTAGTCTTTTTACCTATAGCTTGACTCCTAGAAACAAGTTTGTTTTTCTTTGGTTTCCAAAAGGGGTAGGGCTAGGTGAGGGTTGAGGGGTGGGGGCCCTAGACCCTCCTATTCTCGAAGGGTTCTATGGGCTAAAATATTCTCAACAGCGACACACCAAGGAGGACATAGAACAAGGTCAAAATTATACATGTGGAGAATTAGACCCTGATGGAGGATGATATAGTTTCAAATGCCCTTTCTTTTTTTCTCTCTAACTTCTAACACAATATCTTCAAGCTCATGCAATAGGAAAAAATGAATAGAAATAATATTATGATTTTAAAAATGATTTAGCAAAGGAAAGTGATAATAATAGAAAAACCTAAATCTACCCTCTAAAGTTAGGTATGCCATGCTAACCAGGCATAACTCATTCCATGGTTCCAGGATTTTTTCATGCAGAAGCCTAACCCTATGTCAAATTGTTTCCTCACCATCTCTAAAAAAAATTGTTAAGGCTTGTCTCATTTGAAACTTTCCTCACTTTTTTTCTATTTTCATTCTTCCATCAAAAGTCACATCACCATAGTGATGATCTTCGCATTAACCTGAAAGGATATCTCATTAATGATCACTCTCCTATCCATCCAAGAATTCACAAATTGCTATGAGCATTTATCATCATAGCCCACCATGGCTTCCATTAAGGGAACCATACCATCATCTTTCAACATAATCCAAGTGCATGGCTTCCCCACACTATCCTCAATATCGGTGGGCTCAATTCTCACCAAGTGAACACCCATATTATCCTCTGAACCAACACTCACCACAATCTCTAGATTTGTATACTTAGGACAATTTCACCAAAAGCCAAGATAATACTTTAGATTTTGAATAGGATGAAAGCAATTTATGTATCTTTCACTCCTAAAAATAAATAAGTTATCATAATTATTATAATGAGTGGTCCTAAAAAAAATTTCATTTCTCCATAGAGGGTAAGTGCACCAAGTTGTGGTGCCAAAAGGGGGGTATAAGTGGCCACTTTTTTTTCCTTTTGAAATGAACAATTTCTGAACTTTAACAAGAATTTGAAGATAGTTATGCTCAAAATTTTAAGATATGACAAAAACAAAAGTAGCAGTTCTTTGAATTTTTATTGTCATAAAATGGAAGCACTTCCATTTTAAGAGTATTTAGCCCTCTGAGTAAGTGGTCTAGGGTCATGTTGAGCACCTTGAATGGGTCTTTGCATGGATCTGGTAGTTTTCCCCCTGTTCTACTTCTCTCTCTATTTCCAACCTTATTCTGACAAACTACTCTATAAAACTGAGGATTTTGGCCTCTGGGTCAAGGACGACCTTCTAGGTCAAAGTCAAGCTTGACCCTAACCTAGGTCAAGAATGACCTTGAACCTGACCTAGGTCACAGATGACCTCGACCTTGACCTAGGGCAGGGTCAACCTCATCCCTGACCCCAAGCCCTATTTTCAATTTCTAGGAGTTTTGAGATCTCAAGCTTTAGAAAGTTTCTTTTCCCTCATCCGATTATGTTGTTTTAGGTTTCAAAATGGTAGACTCTTAAATTACATTTAATCTAGGTCTATTCCTAAGAGTTAAGGTTAAATGAGATTTAATGGTCCTATGTCGACCTTCTCTAGGAGTTTGTGCCCTAGATCTCTATATAAGGAAGCCTTCTTCCCTCATTTTGACATCTACTTTTTAACAATTATCTTGCACATCCACTCACTATGAAGCTTTGAGGAGATATTATTAGACAATCCATTATCAAGCATTCAAGCATCTAATTCATCAAGGAGATCCATTGTTAGCCATTGAAGGATTCAATCTCTATGGAGCCCTCTTGTTAAAGATTTCATCCACATTCATGCAAGCATTATTGTATTTAAAGATATATTCAAGATTGGTATTGAAGATCCAAGACAATTGATTTGAGACATCCTACATCCATCCTACATACGTTTAGAGCACTCATACTTGTGGATTCAATGATTTGAATCCTCCACAAGGATTTCCACATAAGCAAGGTGAATAGTTATATTTACTTTATTTATGCATATATTGTTTCAATTATATTTCAAGGTTAATTCCAAACTAGGGTTTGACTAAGGCAAACCACCCCCACCATCCAAACAAACAAACCATTTTTCTTGTAGATACAGGTGTGGAACAACGAATTGAAGAGAATATTCAAATACCATTTTCATCAAACTTGTGAGATCCACAAACAAAAAATTTGTCAGAGTAGTGCAGGTCAAGGTTGACTTTTTAGGGTGCAATCATGCCCCGTGAATAGGGTCAAGGTCGACCTTCCTTTAAAAAGGAAAAGGATTTTTGGGTTTTCTCTATCTCGACATTTCCAGTACAAAACAAGTTGTAGATTTTCCAGAAATTACATACAGACATCAGAAAATGATATTTTCCAGATTCAAGGTTAGCATTTGTCTTTTAGCTATTTTAAGATTTAAGTACGTGCTCCCCCACAATAGAAAGATCATATAACCCCCCTTTTCTCCCTATTTTCTATCACTTGATCCATTTCTACATTGAACACCCTCTTGTGTTTAATCAATTTGGATCAGTCCTTTTGGAAATTAGGGTTGTAAATAGGGTTTCCATTTTCTTTCTATTCATAATTTAGTTTCTAAACTACAATTTATTTTTTTCAAAATGGTTTAGTTTTAGGTCCTCAGAAAAGAGGGCCACAAAAAGTGGTACTATTTTTTTAGAAAAAAACATAACATAGTGCAAAGTGTGGCCCCCCTAAAATTTCAACTTTTTTATTGAAATTCTTTAGTTGCTTTGGTTAAAAGTTACCTAACACTGTGTAGTTTATCCTAGATTTTTTGGGTAATGTTATAATGTGTATTTTTTATTTATGAATTTTGTAATTGGACACATCCCAAAAATGTAAAATATTTGTGTGCTCCCCCTAGAAATGATTGAAAACTAATCTAAAATCAAAAAAAAAATTTTCAAAGTGTGTAGGATGGAGTCTAGTTTCTAAAAAACTAAGTTGTTGCAAAAGTCGATGAATGAGCTAAAATCTATACCCCAATTAGTACACGTTGGTTTTTGACAGAAAATGGACATACATTCAAAAGAAATTATAGTTGAAAGGCTTGAAATAGTTCAAATTCAAAATAAAGTATATAGTTATATAGCTAACACAAAGATCTACAATGTCATGTAACATGATTTTATCGATGCTCAATCACGAGGAAATTTGAAGGAGAGCGCATAAGAAAAATCAATAATTTTTTGTATGTTTTTTGCAAAACACGTCTCAAACCAATTTAGGGACTCTAAACCTTTGGGTTGGATCCCCAAGGCAAATCCAAGCCTTAGGCTTGGTAGAATTCAAAGCTTTAAATAGCGTGTGTGAGCTATAGCCTGCATGTGCTATTTAAAGCATTTTTTACCTTTGGCTTACATAGCGCGTATGCACTATAGTGCGCACACACTTTGTAAGCATGAATTTCAATAGAGAGGGAAGGAGAGAGGGAGAGAGCCTAGAGAATGAGAGAGAGTAGAGGATGGAAAAGAGTAGGAGATGGGAGAGGGTGGGATAGGGAGAGAGGGAGGGAGAAATGGGGAGAGAGAGAGTAGGGGATAGGAGAAGGTGGGATAGGGAGAGGGATGAAGAAATGGAGAGAGAGAGAGAGAGAGAGAGAGAGAGAGAGAGAGTAGGGGATGGGAGAGGGTGTAATAGGGGGAGAGAGAGAGAGACAGATGTGTGAGAAATATATAGTAAAAGAGAGAAGTGGGAGAGAGATTTAGCTAGAGAAATATGGAGATGAAGATCAAGATAGATACATGAAAGAATATAGAGAGGGAGGGAGGGAGAGAGGGAGAGATAGAGATAGAGAGAGTAGGGGATGTGTGTGTGTGTGTGTGAGAGAGAGAGAGAGAATGAGAGAGAGAGAGAGAGAGAGAAGAGGGGATGGTAGAGGGTGGAATATATATATATATATATATATATATATGGAGAGAGAGAGAGAGAGAGAGGGTGGGATATAGAGAGAGAGTGAGAGAAAGTGGGATAGGGAGGGAGAGAGAGAGAAGGGGATGTGAGAGGGTGGGATAGCGAGAGAAAATGAGAGAGGGTAGGATAGAGAGAGAGAGTAAGGGATGGGAGAGAGAGAGAGATAGTAGGAGATGGGAGAGGGTGGGATAGAGAGAGAGTGAGAGAGGGTGGGATAGATGGAGAGAGAGAGAGAGTAGGGGATGGGAGAGGGTGCGATAGATGGAGAGAGAGAGAGAGAGAGAGAGAGAGAGAGAGATTAGGGGATGAGAGAGGGTGGGTAGAATAGGAGAGAGAGAGAGAGAGAGAGAGAGAGAGAGAGAGAGAGAGAGAGAGAGAGTAGGTGATGGGAGAGGGTGCTTCATAGTGTGTACACACTATATGAAAACATCAAAAAATAATTATAACAAAAGTTTGGGTCCCTACTGACCTATGTTCTATTTTTTTGTCTATTGTTTGTTCTATTATTCTAATAGAAAATACAGGTTTCATGTGGTGGGAAGTTAGCAAACACTAAATTCAATCATTGAATACACTATTTGAAGATTTTTTGAACATTATTTCATACTATTGGAAGCTAGAAAAAACCAAATTCAATCACTGGATACACTATTTGAAGGCTTTTTGAACATTCTTTCTATAGAAAAGGTTAGTGCAATCCTTTTTAAATATTCTTTGTTACTATGGAGACTAATTTCATTATAATTTGACAAGTTGTTTAATATATAGTGAATTCATTGAAATTTGTATGTTTGAATGAATTGTTATTTGGAAATGGTTAAAAATTTGACAAGTTATTTAATATATATTTTGTATTCATTGAAATAATTGTAATTTGTATATGTCTTTGAATGATTTGTAATTTACAAATTGTAAGTAATTTAGATGTTTGGATAATTTGACATATATAAATCATTATCATGCCAAAGAAGAAACCAAAAACTCAAATAACAAAAGAGAGGGAGAGAGATTTGGCAATTTAAAGAGATAAAATGAGACTACTATGTGCAATGCAATAATGATGAATTGTCTTTTGAAGAGGAACACAAACCATTGATACAAAGAAACAAAGGGGAAGAATTGGAAAGACAAAGAGAATGAATAAAACTCTTACACTCAAGAAGACAATTGTATTGTGAGGCTACACCATCTTCCAATGTTGGAGTCATATCATCATCTCATGTTGAAGAGATGCTAATTTCTACATCTGACAATGTACACACTCCATCGTATTATGTTGAAGGTACAACATCAACATATCAAGTAGATGATATTCCATTTTTTGCATCTTATTGCCAAGGCACATCATCTTTGGTTCAAGATACGCAAAACACTAAACCTTATGTTGAAGTTCAAAATTTTGAGGAAACGGAAGAGATTATAACACCTTCTAGAATTCATTTTAGAAGACCACAATATTTTATTGATATTGATACTAAAATTTTGAAATCAATGCCTAACAAGATTAGCAAGCATACTTGTCAAAGAAAAGTTGATCACATGTGGAGATTATTCTTTGAAGAATAAATGCCAATTATTTGTTGAAATGATGAGAAATTTGAAATTTAGGCCCATCATGAAGATTCTTGGGCTAAGAATGATGAATGATTCAAATGAAAAAAATATTTTAATAAATCTAATGAGTGCATATGACAAAGTGGATTCTAAATCACACCCCAAAGATAGTAATATCACAAGATGCATACTTACATCGACAATAGTAAGTATCCAAATGAATAAAACTTGACTGATGAGAAAAAGACAAGCAAAACATTGAAAATCAGTAGAGGTAATCTAAGGAGAGCCATGTTAAGGTGTGAGAGATTGGAAGATCCAACAAAAAATGAGTTATGAACATTTAGCAATAGATTACTACAAAAGGATAAAGAAATTAGTAAAGCTTTGAAATCATTGATTGAATATTTTTGGACAAATAACATGTGTGTTTCCCCTAATAAAAGAGATCTTGTAAGAAGGAGGATTGGTAGCCAAAATTGCGATCCACATGTGAAAAAAAAATTGGACTCAACTTAGACATAATTTTTTACAAAATTTATTGGTATGTATCCTCAAATTAGAATAAGTCGAAGATTTTTTTACATGGGTAAACACACAACTTGTTGTTGTAGGATACATATTGAATTTTCTAACCATTTTGATGTTTTTAGCCATATGTGTGTTTTTGCATTCTAATTTTGTTTTGTAGGATTCTAACATGAATGAGCCACCTAGATCTTCAATGTAATTCATATCCAACATTTTATGTGAAATGGGATGGTCAACAATTTTACAAGACATCATGCTTGGATGGTACATGTTTATTTTGTGGTTCTTTGCATCTTTTATCAAATTGTGAACATATGGATAGTACACATGCAACTGGAAATGAAATAGTATATTGCAAAGAATATAAGATAGTGACATATGCTCTAAAAGATGGGAAATAGGGTAAAAGATGTGATTTAGTCATTAAAAAGATTCTAGTATATGAGTTCATGAATTTTTTTCATGAAAAGATTATTTATGAGTATGCAAGGCATACACATAGAACTCGATGATTGGATTTGCAATTCAAGTTATGCAAGGATACATTTCCACTAGATACCATTGTTTCAGTTGTAGAATTCACAAAGAACTATACACTACAACCACAAAATGAAGTGCAAGCAAAGTATTATACTTCTCAATAGGTTTTCATATTTGTTCACATAACATTCATGCATTCACCTACAAGTATAAAGGATGATAGGAAGATATTAAGGGAGTAGCATTCTTACATCAATGATGATCAATCACATTCTACGGAGTTTGTACATGGCCATTTTCAACTATTTTATAGAGATTTGGCTAAAAGAGACATACCATATCACCAACACATTATTTGTTCAGACAATTATGTATCTTAATTCAAGAATTCACGGATGTTCTATTGGTTGAGTAGGATGCACATGTTGTCTAGAATTCAATATATATGGAATTTCACAAAGGTTGGTCTTGGAAAGGGAGAGCACAAAGGTGCATGCACATACATCAAAATAGCCTTATATTGTGAATAACTAAAGTACAAAGATGGAGCAACATTGACATATACAAAATTCATCGTCCAATAGTGTAATGCTACAATGAGTCCAAGTAAAGAAAGTGAGTCTACAGTTCATAAATTTTTTTGGTTGATAGATAATACTAACATTGCACCATATGAGGATTGTTGCACACTAATAGGATCAAGTGAGTTGCACTCTTTTAGAATCTTTGATGCAGGTTCATGGAGTATCCACTCACAAAACATTGCATGCTATTGTCCATCATGTGCAGAGAAAAATTGGGATGAGTATGAGTCAACTGAATCGATGGACAAATGGGATATACAGATTTTGGACCCAATTGACACCTATCATCCCCACAAAAATTGGAAATGGTAGAGATGGATTCATCCATTGACTTTGACTTCTTGTCTAATCTAGTGCAACCTAGTGATATATATATATATATATATATATATATATATATATATATATATATATATATATATATATATATAAACTCAATATATAACTTTATAACTTTTACCTAAGTATTTGCTGAATTAATGACCGCATTTTATACATTTATCACTATAGGCCATGTTTTTGTTGTTATTGCACCTAAAGACAATGAAGAAGGGATAGATGATTATTTGTGTCATTATGTCCAGGCCAAACAAAAATTAGATTACTCAGTTATAGATGGTGAAGATTTAGAGTACCATATAGGTGCAGTGGTTGTAACTGGCACATGGCTTAGATGATATTTTATGAAGAACCCTAACTTGTGGTTATTCGAAGATTGGAAAACAAAAAGGAAGATTCTTCATTATTCTAACCTTGTTGTTGTGTCAAATGTCCACTTGATAAAATATGGTGTAAAACCACAGAATAAGACTCTTTGAAAGGTTCATGAGTTAGACCATGAGGTAATACTTGAGACATTACAATGTAGAGTAGATCCAGTTGGTTCTTTAGATTGAATACAATTACAAAAACATGAAATCCTAAGGTAAAATGTTGTTAGGTTTAATAAATTAAGGTATTTGGTTACCAAATACATCCTATGAATCCTAACTAGTGTCCTAGAATGGTCCTAGATGGACCTATTTGATCAAAATATGTAAAGAGCAAAAAGTGCTCAAAAGTTGCAAAGTTGCTCAAAAGGTTACTTGAGCAACTTTTGCAATTTTTGCAAAAAAATTTAAATGATAGTTAGGAAATTTTTAACTACCCATGGTCAATTATTTGAGCATGGGGAAGCATATTTTGGAAGGTTAGAAGATTTTTAGCATGGGGAAGCACTCAAATTCCTAGGTTGGTCAAAAGTTGCTCAATGAGCCAAAAGTTTCTCAATATGTTAAAAGTAGTTAGGGATGAGA
The DNA here is from genome assembly GCA_028749045.1 of Cupressus sempervirens. NCBI lineage: Eukaryota > Viridiplantae > Streptophyta > Pinopsida > Cupressales > Cupressaceae > Cupressus > Cupressus sempervirens. Next base: position 103,034,661 of record CM053788.1, read on the forward strand.
AACTAAGGTATTCAGTTACCTAATAGGTCCTAGGAATCTTAATTAGGATCTTTGAATAGTCTTAGATGGACCCATTTGACCAAAAGATGTAAAGAGCAAAAATTGCTCAAAAGTTGCAAATGGAGGTTTGGGAAGTTGTAACTACCCATGCTATAGTATATGAGCATGGGAAACATATGTTGGAAGGTTAGAAGGTTTCCAATCACATTTCACACTCCTTTCCAACCAAGTTGCATTTTTGAGCAACTTTTACAACTTTTGCAAAATTCACTAGATTTCAGTTCTAGGACTTGAAAAAGGTTCCAATTATTAAAAAACAACTAAAAACACCTAATCCTAGGCTATCTTGACCAAAAAATCTGAAAGACCAATTTTTTCTTAATTAGCAACTTTTGCTCATATCTTGCACAAAGTGGCCTAGGCATACGTATCTTGCCCATATCTCTCTCACCGTTCGTCATGGGATCGAACTATCTTCTTCATTAGCTTTGAGTGGCCAGGTAAACCCTAATCCCAAGCTCATCTAATTCTGTGGACCACTCAAACATTCTCAAGAATGCCAAACCAAATTGACCCTAAGCGTCATTAAAGGCCATAGGGAAACAATCTTTGACAAGACATATCTTAGAGCTCGTGCGAGGTATGGATGCAATTTTGGGTGCTATAGGATCATGTTGTTGACACCTACAATAATCTCTCTCTCTTTTTGGAGATTGGATTCCATTTTGATTTTGTGGCCCCATCTCGAGTGATGCTGAAACTTGTAGTATTGGCCAATACAAAGTCTCCAACTGGCGAATCTCTCTAACCATTTGTCATGGGATTAAACTATCTATTATATTAGCTCTGAGTGGCTAGGTAAACTCTAGTCCCAAGTTCATCCCATCTTGTTGACCACTCGAACATTCTTGGGTGCATCAAACTAAATTGACCCTAAGAGTTATTAAATGTCATAAGGAAACAATCTTTGATGAGGCATATCTTAGAGCTCATGCAAGGTATAGATGCAATTATGGGTGCTATAGGGTCATGTTGCCAACACCTATAATAACCTCTCTCTCCTTTTGGAGACTGGATTTTTTGATTTTGCAGCTCTATCTCATGTGATGTTGAAACTTGTAGTGTTGGCCAGTACAAAGTCACCAACTAGTGAATCTCTCTAACTGTTCATCATGGGATCAAACTATCTATTTTGCTAGCTTTGAGTGGCCGAGTAAACCCTAGTCCCAAGCTTGTCCTATCTAGTTGGCTTCTTGAATGTTCTCAGGCATGCTAAACCAAATTTACCCTAAGAGTCATTAAATACCATAGGGCATTGATCTTTGACAAGACATATCTCAGAGCTTGCACAAGGTATGGATGCAATTCTGGGTGCTACATGATTGTCTTGTTGACACCTAAAATAAGCTCTCTCTCTCTCTCTGGAGATTGGATTCCATTTCAATTTTGTGGCCCCATCTCAGGTGATGCTGAAACTTGTAGTGTTGGCTAGTACAAAGTCACCAACTGATGAATCTCTCTAATTGTTCATTGTGGGATCAAACTATTTTTTTTGTTAGCTCTAGGTGACCAGGTAAACCTTAGTCCCAAGTTTGTCCCATCCTGTTGACCGCTTGAACGTTCTCAGGCATGCCAAACCAAATTGACCCCAAGAGTCATTAAATGCCATGGGCAGTTATCTTTGATGGGGCATATCTTAGAGCTCGTGCAAGGTATGGATGCAATTTTGGGTGCTATGAGATTGTGTTAACAACAACTATAATAACATCTATCTCTTTTTGGAGATTGGATTTTGTTTTGATTTTGCGGCCCCATCTTGGGTGATGTTGAAACTTATAGTGTTGGCCAATACAAAGTCACCAATTGTTGAATCCCTCTAACCATTTGTCATGGGATTGAACTATCTATTCTCTTAGCTCTAAGTGACTGGGTAAACCCTAGTCCCAATCTCATCCTATCCTATTGATTGCTCAAATATTTTTAGACGTGTTGAACTGAATTGACCCTAAGAGTCAGAAAATGCCATAGGGTGACAATATTTGACAAGATATATCTTGGAGCTCATGTGAGCTATGGATGCAATTTTGGGTGCTACAGGATCATGTTGTTGACACCTACAATAACTTGTCTCTTTATTTGGATATTGGATTCCATTTTTATTTTGTGGCCCCATCTCGAGTGATGCTAAAACTTGTAGTGTTGGCCAATACAATGTCACCAACTAATGAATCTCTCTAACTATTTATTGTGGGATCAAACTATCTATTCCATTAGCTCTAGGTGGCTGGATAAACCCTAGTCCCAATCTCATCTAGTCCCTTTGACTGCTCGAACATTCTCAGGCATGTCAAATCGAATTGACTCTAAGAGTCACTAAGTATTATATGGTAGTGATCTTTGATGGGGTATATATTGGCGCTCATGTTAGGTATGGATGCAATGATGGGTGCTATAGGATTGTGTTTTCAACACCTACAATAACCTCTCTCTCTTTTTGGAGATTGGATTTTATTTTAATTTTGCACCCCCATCTCAAGTGATGTTGAAACTTGTAGTGTTGGCCAATACAAAGTTTCCAACTGGTGAATCTTTCTAACCATTCGTCGTGTGATCGAACTATCTTTTATATAAGCTCTAGGTAGCCTTGTAAACCCTAGCCCAAAGCTCGTCATGTCCTTTTGATCACTCAAACATTCTTGAGCAAGCCAAACTGAATTAACCTTAAGAGTCACTAAATGCCATAAGGCAACGATCTTTGATGAGGCATATTTCAGAGCTTGTGTGAGTTATGGATGCAATTTTTGGTGCTATAGGATCATGTTTCTAACACCTACAATAACCTTTTTCTCTTTTTTGATATTGGATTCTATTTTGGTTTTGTGGCCCCATCTCAAGTGATGTTGAAACTTGTGGTGCATGGCACCTAGGTGGCAACTGGATATGTCATATCATCCAATTATGGAGACTCATGATAGAAGGAAAAGGGGTGACCATACACCTCATTTTGAACATGTTATTTTATTATGGTAATAAGGCAATCCTTGTTTGTAAGGTCAAGGAACTTGAGCTCGCCTATCAACCCAAGTTGCCTTAGTCCTAAGATTTTTTTATTTTTTTATTTTTTTTGTTAATAATTTGAATCAAGAAGTATTTTTAGAGTCATTAAACATTACATAGGTCCTATGTGTTACCAAAAACCACTTGGTTAAGTTCTAGGAAGAGTTAGTGCAAAAATTGCATTTTGCAATAAAAGTTATTGACAACTTTTTGGCAATTTTAGCAATTTTTTTGAAAATGGTTAAACTAACCTTATAACAAACCAAACCAATTGGTATCGGTTGGAATGGATGTAAAATGATGAAAATACCCTCTGTGAAGTTAGAGGAGGCATAAGGTGTATGTTTAGCAAATTTTTAATACCAAATATACAGTTTTTTTGAGAAATTGCCTGTTGTACAGACTTGTATGGATTTGGAGGCCAAATCCAGTTGGATGTTTTGAACACAATTTTTTTCTATATTATAGTGCATTTTATTTCAGGTTGATTGATTAAGTTTCGAGCAAGTTAGAGCATTTTCTTCTAAGTAGATTTCAAAACCCTTAAATTGAGGGTTTCAAGCAAGATGTGGCCCTAACCTGCATTTTATGGTTGGCTTTCAATGGAATTTTGAGATTTTCAAGGTTAGGGTAGGTAGATTAAGATTCCTAAGTTTCATAATTTTCTCAGATGATCTAAGGGGTTAATGAGAGTGCCTTAGTGTGAAAATATGGTGTTTTTAGTCCTTAAAATGTTGAAATTGTGGGTAGGGCTTGGAGTTGGGTTATGAAACTTGAAAAATAGTCATTCCATGTTGGAATAGGTTTAATAAGACCCTCTATAAAGAAAACCAATCCTAAGAACCCACTCTTGCACATTCCAAGTGTTCTAGGCTCGGTTTGGCTAATTAGGCTTGTGAGGCTTGCAAAGGTTCAAGAGTGTTGGAGTAGGTTGGGGACTTGAATCTTTGGTTTTTTGTGTAACTTCAAAAAGGGTATCCAAATACCTATTCCATTTGCCAAGTTCAGTGGAGAAAAACAAATTTGGCTACAAGGGCAATTAGGTGTATTGAGAGCAATTTTGCAAAATACATGTTAGGAGAGTAAACTAGCTGTGGAAACCTCATCATTAGGTGTTCCTTGAAGTATCTAAGGTGTTAGTTTAAATAAAGAAGTTGACTAGGATCCATTTCTCAGATTTGCTCATTTTTCCCTTATTGCTTCCAAAGTCTTGAATAGGGAAAGTGATCAAGTAGTTTTCTGAAGTTGGGTAGAAGTTTGTTCAGTGTTGTAACCAAGTTGGAAAGAGTCTTTGAAGACACCTAGGAAGGTGGGAAAGATAGTTTTCCATAAAAGTGTTCTTGTTGGGAATCCACTAGCTTTTGGTGTGAGCACTCTACATCATTTTAGATACAAATTACATTAAAATGAAATACATGAAATACTTAAAATGTAAACAAGAAAATAAGATATATATTATGATACCAATAATTTCATACATGAACAAACATATAATATATTATTATAATCAATAATGTCATAAGTCTAGTAATATTATGCATCAAATATATGTCATACATCAAATATAAAATGTCATATATACATCAAATGTATGTCGAATATGTACACTAACATAAAATCCAAGATATATGTCCACTAATTCCTATGCATGTGTGTCTATCCCTATATCTTCTCCTTCCCATGAGGGGAAGGAAACAAATCCCTAGAGGTCTTCGGTTGTTGTGTAGAGAGAGATGATGGGATCTTCCTCACACACTCACTTATCCTCTTGTTTAGGCTCCTCTCTAACTAGAGCTGATACAAACAAAGTATATATGAATCAATAATTATTATACATTGAAATAAAATATATGTACACACAAAATTAATTATTTTCTTACCACCATCAAATAGTCACTTTGTACATCCATCTCAAAGGCTTGTGGACGATCGAGAGTAACAAGGCCGTATAACAATTTAATCAATATAATCACTCAATCATACTTATAAATACCATTTAAAATTTCAATACTAACTATTATAAATAACAAACTAAAACTATAAAAACTATTTTTTACCTCAATCAATGGCTCTGAACTAGCCATTATGGTAGCAACTCCATAATCGATGGACTAGTGAAGATGAGGAGGAGTCTCAGACGTCAACAACTACAAATCATATAATAAAATTTACATGTAACATGTAACATGAAACATGAAAAAAAATATAATCAAATGAATTAAATTAACATGAAACAAATGTACCTCTACAAAGCTCATAGCATGCCCAAGCTCAAAGTCCCTTGTGAATGTCAATAGTCTAGTAGAGAACTAATGCACATGGATAAAAAAAAAATGTCAATCCTTCATATTATTACTTAATAAATATATGTATTAATATAGATGATTAAATTGATACATACCTCTTGTCTCATTAACGGGATGTAAAATGGGGCCAAGGAATTTGTACTAGGGCCATCAACACTCTTACCCTGAATTTTGAACAATGTCAAGACATGCTAATTAATTAGTCATTCACTATACATATGAAATGTGATCAAATTAGTTTATTATAATTGTAATTTACCTGTGTGTCAATGCCACATGTGTCACTTAGGAACTCATCAACAACTAGCCCATCATCCATAGTGTCTCCAACATGACTGCCAAATATGCATAAGGATCCACATGATGTACACATGTGACCATGACACAAAGAAGAATCCTCCTCAACTAATGGACTAATGCAATGATTGAGGGTCTATGTCAAAGCATTGATAGTCCCTAGTGTACTGGTATCTACATGTTCCTTCAAAACTAAAAGGAATAATCACATGCTCACCCTGTGGCTTGAGAACAAATGCCATAACTACATTAGGATCATAATGTTTCCCCGACCTCTCAAATGAAAACCCCCCACCTCTATCCTAAGAATGTAACATATCAAAATAATTGTGGATCTCCCCAAGGACAAATTCACAATAAAATTTCTTTAAGAAATACATTGGAACCTCATGATTATTGCAAGGAGGGGCATCAAAGACCATCCACCATCTATCCCAAAAGTTATTTCTAATATCATCACGTATGCACCAATGGATGGGGAACCTTTTAGTTGTATGTTTAATAGTATCTTATTCTTTAGACTTTTTAAACAATGCATGTATGATACCTTTTGCTATGTCCTTTTTTCTTACATCTTTATAGGATAATTTGTTTGCATAATATCTTCTTTGTTCTTCTCTCCTAACATGCCAAATATCCAACTAACCAATAATAGAAGCTACATGCCTCATAATGGACTCAAGGGAGGATGTCAAATGTGCTCTCATAGGATTAGTTTTCTGGCAAGCTTTCAACATACTAATGATTGCTTCTAATTCATTTTTCCCTCTTTCTATTTTATTCATTATATTTTCTTGGGTGCCAGGAGGAGGTCTTTCAATAGGTGGAGGTTGTGCAATTTCTTGCTCTTCTTGTGGAGGGTTTTGATTTTGATCTCATCGAGAGTTTTCATTTTGATTTTGTTGATTAGGCTGGGGATTTTGTGGTTGATTATTCACATTTCCTAATAAGAAACCAATTTCATTTTAAATGAATAAACAAATTTAAACCAAAACTAAGAAAACATACAAAACAATGCAAACTGAAGAGTATAAAACATACTTGACAATCCTAATCTTGATCTCTGGTGACAAGGAGGCATTTTGAGGAGGAGAGTGAGCAAACTCTTCAAATTCTACAAACTGCATGCACACTGTTGAGGAGAAAGAAGAAACCAACACAAAGAACTAAGGGAAAATGGAATGGGCCAAGGGTTCATAGCCCATTTATAGTTTTAGTTGTGTGTCATCTTTTTGGCACCACAACTTGGTGCATTCACCCTAGAGTAGTCATGTGTGATTTGCCACCCCTTCAATCAATCATAAATACAAGCCTTTGTCAAAGATTGAGCAAAATGTGATTAGTTTGAAGTTTCCATCTTTTGATTAATTTATCTTTGACAAGATCCTACTTAGACAATATTCTACTTAATATTTTCCATAAGCTTATTAGAAGGCATAATAATTATTAGACTCCTTCGCTTCCAATTATTAGTCACATTAGACCTCTTTTTTTGTAAGTTGAATTTAAAAGCTCTATTTTATCATATAACTTTCCTAGAACTCCTCCCAGGGGTACAAAGTAAAGTTAAAAGAACCATAGCTTCAAAATTTAAATATTGTTTCATCATTTCTAACCAATAGGAAAGCCACAAAAAGGAACATAAGTCTTCCCTATGCGCATTATTTTTCTCCCTTTCCATGAGGGTAAGGATATTAGCTAGCAAAGTTGTCATATTTCTACAATGCCTTAACCCCCACACACTCTATCCCTTCTATGTTATTTCCATAGTCAAAGGTTATTTTTATTGGAAATTTGGTGTGTGATTCACCTATAAAGAGTTCTTTTGAGAGAAATAACTAAACTTGTTTTAATGTGTGATAATATTTGATTGTGTTTTGGTTTAACATGGAAGCTATTCTAAGTCAAATATTGTTATGTTTGTGAACACAATTCATAGGATGAAGAATGACGATTGCATCACTGATCAAGTAAGTCATCGAGAGTTTATGATAGTACAAATCACTTGTAGTTGTTTTAGTAATTCTATTAATGGCTTGAAGCATGGAGAGGTCAATTGTAGGATAGTCACAAGTATTATAGATAGTTAAAAATAATTAGATGATTATTTCTTTTACCACTAATCATTATTGGTGCTTGGTTATATTATAGGAAGACATGGACATAGTTCAATTATAAAATATGAACAATATTTGATCAAATGTGAACAATAATGGATATCTATATGCAATGATTATTGATGTAGAGAAGATATGTATGGTACAATATATGATATGTTGTTGTCAAAGTAGGACCACACTATAATTATGTAACTATTGATATCAAAATTGTAATTAGATATTTGAGAAAATTGATTTGTATATAAATACTCCAATAACTATATATTTACTTGTTTACACAAATGAGATGAGCTTTGATTGGATGTTTATTGCTTGAAATATGATAATCTAATTGAAGATTGTATGTTGTAGTTTACATATTAACATATTTTCCACTAGAGAGTTATTGCTATCGGATTTTTTTCTCATGAATATAATTATAACTTATTTGACTTATCTTTAGGGATTTTTGCATATTTGTAGTTTGCATATTATGGGTGAGGATCTAATAGTTGTTGATTTAACATTTGACAATATTGCATTCATAGTTGTGACTTTAAAGTTGCTATTGTTGATGATGACTACTAATAATAATTGAATGAAATATGTTCCTTAGATCTAACAAGAAAAAAATAAATGTGATGTTACATCAACATACCAATAAAACACAACTTAGTGCACACATATATGTTTCAAATTTTTGGATACCTTTGCAAAAAAACATGTTGATATATAACATCATATTTGATGGCATGGCCCAAAAACCTTAGTTTTAAGCATAGTATTTCCCAAGTAATTTCTTTTTAAAAACAAGGAGTGATTTGGAATTTCCACAAAGAATCTTGAAAAGTACAAAGTTAGATTGCTCAATTATTAAGTCATTCTCATTATTTCTTTCAAAAACCCTCACAAGATACTTGAATAAACATAAAGAATTTTAATAGGTTTACAAGACAAACAAGGGACAATGTCATTAACAATTTTCAAATTATTTTATTATCATTTCTTCTATTATATATCTTGATTAGGAAACTCAAAACTTTGTAAATATGATAAATTAATTTAAAAATAGAAAAAAAACTCTAAATTTTTTTTTTTTTTGTTGGATTCCTAAGAGAGGACAAAAGGGGACATAAACAAATTTGTGGTATATGGATTGCATGAGGGACATGAAAAAAGGCTTGTATTCCTAGCCATTATATCATATAAGATAGGACTTGGGAAGATATCATGGACATCCATCATCGCATAACTTGGTTGACATCCTTGCTATGTAGGTTCTTTTACTTGGTAGTTCATTCTTGCATGGACCAACCACTTATACCTCACTATAGAGCATCATGTTAATGGTGGATATGGTCTTAGATATATGTAGGGAGTTATCATGTAGGAATTTGAAGTCCAATGTACATTCATAAGGTTGAAGATAGTTTTTGGGATAGACAGTATTATAGTAGATATTCAGTGTTTTTAATCACTTAATGTTCAAGTTTTTTTGAATATAAATTAATTTAAGAGTTAGATATCAAGATATTAACATAATTGTTTCTATTATTCTTCTAACCATTACACTATTAACTAAAATATTTATCTCTTTTCACCTCTTTAGAAGTACAAAAAATGGAAAATTTAAACTTGGGAAAATAAGACCGTTTAATAGTTTTAGTCTAGGAATCAATTCTTATTGTTTGATATGTGATGTTTAAGCCACTGAGAAAATACACTCTTTTTCCCAAGCTTCTTTGGTCTTGAAGTTGGTGAGAGTTGGTCGTCAAATGAGCAATAAGAATTTTGATATTGACCATTTTGTACACTTTTTGATGATGCTTACGAGTGGGATTAAACTATTCAATATAATGTTCTTTCTTTCTTGTTAGACCTTTATCCCAAGAATGTTTATGGAACATATCCATAACAAAAGCCTTTATCTATTTACTATTTTTGAGGCATGAACTCAAGGAAATACTTTATTTAGTACACCATTTGGTATTTTGTCACATCTAAGTCTTTTTTCCTTTTGTTTGATATGTGATTAAAGAAACATACTTAAACTATCTACCCTTTCAATTTGCTTAATCCTCTTTACATGAGCCTCACCATGGCAATTACTTCAAGAGAAGCAACCCCTATCTCACTTAATATGATATCATAATGGAATATACTTTTCATTTTCAACTTGTTTGTAATCAAATGATTTTAGATTTTCATCCTTTCCTTCCACATGGATCAAACGGTCAATCAACCCAAAAGTTACAACCATAAAGAACAACCAAAAGCACTAAAACCCTAAAAAGAGTTTGGGTAGTTTTCCAATCCCATAGTTTTGCCTCTCTAAAGTATTGTTTGATTAAGGGTAAGGGTCAAGAATTTGTTCATTGTATTAATGTTTATTGATCTCTTGTACATTTAATTTTTCAATTATTGTCCTTACAAATTATCAATATATGATAACTAAACGTCTTAATAAAATATTTCAATTGTATCAATAATCATTCATTTATGCATTCAATAGTTTTACTAATGAATATTTAATTAAAGGAGTTGTGCAATTTTTATGATGACCCTAGTACACGATTAGTTGAACATTTTTCATATAAATATTGGTCAAATCATTTATGAACACATAATATTGGTCATGTAGAGGTAGATAGGTGGAGAGAAAGGGAGGGAGAAATATAGAGAGGGGAGAGTGAGGGTGGAAGGGAGAGGTGCCAATCTAGACAGTGGAGAGAGATAGTAAGAAAGGAATAGAGAATAATAGAGTGGTGGAAGAAGATAGATATCATGATAAGGAGGAGGAGGTAATAGACAAGGAGAGAGGAAGAGAGTGAGTGACAAACCTAGACAAGTGACAACAATAAGAGGAGAGTGGGAGATGATGAGATTAAGACATAAAGAGATTTAGAGAGAGTTGGAGGGAGTAAGATACCTATAAAAGGAGGGGAAAGATAATAAAAAATGATTCATAGAGAGAGAGAGAGAGAGAGAGAGAGAGAGAGAGAGAGAGAGAGAGTAGATAATGCACTTTTTTTTATGTTTGATGTGTGTTGTATTTAGCATGTGTCTAATTTTTTGCACAAGGAAATAGCAAGCCTTTTTTTTGAATTTTTCTTGAGCATATCCAACCCAAAAGATTGGATGGTCATTTTAGGCCTAATATTTTTTTCTAAAAATATTACAAAATTTCTCATATTTTTTGCTGTGCTTTCTATCAAACTTGCATGCATTTCAACATTAAGATTAAAAAAAAAGTGAAAAAATTGTTAGGCTCTATCTTTACTATTTGACCATATATATTTTTCACATTTTGATCATGTTAAAGATTTCATCTCTATTTTCTTTTCTTAGTGGTTTTTAAAAATAAAAATAAAAAACCAACATGTGTTGTGTTGGGTATAGATTTTTGCTTGCTCATCAAAATTTGAAACAAATCACATCTCAAAAGGTAGACTCTATTATACACACCTAGGAAAAAAATTAATTTCAATTAGTTGTCTAAACAAATTGAGGGGAGAACACTTAAAATTCTATTTATTCAAGATGTATCTACTTCAAGAATTAGTAAAAAAATTATATATTCATTACAAATTAGCCAAAAATTGGCAAGACCCTATAAGACAATGGTAACTTCTGAGCCTCTCATATGGGAGGTCTTGGGTCTGAGTCTACTCAACCTTAATACATAATAATAACTAATCTCAATAAATAATAATAATTAGTCTAGGCTTTAACTCGATACCTAGAAAAAAAATGCCAAAAATATAGCATAAACTACATGGTGTTGGTTAAACTCTCACTAGATCAATTTCTATATTTATTTTATTTATTTTAAAAGTTAGCATTTAGGGGGCTACAATAGATGTTGTGTTATCCTTTTTTTGAAATAAAAGTAAGAACACTTTGTGTGGCCTCCATTTTGAAACCCTTAATCTACACCATTTTAAAAATAAATTAGTAGTTTAAAAAGTAGATTTAGAGAACTCCAACTATTGTCCATGTTGCATCTTCAAATTTTTAGTGTATCTATCTTCAATTCAAGTTTTTCTTATTTTAGAAAAAAAGGGTTGCATCTTAGGACCCCTTTTTTTGTCACCTATCTTTGTGCTCATACCCATAACTTTATGGTTGATAAGTGACCAACATAGTCTAAAGTGTGAATAAAATAAACCTATGAGAGGTTCTAGGTTGTTTATGTTAAGATATGAATAATAAAGGTAGTGAGGTCTATTTTGAGATATTGAAATTCTTAAATGCAAGTGTTATGGTTTTAACTTGTTAAATTGGAAGCTAGGTTAGATTTCCCTAGTTGCCATTAAGCATATTAACTATTGAGAATGGTTTAAAGGACCCTTATTAACCTACATTATATCAATTGATTGAACTCTAAGATATAGCTTTTATTTAGTTTGAGTATTGGCAATCGATTGCTCGTTAACCTATTTGGGTTTAGTTATTTCCATGTTTCTTCTTATATAGTATTGTTTCTATTTCATTTGCATGAGTATTGTTATTTTCTATGGTTAGGGGACCTTAGGAATGATACACTATAAGAGTATTGTGGTGAGAACTACATGGGAATTCAATGCCATTTTGAAGTTGGTATATGTATATTGTCCTCAAGCAAAGGATGCGCGTATGACCTAAATTTATAAGGTATGGCTTAAGGAGCAATTCCAAGGGTAAGGATAATTTTGAAATTGATGCAATTCGATTGTCAAGGAGCCGATCGAGGGTGGCAATTGGTTCCTTGACTCTAGCAACTTATAGAATTTAGATGAAAATAAAAATAGGTTAAAGATAACAGTTGAGAATTTTATGCAAAAAATGGTAAATAATTATCAAAAGATGTCACCTTTATATGATCATATGATTCAGCTAATAAATTAGCACTCAACATTATAGAAATACTTGATGACCTATTTACCTTATTCACTCATATATTTAAATACAGATAGAATGTCTTAGTAGGTAAGTTTGTTAATTTTGCCCTTAAACAAAAAATAATTCATAAATTACTTACTTTAAGCATAACATTAACTAGTTAATTATAGGTCCAAATTATATTATATATGTGCAAAAATGTTACATTAAGTTACCAATCCTTGAACTCCCTAAAAATTTCAGCACGTGTAAGTAATAATTGTTAGATTCATCTCACAAACAAGCGGTTCCATAGATTTAATTGCAATAGACAAGCTTAAAACATTTAAACTTGAAAATTCTACGATTTTTTTAAACAACCAGTGATAAAGATTATAAATAAACAAAATCTTCAAATATCTTAATTGATATTATTTTGCTTTTAGATTATTGTTGGAATGTGTAATCTTATATCCACCCATTATTTTAATAAATAATATATTTAATAAATAATAGAAGCCAAAGAAAAAAATCTAAAGTCATCCTAAGTCATCCTAAGAAAGTTCCAAATTTTATAAATACATTTATCTATAAAACATTTCCCATCATGTTTTCCAAAAGAAGAAATCCCCTCCATAAAACCACTTTTACATGTAAGACGGGGATATATTTAGTAAAGTGTGGTGACAAAGTTATTACCATAAACTCAAAATAAATATAGAAGAGACATGGTCACGAGATGCATCCATATAGAAGAGACATGGTCACGTATGTCACGCGAAATATGGACTGCACGACTATAGAAATAGGAAATATGGTCAAAATATTAATCATTTCTTTTGGGTCAGAAACCTTTTCATGATTACTATAATAATAAACATTTTTATTTTTATTTTCTTTAATACCATTATTAACTCGTTCAAAATAAATAACCAAGTGTTAACAATGGACAAAAATCATCTTTTTCATGTTATACCCAAAGCTGATCTCAAACGGGTCTTAAATTACATTGGCTTGCAATTGAAAAAGGAGGTTCAAAGTATTTGCCTCCCAAGATTTCCCTAGTTAGAATTTTGTTGGCCTCATCTGTCCAATGAACTCCATCCCAATTTATATAAGTAGCTGGATTTGGACATGAATCTGCTTTAACAGTCTTCCCATTGAGGTTTCCACTTATTCCACATTGTATAGAGTACATATAATTGTATTTCCCTCCCACTCCGCAACAAGCTCTAGTGGTTTGCTTGAATCCTGCAAGAACATTTCAACTATTAAATATTTATAAATTTAAAAGTAAGTTTATAATAAGTAGGAGATATTTTGTACGAGTAGTCAAATTGTGATATTAGTACAAGAATTCAATTGTGTAGGTTTCAAGACAAACATATAGACCTAGGTTTCAACAAGAACTTGTCCCTTATGAGGATGAATGGTACACTTAGCACTCATTGCGCCTACATGATGCTCGCAAAGGTGAAATATTGCACCATCGTGGAAGGTCACCATCCTAGTAGTAGTACAACTCAAGCATCTGCAATAAGTGCTAAGCTTACCTTTCATTCTCATAAAAGATAAGTCTTGTAAACCACTACTTGTGAAGGATGAGTCAATATATATTTGACTCGAAATCTACATAATTGCATCATGGTACCGATATTTTATGTTCATAATAGTTTAGATGCAAGTTTAGTCCATGCACAAGAATTTTATATTTAATTTTGGGTTCACTATAAATTGAAAAGAAGAGAAAGAAAATGATATTTTATAGTCCATGACAGGTAACCTATCTCTAGATGTTTGATAATTTATGAAATACCTTGTAATCTTGATATTTGAAAAGTTACGATAATATATATGGGACATAGGTACCATACCTCCTAGAAGTTTTCAACTTATAGACTAAATTCATGACTCACCGTAATTAGACGGGTTAGCAATGAAGTCATAGATGATGTCAAATGTATTGACATAGATAATATTGGCACCCTTGAGCTGAGTCCGCAGTCCAGCTAATTGTCCTTTTAGTAATTGGTTGTAGTAAAGCACTGCATCATTGTAAGAAATGGAGCAGCCATTTTTGTCAAAGTCTGAGGAGGAATGAGAGAAATAAGTGAGCCAAAAGGGCTGGCATCCTTGTGGCCCAACATCCTTTACTAGAATTGTGCTTGCCCCTGCATTATACAAGTCCTATACAAATAGATTCATTGCAACATTAATCATTCATAATATATCAACAATAAGATCATAGTTCTTTCTATTTACATTCACTAAACAAATGTAAGTACTTCCATCAAAATAGGTCTCAAATAATTAATAGATTTTTTTCAAGGCTAAAATAATAAAGATTTGAATCATATTCTATAATAACTACAAAATTTAGTCAATTAAAATACAAAGAAAAATGTCTAAGTCTAGTTATTAAAGATTCATTTCTTAGTTTTGAAGAAAAAAATCAGAATAGGTTTCAAATAATTAATAAACTCTTTTTAAAGCTAATTTAAATAAGTCCTTAGCTTATTTTGGCTATCAATTAATGCTCAATATTTTAAGGAGTAATGTGTGGAATTGGTGGCCCCATGAAGATTATTTTTTCTTCTAGTCAACTGTAATTTGTGTACATCATGAATAGTACATTATTTCAATAGAATTATTGTTGATAAAGATATGAAGTCTAAAAAGAAATATACTAATAATAGATAAAACACAAAACAGTCAACATTTTAAACATCCAATTAAATTTCAAAACAAAGAAAATTTACAATAAATAAGATACCTCTATTAAGACTATAATTGTATTAGAAATGTTTATAGATATACACCATAGAAACAAGAGAAAAGTCCAAAGAAGATGAACAAAAATCAACCAAAGGTGGTACTTTGACGTCAACATTTTGAGTAACACTACTTGAACATTGTCATAAATTTTTATACGCAATCAAACTCAAATACATAATATTGATAGTTGCATGGATTGTGGAAATATGCTGGCATTATTAGAAGACAATACTATCTAGCAGTTTTTTCCTAAAAGTTAAAAGTATAGAGAGTCCGATTCTCATACCTTAACAGCATTTGCAACGCCCCTTGCCACAATAGGTAAAATGTTCTGCTTGAGTTGAGCAGGGGTGAGTTTGAGATTCATGTAACCATAGCTAAAGTCATTGCCCCCCATTTCTACTATATAAAGTCCTTTTCTAAATGTCTCAGCATTTGGAAGGTATCCTTGTCCACCTGCACAATAAAGAAAATAAACTTATAAAACAAGTGCTTTTAAAAGATCGGATTTCATGAATTAACAGATTTCATGATCAAGATTCATTATACAAAAAATGAAATAAGAAAAATGAAAATATGTTTTCGATTATAAGAAGCAAGAGGGTGCTGGCCCGGACAGAACTAACACATTAACAACATATTAACCGCACATTAGTGCAACTAACACAATCACTCATTATAATACTATAACTTTTGATCCGTGAAACCATTTAACTTAATAATACCCATATTATCTTCCATTTCATTCAATTGAAAGACACCCTTTAATCATAATAACTTTTGATCTCTTTTGTTTTTATTTGTGCTTTCTATCCCATGTGAGTTTTGCTGCAGACTTTGCAGGCACCCATGACTAACACTATTAAGTAATGCCAGAAATGGAACATGCATTTTTACACACATTTCCTCATTTATCCAGTAGACAGAGAGACTTACTATATTTTAATGACAATGATCCAGAACTCCTTGTAAAACTAGCCTGACACACATACCAATTTGGACTTGTTGAAGACACAAAAAAAAGAAAGTGCTTTTTCCTGAAGCATACAAAACACTTTTGTCTTCATTGTTATTATTATACTCAAACATAAACACGTGAGGATGACTTACACCATTGTTTAAAAGAGTTTAAATCAAAGTGCATGCATGCATCCACAAGGAAAGAATGAGAATGATGTGAAGATAATGACTGATTAGGAAAAAAAACTGTTTTTTTTCCACAGATTCCATTCAAACTATGCAAGAAATCATCAGAAAATGTGGCTGTAATGAATGCAGGAAAGGACATAACATATATTTACCTTTTGTTGCCAAAACTTGCTGCTTGAAGATCTTGAATTGGTTGACCTGAACAGTAAGAGAAATCGGAGCAATAAATGAGAGATCTCGAACAGTGGCCCCCGCTGCAGCAAAATTGGCCCCGTGAGCGTAATTAGACCCCACAGATTGCAAGTATGGGCTCAGAAACGGCAATCCAAGTGCATATGCTGTTTCAATCCATCGAAAAATTCAAACTTTTTGTTAGAGTACATTCGAGACATTGAATCCATTGAAAGTTTCAAACTTTTTCTTAAGAGGACGTTCGAAACATTGAATCTGGATTGTATGTCAAATCAAGACTTGAAGTTCTACCAGTTCAAGAAAAAAAGGGGTCCAATGGTTTAAGAAAAAGTTTGGAATCTTGTAGATGGTGATGCGTGTGTTATCCAGTTGTTGATGGTGATATCTGTGTAATCCAGTTGTTTTCATTTGAAATTTGGGAATGTATTAAAAAAAAATGAGAATTTCTGTGGAATCCAGTTGTAAAGGACATGGAGAGAATTAAGGAAGGATAGACGAGATTTGAATTCTACAGATTAGTGATGATACCCATTTGAAATTTTACTAAGAAAGGTGATTTAAGCATGTTTTGGCAGACGAGTGCATGAATTCCCAGTTACTCGAACCTGTGACCTTCTAGTGATTTCTGGACTGGTTTATTAACTGAGCTTTGCTTGCTGCTACGCCTACTGGTTGTGGGTGTTACAATCAAAACAGAACTTGTTGTGGGTATGTCATATCAATCAAAATGGAATTTGAAATGGAAGGTAGATTTATAAGATTGTTCTTAAAGTCAGTTGTTCATGATTTTGAATCCACTTTTCAAATCACAATTGAAGAAAACTTCGACATGGTAGGCAGATTCATAAGATTGTTTTTAAAAGCAATTGTTTATGTTTTCGAATTTACATTTCAAATCACAATCGGTAGATTCTTAGCGCCAATTGAAACAAATTTGTTGTAGACAATTAGTATACAATCAAAATAACAGATTCATAAGATTGTTTCTGAAATCATCAATCCATGGTTTTGAATTCACATTTCGAATCACACTCAATACATTCCACGTCACAATTGAAACAAGGCAGAAAAAAACACTTTTATCACAGACCAGTTAGTGTAAAGACATCGGCAAAAGATTGGGTTTTAAAGATCAGTTACTGTAAGAAATTGAAAAAACGATTGAATCTTGAAGACCAGTTAGTGAAAAGACGTTGAAAAAAGATTGAATCTTGAAGACCAGTTAGTGAAAAGACGTTGAAAAAAGATTGAATCTTGACGACCAGTTAGTGAAAAGACGTTGAAAAAAGATTGAATCTTGAAGACTAACACCATAAAAATCCAATCTTTTTGAAGAAATCATACACAAACGCATTTCAATTGCAACAAAATTTCTATACATACCCATGAAATCCACGGACAATGTTTTTGAAATTGACTGTTCATGTTTTCGAATTCGCATTTCCGATCACAATCAATCGTTTCTGAGCATCAATTGAAACAAAACAAACAAACAGAAATAGAATATGTTGTCGGCATTTCATATACAATCAAAATAATGGATTCCTAAGATTGTTTATACGAGAATCAATTATCTATGTTTTTAAAATTACGTTTCAGATGACACTGAATAGATTCCAAGCCACAATTGGAACAAAGCACAAAAAGAATCTTGAAGACCAGTTAGTGAAAAGACATTGGAAAAAAGATTGAATCTTGAAGACCAGTTGGTGTAAAGACACTGGAAAAAAAGATTGAATCTTGAAGACCAGTTAGTGTAAAGACATTGAAAAAAGATTGAATCTTGAAGACCAACACCATAAAACTCCAATCTTTTTGAAGAACTAACCGATTCACAAACACACTTCAAATATTGCAGCAAGATTTTCCATACATACCCATGAAATCCACGGACAATCTGCCATCGCTGTACCTATTAACCGGATGCCCAAAGTATGTTCTTCCATAGGGAGGATTCTCAGCAAGCATATTGTATGGAAAGACAAAATGAATGGCCCCCGTATCAGAGCTAGAGTCCCCAAAATTGAAAATGGCAGGAAAGTTGCAGGCCCCTTCAGAGAGCACACCCATTCCAACAACTCCATAAAACAAAAGCAAAGCCCACATTCTTCCATTAAGATCCATCATATAATTATTAGCTTCTTCTTTCCTCATCTTTTGCAAGTTCCAAAGCATCTCCAACACCAAAATATAGTCTCAAAAAGTTTCTGGGTGCATTGTAGCCGAGTACAAGTCACCTTATAAAAGGCTGCAAATGCTGAGTGTAGTCCAGTGAAGAAGAGTTGAAATTTGAGAAAACAAATGTCCGGCGTTAGTGCAAATCAGCACAAGTGTCAAAAAGTGGTATAAATGATGCCCAATGGCATTGTTCATTGCCCGGATTATTGTCATGGACTGACAAATACGATTGATTCTTTTGATTCGATCGTAGTGTTTTGTTTTTCTGATATAAGTTTGTTTAGATTATAGTATGCCTGACAGCGATGGAGGTGTAGAATCACATGCTGCCTGTCGGATTTGCTTCGTGTTGGCATGTGGCCTTCTGCAAATGCCTAAGATGAACAACATTGGGAGGATTAACCATGAAAAAGTGGAGGAAAACCCTCATCTTCGAACTGTTGGGAGATTAAATATGAAAAAGTTTCGTATGGGAAGATTAAACATGAAAAAAGTTTCGTATGGGAAGATTAAACATGAAAAAGTGTAGGAAAAATCTCATGTGGGAAGATTAGACATGAAAAAGTCTCATGTGGGATGATTAAACATGAAAAAGTGTAGGTAAAATTTCATATGGGAAGATTAGAAATGAAAAAGTGTAGGAAAAAACTCTTCTTTCAACTGTAGGGTCCTCCATTGTTTTTATGTGGAAGTGCTCGATGTACTAGTGGTCCAAGTCACTTTCCACTTATGGATTTCTTCTTGTGGAGCTCAATGACATTTTGATGATTTTTGCTCTTGGTTTTAGTGGGTGCTTTTAGGAATTTACCTATACAATTTGGTATGGGTATGGAGTATACTTTATAATATGGATGATGATTTTTGCTCTTGGTTTTGGTGGGTGCTTTTAGGAATTTACCTATAGAATTTGGTATGGGTATGGAGTATACTTTATAATATGGATGATGATTTTTGCTCTTGGTTTTAGTGGGTGCTTTTATGAATTTACCTGTACAATTTGGTATGGGTATGGAGTATACTTTATAATATGGATGCAATCAAAGTATAGATGGTAGTTGTAGTAGGTTCAATTTTTTAAGATGTGTTTTGGAACTTTATTTCATAAATTTTATTAAAGTATTAAGTAGTTAGGTTTACTTATATGAGGGTAGAGGATGGATTACACTCTTGCATGTTAAGACTAGTTGTGTGTGGTAAAAGTTTGTATCATGATATTACTATAAAGATGTGTAGTTCTTAGTCAAATTTATTGACTCGTGTTTCATGAGTAGTGATTCATACATGAATCTATCTTTCATGAGAATAAATGGAACACTTAGAACCTATTGGATCTAGGTGATACTCACATAAGTGAAAAAATCTCATGTGAGAAGATTAAACATGAAAAAGTCTCATCTGGGAAAATTAAATATGAAAAAGTGTAGGAAAAATCTCATGTAGGAAGATTAGACATGAAAAAGTCTCATGTGGGAAGATTAAACATGAAAAAGTGTAGGAAAAGTCTCATGTGGGAAGATTAGAGATGAAAAAGAGTAGGAAAAAAAACTCTTCTTTCAATTGTAGGGTCCTCCATTTTTTTTAATGTGGAAGTGTTCGATGTATTGGTGGTCCAATTCACTTTCCACTTATGCATTTCTTCTTCTGGAGCTCAATGACATTTTGATGATTTTTGCTCTTGGTTTTAGTGGGTGCTTTTAGAAGTTTACCTATACAATTTGGTATGGCTATGGAGTATACTTTATAATATGGATGTGGTCAAAGTATAGATGGTAGTTGTAGTAGGTTCAATTTTTTAAAGATGTGTTTTGGAACTTTATTTCATAAATTTTATTTAGGTAGGTAGGTTTATTTATATGAGGGTAGAGGATGGATTACACTCTTGTATGTTAAGATTAGTTGTGTGTGGTAAAAGTTCATATCGTGATATTAACATAAGGATGTGTAGTTCTTAGTCAAATTCATTGACCTGTGTTTCATGAGTAGTGATTCATACATGAATCTATCTTTCATGAGAATAAATGGAACACTTAGAACCCATTGGATCTAGGTGATGCTCATAGAGGTGAAGCACCAGGACTTCATAGGAGGCCACCCATCCTAGTACTACTCTAGCTTGAATTGTTGTGGAGAATACCTCCTACTTATCAAAAGTGTGAATCCAAAACTTTCATTAGACAAATGGGTATATGCACCGAGTTGTGGTTTTTTTTTTTTTCTTCATTTTTTGAATAGTGCATACGCGATATAGCGCGTATGCGCTTTAAAAAAAGTGAAATTATATAAATGGGTTGCATACCCATAGCCCATTTATTTTATCTCAATTTTTTTAGCTTCTTCCAATAGCAGCACATATGGGAGTTGGATAAAACAAAACTTTTCACCACCTGCCTTGCCGATATGCCTCCTCACTGGAAAAATTCAAGATCACAAGCATGCCCATGCCCTTACCGTATGTGATCTAAATTTCATTTTGCATTGTTTGATACATTTTTCATATTGTTTTGTAGGTTTTTTATATTGTTTTGTAGGGTTTTTACAATTTTTATTTAGATTTGTTTATTTATTTAGATTTTAATTGATTTTTTATTAGGAAATGTCAATAATCAACCGGCAAATCCACAAGAACCTCAAAACCAAAACCCTCCCCAAGAAGAACAACAAATTTTGCAACCTGAACCAATTGCAAGAACTTCACTTGGCACACAAGAAAATATAATAAATGAAATAGAAAGAGGCAAAACTAAATTAGAAGGACTCATTGGTCGGTTGAAAGAATCTGGACAAACCAATCCAATGAGGGCTCAATTGGCATCATCCCTCAAATCCATTAAGACCTAGATAGCCTCAGTTAGATATTTGGTACGTTAAGATGGATGAACAAAAAATATTTTATGCAAATAAATTGTCATATGAAGATGTTAAAAAAATTTTAAAAATACCAAAAGGTAGAATATGTGCATTATTTAGAAAACTCGATGAGCAAAATACTGTTAGAGAGGGTACTAAATGGCTCCCCATCCATTGGTGCATACATGATGCTATTAGAAATAATTTTTGGGATAGGTGGTGGATGGTTTTTGATGCCCCTCCTTACAATAGTCATAAGGTCCCTATGCATTTTTTGAAGAAATTGTATTGTAAGTTTGTCCTTGGGGAGATCCCCAATTATTTTGATATATTAGACTCTCAGGGTAGAGGTGGGGGGTCATCATTTGAGAGGCCAGGAGCACATTGTGACCCTGATGTAGTTAGGTCACCTATGGTCAAGCCATAGTGTGAGCATGTGACTATTTCTTCAGTTGTGAAGGAACATGTACAGGCTAGCACTCTAGGGACCATTAATGCTTTGACACAAACCCTCATCCATTACACGAGCCCATTAGTTGAGGGGGAGCCTTCCACACCTCACAGTCACATGTGCACTTCATGTGGATCCTTATGCACATTTGGTACTCATGCTGGAGATGGTGTAGATGATGGGCTCATCACTGATCAGTTCCTGAGCGAGACATTTGGCATTGACACATGGGTAAATTACAATTATAATTTACTAATTTGATCACATTTCATATGTATAGTGAATGATTAATTAATTAGCATCTATTGACATTGTTCAAAATTCAAGGTCAAAGTGTTGGCAGGCCTAGCAGTGATCCTTCGGTCCCATTTTTTGTCCCATCCACGAGTCTAGAGGTATGTATCGATTTAATCATTTAAATTAATACATATATTTATTAAGTAATCATATTAAGGATTGATGAAAAGAATTATGCATGTGCATCAGTTCTCTACAGGACCGTCAACCTTTACTACGGACTCAGAGCATAGACATCATATGAGCTACATACAGGTACATTTGTTTTATGTTAATTTAATTCATTTGATTATATTTGTTTCATGTTTCATGTTTCATGTTACATGTAACGTGTATTGTATGACATGCAGCTCATGACGTTGGACACTCCTCATCTCTAACAGTCTGTCGATCATGGAGTAGCTGTAGCTATAACTAGCTCACAGCCATTGACTGAGGTATGAAAGAATTTTCTTGATTTTAGTTGTTGTTTATAATAGTTAGTATCAAAATTTCTAATGTTATTTATAAGTGATTATATTGATTGAATTGTTGTAGGGTTTCGTTATGCCTGATCATCCATGAACCTTCGAGGTGGACTTACAGAGTGACTATTTGATGGCAGTAAGAAAATAATTATTTTTGTGTGTACATATATTTGATTTCAACGTATAATAAATATTGATTCATATCTACTTTGTTTGTATCAACTCGAGTTAGAGAAGAGCCTCAAGAAGAGGATGAGTGAGCATGTTAGGAGGACCCCATCATCTCCACTGTCTCCCTCCACACGACGACAGAAGACCTTGAGAGATTTGTTTCCTTCCCCTCGTGGGAAGGAAAATATATAGTTGATCTAGACATGTATATATATAGGCATCAATGGACATATTCGATACACATTTGATGTATACGACATTCTGTATTTGATGTATGACATTATTCGACTTATAACATTATTGGTTAATATATGATATGTTTGTTCATATACAACATTATTAGTTATCATTTTATATTATATGTGTGTTCATGTATGAGATTAAATTAGATATGTTCGTTTATGACATTAAATTAGATATGTGCATGTATGACATTAAATTAGATATGTTCATGTATGACATTAAATTCAATACCTAATCTATTCGAAACTTTGATAGAATATTCATTAACAATAAACTTTATCACTATTTAAGCATAAGTTAATCATTTCCAATATGTCATCATCATATGATTTATGATTTTGTTCATGTTTAAATTTTTCCTTCTTTGTCATTTGTTTATCAAGTTTAATTCAATACCTAATTAGTTTGAATTTTTGATACAATATTGATTGGCAATAAACTTTATCAGTCAAGATCGATCTCACAAAGTTTAAGAGGTGCTCCTTGATAGCTTGACTTGTTTATGAGGTTGTCACAAAAGGATCAAATGCCCTAGAAAGAAATCCATTACTGTAATATACCTAACACTTCCCTTAACAAAAATAATATTTGCTACCAGTTTTTTCCAAATTGAAGCAATCAAATTCAAAATACACTAAGAATTAGATAAAATAGCTGATAATATAATACATGCCCCAATAAGCATAGTAACAATGCAAGATCTATAATGGTATTACCTGCAAATCAATATTGCACCAATCCTACCCTTTATAGTATTAACCCAATGCACAAAGTGATATTATAACTATGCTTCTACCCTTTATTTCACCCATATATTTTATGTCTTAAGTTTTTTGTCAGGATTAGTGGTATGGAAAATACCTTGGGAGGGATCACTAGATCAGAAGAGTTGTGTTATCTTGTGTTATCCAAGGTCAAATTCTTCAACTACACCAACATTGTATTCATACAAACAATAATCAATCATGCAGGTGTCCTAGATTAATGCGTAGATTAGATTCATTTTAGTACAATGCAATGGTTATAAATGATTCTTTCTATGTAAAAAATTTGTAAATTTAATTATTCAGGTTAATCTTAAATATTGTTACATAAGAAAAAGATCAAGTTTTACAATTGCTAATAATCATTCATGTATGCACATGCACTTAAACTTAAAAAGGATGACCTAAAGAAGAAAAATTAAGTATGATGTCGATACAAAATCAATAAGAGAGTTCTAACATGATATCTTCAATATTTTTTGAATTAGAGAAAACTGCGTATTAATATGCTGATCTCTATGAATTTATATCACCATCTAGATGTCTCTCTGCATCTCCCTAACTCTCTCTATTTTATCTCACATTCATCCTCTTCTTATATCTCTATTCATTTATCACTATCTTTTTATTTCCTTTAATCTTCGTGTCTACCTACACCTTCTTTTGTTTCCCTCTATCTCTATGCATCTTTCCTTCTCTCCCTCTCTCCTTCTCCCTTTATAATTATATTTCCCTACTTCTCTATCTTTATCTCTCTATATAAATTTTTCTCATATCTATCTATCCTTGTATCTCACTCTCTCTTATTCACCCCCTCTTTATATTTCTATTTTTTCCATATCTATGTAGCCATCTATCCTCTTTATCTCCCCCTCACTAATGCAAAGATGTTGAGCAAGAAGTGAGGTTTAAGCACTTTCTTCTTCCTAATTTACCAAACTAAAATTGTGGCCTTCCTAATATCTCACTCCTTTAGGATATCATTTTTGTGGCCTATCCAAAGTGATAGGGTCATTTGTGAACTCCTCCAAGGTGAGTACTTCTCCAATCAAGATCTTGCACCTTTTTTTTTTAGGGACACTAGTCCTATTGCAAGCCAATAACTGTAACTCTTCACCAATGGCTTCACCAACCCCAAGTTTCTATTGGGACACCTTCCTTATGTTGAACTAATCGAGAATCAACTCTTGGTTTAACCCTCCAATTGTCGTACAGTACAAAATGTTGACTATCATAGAATTCCTTGTAGGTCTCCTCCTCTAATTTTCTGGACTTAAATTCCTCTTAGGTTGAAATCTAACTATTCTATGGGTAGATTTAGACACCTTTTGGAATTTATTTAAGACTCCAAAGCCTAGATTCTCAATTCCATTCCTATAGCACCTAACCATGCAAAGTACATAGACCTAATAAGGTGACACTAGGTTTGATTTTCAAAGTAATTACTAGATAATTGGTGCATGGCCTCAGACCTCCTCTACTAACCAAAAATAACTCAAATCCACCACTAAACTACACCCTTCAATTCAATTCAACATTTTAAAATCTTTTTGGTCTCAATCCTACCTGAATACACTAAGCTATTCAACTTAGGGACTAATGCAAACTTGCCTTAAACACTTTAAATCAAAACTAAAATATCTCAAACCAATTTGAAATATCACAATAACACAAATGATCTTCAAAAAATCAACTTAGTTTGTAAGAATCACCACAGATACGATCACACAACTAAAACCATACTCCCTAACTTAAGTCCCTTTAGTTAGGAGTTCTTCTAAATTGAAAGTAGTCTTCTTAATGTTTTTAAGTGTCAACCAAGTAGCATCCTCCAATAAATGGTGTTTCCATTTTACTAGGTATTCATAGTAAGTAGACCTCTTGGTTTGTTTGGCTATCCTCTTGTCTAGAATGCATTCTATTTCTTGTGCTGGTGGTTGAGGGAGGTCTTGTAGCTCCTTGTTTTATGGTAGATCTTCATTACCTATAATGGCGATACCAGTAATAGGACCTTTATATGCATATAGGTCAGCTATATCACATAATAAGTTGAAATTAGATAACCATTAAACACTTTGTAAAGTACTACCTACATATCATTACAACCACGTCAACTGAGTTCAAATTAATATTTAGAATCTAGGAACACATCAAGAAAGACATATGAAAGGAGAGAGAGATTTGGCATGTTTACCTGGCCAAATTGATTTAGCCACATTTACCCAGCCACCTAGAGCTAACCAAGTTGATAGTTTGATCCCACAACAAAAGGTGAGAGAGATTTGGCAGTTGGCAACTTTGTACTGGCCAACACTGCAAATTTCAGCATCACCCGAGATGGCATCGTAAAATGAAAATAGAGTGTGATCTCCAAAAAGTGAGAGAGTCTATTGTAGGTCTCTACAACATGGTCCTATAGGAACTAGAATCACATCCATATCTCGCACGAGCTCCGAGATATGCCCCATCAAATATCGCGGCCTTCTGGCATTTAGTGACCCTTAGGGACGTTCTGATTCGGCATACCTGAGAATGTTCGAGCACTAAAGGGGATAGGATGAGGTTGGGGATAGGGTTTACCTGGATACTTGGAGCTAATAGAGCAGACAATTCAATCCCACAATGAAAGGTGATAGAGATTTGGTAGTTGGCAACTTTGTACTGGCCAACACTAGAAGTTTCAGCATCACCCGAGATGGCGTTATAAAATGAAAACAGCGTGTGATCTCCAAAAAGTGAGAGAGATTATTGTAGGTCTCTACAACATGGTCCTATAGGAACTAGTATCGCATCCATACCTTGCACAAGCTCTAAGATATGCCCTATCAAATATCACAACCCTATGACATTTAGTGACCCTTAGGGACATTCTGGTTCTACGTGCCCAAGAATGTTTGAGTGCTAAAGGGGATAGGATGAGGTGGGAGATAAGGTTTACCTAGCCACCTGGAGCTAATAGAGTAGACAATTCAATACCACAATGAAAGTTGAGAGAGATTTGGCAGTTGGCAACTTTGTACTGGCCAACACTGCAAGTTTCAACATCACTCAAGATGGCATCGTAAAATGAAAATGGAGTGTGATCTCCAAAAAATGAGAGAGGCTATTGTAAGTCTCTGTAAAATGGTCCTATAAGAACTAGAATTGCATCCATATCTTGCACAAGCTTCAAGATATGCCCCATCAAAGATCACAACCCTATGGCATTTAGTGACCTTAGGTAAGTTCCGGTTCGGTGTGCCTGAGAACGTTTGAGCATTGAAGGGGATAGGAAAAGGTTTGGGATAGAGTTTACCTAGCCACCCAGAGCTAATGGAGTAGACATCCCATGACCCTTTTTCCACTAAGTTGCAAATTTGAGCAACTTTTACAACTTCCAACAATGCAACTTTGCACAAAAAGTGCAATTTTTACATTTTTCACTTGATTCCAATTCTATGACTTAGAAAATATTTGGAAATATTAAAATAAATTATTTAAAAATGCTCATCCCTTTACCAATTCTCAAAATCTTGCAAAATTGTCAGCATTTTTGCAATTTTGCTTTGACAACTTTTGCAATTTTTTGCAATTTTTAACATCTTAACTCCTAGATGCCTAAAACTTAACTTATTGACCCTAAGGACATTTATAACTTTCTAAGAAACATAAAATTATTTTTTTGCCTTGAAAAATCACCTATATTGCTCATTTTATGCCTAAGAAGTGGCCCATAGGCATATTTGACACAAAACCCCACAAATACAAATAATGACCAAGGGTGACTTCCAAGTATGGAAAGGGTCTATTTAGGTCCAAACTAACATGAATCCAACATTAGATTCAAACTATGCAACTTTCATTGGCTAGTTGCTTCACAAACTCAAGACTAGGCTTCTAGCCTTGAACATGGAAAATCACAAAGATCTCCTCACAAACCAAAGAAAATAATCACGGATTTGGATACCCTTTTGGGTTTTATACAACATACTAAATCTTTGGGATCTCAAGAGAAGTATGCAACAACTAAGTTTTTTAAGGCTCACTTAGGAATGTAGGCAATTAGGCATCCACTAACAAAGAAAGTACCCTACCCCTTGAGAAAAAATTCAAACTAGAAATTGGAACATGAGGAGGATCATGTAAGATGATCACATACTAATTTTCAAGCCTCAAAACCTTCTCTGTAGCAAGTTATGGAAGATGTTGCTACGAATTTCTAGCATGCACATGGATCTTGCATGCCTAGGGCATCAAGTTTTTCTCTCCAGCCTCATTATTTTGACCTAAAACCAAAAGGAACATAAAAAACATTGTCCTAACTCAGATTCCACCAAGGGTTGTTAATTTACCATGGTGGAATCTCAAGATATGAGGGAAAATAGATGAAACCCTAGGTAATGGCACAAAATGGAGACAATAGTTAGTAAAATGAGAATATCTTGAGTTGTAGAGTGAATTAGAACCTCATTCCAAGTGCAACAGAAAGAAGATTAACAAATATATCCAACCATACTAGATATCCATACTTATATATGATCAACTTTACCAATGAGCAACAAACATTGAATAAAACTTAGAATTTTTGCCTTTTTCTCTAATGTTTCAATTTTGTACGGCTTGTATAGATTAGTAGTAGTGAAATTTTGGTATGGTTGGTATGTATGGATTGGTAGTACTCATACTTCCTTTGTAACCTAGCCTAATATGGCCAATTAGGTTTGTAACTCAAAGTGGGTGTTAGTTGGTGTTGGAATAGAGTCGAAGTTTGATCTTTTGGAATCTCTAAGAAGTGGTTAAAGGGTGTCTAAAGAGGTGAAAAGATAGTGTGGCCCTTTGCTAAGTGTCTAGTTGTATGAATTAATTCTTATCCATTAGTATTGTCTTAGAGAAATATGGAATAGGAGGATGGGCCTTATTCATCATGGATAACTTAAATTTCTTCAAGAGATAGTGACATGTATTCTAGAGATAAGCACAGATCATTATGATGCATGTAAAGGATATTTTTTGGGGAAGTTTACAAAAGCATCTTTTCTAATGAGTGACACTAGATTTGAGGTTATTCTTTATATAGTACAAAGGGAATACTAGGGAAGGAATCAAAAGAGATTGAAATATTCCTTATAATATATAGTAGAATGGAGTTGTTGAGAGAAAGAATCATTCTATATATAAGGTAGAAAGTGTTATATGCTACATGACCAGGACATGCCTTGTTACCTATGGGAAGAGACATGTAGTACAATAGTATACACATACAACAAATCTCTACACAAGATGCTAGGGAAGATGACACCAGAGGAAGCTTTCATAGGGAAGAAGCTAGATGTTAGTTGCTCCAATATATTTGGAAGTTTGATATATTTTTATATTCCAAGTGACACACATGTACTAAGTAAGATCTGACTATAGATATGGGGTACTTTATTTGGTATAGTAAAACCTCAAAGGAATATAGGAATTTTCTTTCAAACACTAGAAGAGCTATACTTAGATGTGATGTTAAGCTCATGGAGGAAAAGGCATTTAGAAGGTATAAATATTTTCTATTGGATGATCAAAGTGAGTAGTTGATAAAAGCTACAAGGATAAATTGACCAAGTCAAAGGCATCAAATCTTAAGTATAGTTACTAGTACAAAGTAGGGTCATGTGGTGAGGATTCACAAAATATGAAAAAGCCGGTGCAACATGAAATGCATCAAGAAGATAATAAGATACCAAATATTGAAACTACACTCAAATCTAATATTTATAAGGATAAGGAAGAAATTTTGAAAGATAGTAGCTATGCTAAGTGTAAGAATTTTCTCAAGGAAAAAAATGAAAATGACAAGATCTAGTAGCTCAATTGATAACACAAATTTTCCAATTGTTGGCCAACACTAGTGCAGGAGCACCAAGGTCACAAGTAGGAGGCAAGATGATCAGTTGGGACATTGATGGATTCTTAGGTGGATTGGAAGAAAAATAGACTTCTAAGATCATTAAAACTTGTAATGAGTTTAATCATGGACATGTGATCTTGTTTTGATCATAGATTGATCATATTGTAATGAAAGCTTTAATGTAAGCCTTAATGGCATTATTGAGCCTAAGGTACCTAAGGGTCCTAAGGGTCACTAGGAATGGATTTGTATTCATCTTAGGTTAGTGGTGGATAGAAAAGACCTATAAAAGTCTTGAATAATGTAATAAGGCTATCAAAGTCTCTAAAAGATGTAAAAGGCACTAAAAGTGCACTATTTTGTAAAATTGCCAACATTAGCAATATAAGCCAAAATGGGTTTAATGGAGTCATGTAAGGGGTTCAAAGGGTAGATATGAGTTTTGTTTAATTTTTTGTGTTTAATAAGGTCTCAAATGACCATATTAATGTAATGGGATAGTCATGTAGCAAGGAAGATCAAAACTTGTCAATTGACAACTAAAAGTGTCAATTTGACAACAAAATAAGGTGATTAATGCAAAAAGGTGGTTAGAGGGGTAGTTAGAGAGGTTTCATTTAGTTTTGAGAGTCTAAATGAGTTTAAAACCTCATTCCCATGTGTGGGAGATAAGTTTGGATGGTTGAAATTGATTGGTGATGTAAGAGTTTTGAAGTTTGAGCAATGAATGCATAGTTTTCCCTAAAATTTTGATAAAAAATCTAAACTTGTAACTGCTGTAATTTCATTTTCACGGTACCTTTTGATCTAATTCTTTTTGGAGGTGATAGGGAAATTTTTTAACTTTCATTTAGCATTGGTATTAATGTTTAATCAATCTTTTTATATTTTTCATATTGACTGTCCTAAAATCTACTGTAGTTGACAGTTTAAGAGGGGTTTGAGAGTCATTTTGTGAATCTAGCCCATTCTACTTTATGTGGTTACTAGGGCTTGTGGAATGGGTTGATAATATTTCAAAATTGATAATATTTCAAAATATGTTCTTTAATCATTCATGTGTAGGGAAGAACCTGGAGTTGAGTTTTTGATGCCCAAGGGTATGGGATTGAGTGAGAAAGAGTGCATAAAAAGGGGTATGTGATTGCTCCAAAGGTGGATTTAGTGTTTTCTCCAAAAAAGAGTTGTATTTTATGTTGGAATTAATATAATATAACCAAAGTGAAGGTTTTTGAACCATTTTGGTGTTCTAGAGATGTTGCAAAGTAAGATTTCTAGAAAGCCCTAGGGTAAAGGGGCTAGAAAGGAGGGTTTTGTAAAAACCATTGTAAATTTGATCATGAGACCAAAAAAATAGAATAATCCTTGAATTTGATTAATTTATTAAGACTTTTTTGGGTCATGGGAGTTCTAGGATTCAAGGGATTGTGAGTTGTTTTGTAAATGGCCTCAAACTAGGCCTAGTTGGCAGACTGAAATAGCTAGTTTTGAGTGATATTTTACAAAAAAAAGTGTAGTTGGTTTTGGAGTATATCTTTGAGTGAGGAAAAGGTTATTTTAATCACCCAATATTTTAGGAATTTATGTGGGAAATTTTGGAGAAAACAACAAATTAGTGATTGGCAAGGGCTAGTTGGAACATGCCTAGAAGAGGCAAAATTGAGAAAGTGTAAGAGATGAGTTGCTGAGAGTGTGAAAGGAGTTGGAAAAAGTTAGATGGGATGTGTTGAGATGATCCAAGGTGTTGAGGTCATGGTATGAAGCCAAGGATGAGTTTTGGTATGTTGGAGGCACTAGGGTACACTAGGTGCATGGTGAACAATGTGAGTGTTTAGAAGACAAACTGAAGATTTGGGTTATAACCTCTTATACATGGTTGTAGGAAGATGTTACCAAGTTAGAGACCTCCTCTTGAACCCTAGTAGAGTCTGATTCCTTGGGCATAGTCACAGATATTGTGATCATTCATATACTTGAACAACTAACACCATGTTAGAAATAGTGTTGTGAAAAAGGACTACAAAATAGAGGAAAATGGCCATCAAATATGCATGATTTAAATAGCTACATTAAATAGCCCTTTAATTCATAAATCACTTCAACTCAATCATTGCATTGTATAGACAACCTCATCATATGTCACTTGAACAAACCTATCATAGGATTTAGATATAAAAATGAATTTAGAAAGGATTCTATTGATGAAATTTATAAGATTACCTATCCAATGTTAAAGGTTCTTTCTTCAAACCAACACCAATAATGATGAACTTATTTGGACCCTTCACTTGCACAACATTTTGGAAATTGTTAATCAACTTTCCATGCATCTTCATATATACAATTTGAAATATAGAAAAAAAAATTACAAAATGCAAGAAAATTTGAAAAAAGTCTTATTTGATAGATTGTCCAAGGACAAATAACAATGGTGGAAAATATTTAATGTAGCAATATTAATAGATCAATCTAAGGAATGATCTACAATAATTACAATAACCATAGAAATCTTATATTGTTCTTTGATATAAAATAACATGGGTTACATAGAAAACATATGCCAACGATATCTAATATGGTTTATTAGATATATGCAAAAAGCATAGTCAATTTTCAAATCATAATCTTAAGTTATGGTTTTTCTGATGAGATACAATTTGCTTTACTCAAACCTTGGAATGACATGTTTAAAATCTGCATAATAACTAGGTTTAATATTCACTATACAAAATCTTGGAATGACTTGCTTCAGAAAATATATTTTCACTTCATAATGTATCCCTCCCATCATTAGGTTGTGTAGAAGAAAAAATTTATGGAATTGTTTGTCTCCATCATTGATTTGGCACAAGATCTTTTGATTGAGTTGTATATACTCTTAGTCAATTTTTCTTCAGCTTGATCATTGTTTTAATATTGTAAATAGGGTTCTTGAAGAATGTTTCAGGAATTTTGTTCATGACCAGATTGACCATATTAGGTCATTTTTTATTTATCTTTTGTCTTCTACTTAATGAGGAGTTACAATGTTTGATTTATTCAAACTATATTTAAAACAAAAGGTTTAGCTTTGGCATATAACAAGTGGATTTTTTCCTCAAATTTATTTTCTTAAAGTTCCAAGCTTTAGTTAGGGGAGTCTCCATCTAATAGCTCAAGTATGACCTAATTGACTTCCTATGGTTTTGGATTTATGTCTAAATATTCTAAAAATGTGTCCTTCACTTGTTC
Source organism: Cupressus sempervirens (assembly GCA_028749045.1). Lineage (NCBI taxonomy): Eukaryota > Viridiplantae > Streptophyta > Pinopsida > Cupressales > Cupressaceae > Cupressus > Cupressus sempervirens. The sequence goes on from CM053788.1 coordinate 103,067,914, forward strand.
ATTCCTCTACCCACAGTATCCATTTTCTTATCTTATGACAATTTTTTCCATCATAGTAATAGATTCTTAAGATAAGTATACATAAAAGCAATTAGATCTATATCATGACATATATTCTTCAGTGTCAAAATCATCATATTTGTAATTCTAGAATATGTAACTAACCTCTATTTCACCATGTTGGCTATTCATTAGATATTTTATTCACACTAGGAAAATTAGGGTATTAGAAGGGTGTGGTTTGTATGATGGAAGATAGTTATGCAACCATCATGAATGTAAATCTTATGGAGGGCCATTTGAAACAAGAGCACATGACTTTGTTAGTCATTTTTCTAAGATCATCTCTTCAAAAAATAAAATCTTAAACATGTGATTCTTCAAGCACATAGTTTATACAAGTAAATGGGGGAGCTACTATAGGCAACATTGTATTTGGATCCAATTTATCACTCTTTCTCTCTCTTCCTCTCTCCCTATTCAATCGAATGAGCCAACTGGATCTGCTCGACATTTTAATGTCTCAAGTATTGCCTCATGGTCTAACTTACGAACTTTCCAAAGAATCGTATTATGTGATTTTCCACCATATTTTATCAAATGGAAATTTGATACAACAACAAGGTTTGAATAATGAAGAATCTTCCTCTCTGTTTGCCAATCCTTGAATAACCACAAGTTAGGGTTCTTCATAGAATATTGTCTAAGCCATGTGTCAGTTACAACCACCACACCGACATGGTACTCTAAACCTTCACCATCTAGAACCGATTGATCCAATTTTTATTTGTCTTGGACACAATGACACAAATAATAATCTGTCCCTTCTTCATTCTCTTCAGGTGCAATAACAACAAAAACATGGCCTACAGTGACAAATGTACAAAATGCAGTCATTAATTCAAAAAATAGTTAGGTAAAAGTTATAAAGTTACATATTGAAATTACAAAGATATATAAATATATTTATTACCAGGTTGCACTAGATCTGACAAGTGGTCAAAGTCAATAGATGAATCCATCTCTACCATTTCCAGTGCTTGTGGGGGACGATAGGTGTCAATTGGGTCCAAAACTCGTATATCCCATTTGTCCACCCATTCAATCAACTCACAATCATCCCAATTATCCTTTGCACATGATGGACAATAGCATGTCATTTTTCATGTGTGGACACTCCATGAACCTACATCAGAGCTTCTCAAAGAATGCAATTCACTAGATCTTGTTGGTGTGCAACAATCCTAATATGGTGCAATGTTAGTATTATCTATCAACCAAAAAAATCTACGAACCGTAGACTCACCTTCCTTACCTAGACCCATTATATCGTTACACCATTGGACAATGGATTTTACATCTATCAATATTGCTCCATCTGTGCACTTTAGTTCTTCACAAGCTAAGGCTCTTTTGATGCATGCTCCTGCACCATCGTGCTCTCCCTTTCCATGAACAACCTTTGTGAAATTCCACATATATTGAATTATACACAACCTGTGCATCTTGCTTAATCAATAGAACATCTGTGCATTCTTGAATTGAGATGCACAATTGTCTAACCAAATAATGTGTTGACAATATGTGATGCCCCTGTTAGCCAAATCTCCATAAAATAGTTGAAAATAACCCTGTACAAACTCTGTAGAATGTGATCGATCATCGCTGATGTAAAAATGGCACTCCCTCAAAATCTTCCTATCATCCTCTGTCCTTGTAGGTGAATGCATGAATGTTATGTGAACAAATATGGAAACCTGTTGAGAGGTATAATACTTTGCTTGCACCTCATTTTGTGGTTGTAGTGTGTAGTTCCCTACGAAGTCTACAACCAATACAATGGTAGCTAGTGGAAACGTATCCTTGCACAACTTGAATTGCAAATCTAGCCATCGAGCTCTAGGTGTATGCCTTGCATACTCGTAAATAATATTTTCACAAAAAATCTTCATGAACTCATACACTGAAATCTTTTCAATGACTAAATCACATCTTTTTCCCTGTTTCCCATCTTTTAGAGTGTATGCCACTGTCTTAAATTTTTCATAATCTACTATTTCATTTCCAATTGCATGTGTACTATCCATATGCTGACAAGTTGATAAAAGTTGTAGAGAACCACAAAATAAACATGTACCATCCAAGCATGATGTCTTGTAAAACTGTTGGCCATCCCTATTTCACATAAAATGTTGGATACAAATTCCCTTGAAGATCTTGGTGGCTCATTCATGTCATAATCCTGCAAAACAAACTTAGAATGCAAAAACACACATATATGCCTAAAAACATCAAAATGGTTAGAAAATTCAATATGTATCCTATAACAACAAGTTGTGCACATGTGATTTATCTTGACATAAAAAGATTTACCCGTATCAAAAAATATTTGATTTATTTGAATTTGAGGATACATACCAATAAATTTTGTAAAAAATTGTGTCTGAGTTGAGTCCAAAAATGTTTTGCATGTGGGTCGCGATTTTGGCTACCAATCCTCCTTACAACATCTCTTTGATTAGGGGAAACATGTGTGTTATTTTTTCAAAAATCTTCGATCAATGATTTCAAAGCTTCACTAATTTCTTTATCCTTTCGCGGTAATCTACTGCTAAATGTCCATAACTCATTTTTTGTTGGATCTTCCAATCTCTCACACCTTAGCATGGCTCTCCTTAGAGTACCTTTACCAATTTTTAATGTCTTGCTTGTCTTTCTCATGAGTCAAGATTTCTTCATTTGGCTACTTACTATTGTCAATGTAAGTACTCATCTTGTGATATTACTATCTTTGGTGTGTGATTTAGAACCCACTTTGTCATAAGCACTCATTAGATTCTTTACAATATTTTTTTCATTTGAATTGTCCATCATTCTTAGCCCAAGAATCTTCATGATAGGCCTAAATTTCAAATTTCTCATCATTTCAACAAATAATTGGCATTGACCTATAATATTTAATTCTTCAAAAAATAATCTCCACATACAATTAACTTTTCTTTGACAAGTACGCTTGCTAATCTTGTCAGACATTGATTTCAAAATGTTAGTATCAATATCAATCAAATATCTTGGTCTTCTAAAAAAAATTCTAGAAGGTGTTATAATCTCTTCAATTCCCTCAACATTTTGAACATCAACATAAGGTTGAGTGTATTGCATACCTTGAACCAAAGATGATGTATCTTGAAAATAAGATGCAAAAGATGGAATATCACCTACTTGATGTGTTGATGTTATGCCTTCAACGTGACATGATGGAGTGTGTATATCATTGAATCTACAAATCAATATCTCTTCAACATGAGAGGACGATATGACTTCAACATTGGAAGATGGTGTAGAAGATGATATGACTCTAACATTGGAAGATGGTGTAGCTTCACAATTCAATTGTCTTCTTGAGCATAATAGTCTCATTCGTTCTCTTTGTCTTTCCAATTCTTCCTCTTTGTTTCTTTGCACTAGTGGTTCTTGATCATTTTTGAAAGTCAATTCTTCATAATTTCTTTGAAATTTTCTTTGTTCACGTAGTAATTTCATTTTATCTCTTTTAATTGCCAAATCTCTCTCCCTATCTTCATTTGTTTGAGTTTTTGGTTTCTTCCTTGGCATGATGATGATTTCTACATGTCAAATTATTGAAACATATGAATTACTTAAAATGTGTAAATTAAAAATCATTCAAATAAATATAAAAATTATAATTATTTGAATGAATACACAATATATATCAAATGACTTGTCAAATCTCTAACCATTTCGAAATAACATTTCATTCAAACATACAATTTTCAATGAATTCACTATATATTAAACAACATGTCAAATTATAATCAAATTTGTATCTATATATCAACAAACAATATTTAAAATGGATTACACTAACCTTTTCTATACAAGGAATTTTCAAAATGTCTTCAAATTGCATATCCAATGATTGAATTTGGTGTTTGCTAGCATCAAAAAGTGTTGAAATAGTGTTTGCTATATTGAAACTCGTAATTTCTGTTAGAATAACAGAGTGCAAAATAGACCAAAAACAAAGAATGGATGAAATGGGCCCCAAAGTTTCTTTTTGACTATTTTTAGTTGATTTCACATAGTGCATATGCACTATAGCGCGTATATTCTATAAAGCGTGTACGCACTATAAAGCATGTATGCACTATGTGAAAACACATCACTCTCCATCCTCCCTACTCTTTATACTCCCTAATCTCTCTCCCCTCTTCCATCCCCTACTCTCTCTCTCTCGCTCTCCCTCTCCCACCACCTACTCTCTCCCTCTCTCACCCTCTCTCCTCTCCCATCGCCTACTCTTTAGATCTCTCACACACACTCCCATCCTTCGTCTCCCAATTCCTACTATCTCTCTCTCTCTCTCCCTCCCCCATCCCCTTACTCTCTCCCATCCCCTACTCTCTCTCACACTCTCTCACATATACTACTCTCTCTCTCTCCCCTCTCCCATCCCCTAAACTCTCTCTTTTATAGATACACACTCCCATCCCCCTCTCTCTCTCTCCTCTCCCATCCCATACTCTCTAGATCTCTCACACATTTCCATCCCCCCCTTCTCCCCTATCTCTCACTCCCTCTCCCACTGCCTACTATCTCTCTCAAGTTCTCTCTCTCCCTCTCTACTCTCTCTCTCTCTCTCTCTCTCCAATCCCCAACTCTCTCTCACACTCTCTCCCATCCCCCACTCTCTATCACACTCTCTCCCATCCTTTCACTCTGTCTCTCTCATCCCATACTCTCTCTCTACCACCTCCTACTCTTTCTCACACTCCTTCCCATCCTTTCACTCCGTCTCTCCCATCTTGTACTCTCTCTCTGCCACCCCCTACTCTCTCTCACACTCTCACACTCTCTCCCATCCCCTACTCTCTCTCTTTCACAAACACACACACACACTCCCATCCTCCCTCTCTCTTCTATCCCGTCCCCTACTCTCTAGATTTGTCACACACACACTCCCATCCCCCTCTATCTCCCTCTCCCTACTCTTACTCACATTCTCTCCCATCCCCTACTCTCTCTCACACTCTCTCACATCCCCTATTCTCACTCTCTGTCCCATCTTGTTCTCTCTCTCTCTCTCTCTCTCTCTCTCTCTCTCTCTCTCTCTCTCTCTCTCTCTCTCTCTCTCTCTCTCTCTCTCTCTCTCTCTCTGCCACCTCCCACTCTCTCTCACACTCTTTCCCATCCCCTACTCTCTCTTACACACACTCCCATCCCCCCTCTCTCCCTCTCCCTCTCCCTCTCCCTCTCCCACCACCTAGTCTCTCTCTCCCATCTGCTACTCTCTCTCTCTCTCTCTCTCTAGGGCTACTCTCTCTCCCCTCTCTCATCCCCTAAACTCTCTCTTTTATAGATACACATTCCCACCCCCTCTCTCTCCCCTCTCCCATCCCTTACTATCTAGATCTCTCACACGCACTCCCATCACTCTCTCTCCTCCTCTCCCACTCCCTCTCCCACTGCCTACTATATCTCTCTCCCTCTCTACTCTCTCTATCTCTCATCCCCTACTCTCTCTCACACTCTCCCATCCTTTCACTCTGTGTCTCCCATCCCATACTCTCTCTCTACCACCCCCTTCTCTCTCTCTCACTCTCTCCCATCCTTTTACTCTGTCTCTCCCATCCCGTAATCTCTCTCTACCACCCCCTATACTCTCTCTCACTCTCTCCCATCCTTTCACTCTATCTCTCCCATCCCATACTCTCTCTCTCTCTCTCTCTCTCTCTCTCTTTGCCACCCCCTACTCTCTCCCATCCCCTACTCTCTTTGTTTCATAGACACACACATAGACACTCCAATCCCCCTCTCTCTCTTCTCTCCCATCCCCTACTCTCTAGATGTATCTCACACACTCCCTTCCCCCTCTCTCTATCTTCCTCTCTCTACTCTCTCTCTCTCTCCCATCCCCTACTCTCTCTCTCACTCTCTCCCATCCTTTACTCTCACTCTCTCCCTCTCCCACCACCTACTCTCTATTCGCCATCCCCTACTCTTTCTCTCCCCTCTCCCATGACCTACTCTTTCTCTTTCATATACATACACACTCTTATCCCCCACTCTCTTCTCTCCCATCCCTTACTCTCTAGATCTGTCACACACACTCCCATCCCCCCCATCTCTCTCCCTCTCCTTCTCCTACTCCCTCTCCTACTACCTACTATCTCTCTCCTTTTCCCTCTCCCACTCCCTCTCTTATCACCTACTATCTCTCTCTCTCCCTCTCTACCCTCTCTCTCACCCCCATCCCTTACTCTCTCTCTCTCTCCCCTCCCCATCCCTTACTCTCTCACACACTCTCCCATCCCCTATGAGCTCTCTCTACCACCACCTACTCTCTCTCACACTCTCACACTCTCTCCCATCCCCTACTCTATCTCTCTTACATACATTCCCATTCCCCCTCTCTCTCCCTCTCCCACTCCCTCTCCCACTGCTTACTCTCTCTCCCCCATCCCCTACTCTTTCTCTCCCCTCTCCCATCCCCTACACTCTCTCTTTCATAGACACACGCACTCCCATCCCCCCTCTCTCTTGTCTCCCATCCCCTACTCTCTAGATTTGTCACACACACTCCCATCCCCCTCTCTCTCCCTCTCTCACTCCCTCTTGCACCACCTACTATCTCTCTCTCTCTCTCTCAAGTATTCTCTCCCCCTCTCTATTTTCTCTCTCCCATCCCCTACTCTCACTCTCTCTCTTCCATCCCCTACTCTCTCTCACACTCTCTCCCATCCCCTACTCTCTCTCTCTTGCCCATCTGATACAAGTTCTCTTTGCCACCCCCACTCTCTCTCAAACTCTCACACTCTCTCCCATCCCCTACTCTATCTCTCTCATACACATTCCCATTCCTCCCCCCCCCTCTCTCACTCCCTCTCCCACTGCCTACTCTCTCCCATCCTCTACTCTATCTCTCTTACAACTTCCATTCCCCCTCTCTCTCTCCCACTCCCTCTCCCATTGCCTACTATCTCTCTCTCTTTCACTCTCTCCCTCTCTCTCTCATCCCCTACTCTCACTCTCTCTCTGTCACCCCTATTGTCTCTCACACTCTCACACTCTCCCCCATCCCCTACTTTCTCTCTTACACACATCCCATCGCCCCTCTCTCTCCCTCTCCCACTCCCTCTGCCATTGCTTACTCTCTTTCTCTCTCATCCCCTACTCTCTCTATCCCTCTCTCCCCTCTCTCATTCCATACTCTCTCTCTTTCACACACACACACACACACACACACACACCGATCCCCCCTCTCTCCTCTCCTATCCCCTACTTTGTCTCTCACTTGCTCTCCCTCCCCCACTCCCTCTCCACTGCCTACTCTCTCTCTCTCTCACACTCTCACTCTCACTCTCTCTCACTCTCATTCTCTCTCACACACACTCTCTCTCTCACTCTCTCTCACATTCTCACTTTCTTCCTCTCTACTCTCTCTCTGCTACCCCTTACTCTCTCTTTCTCTCTTACACACATTTCCATCCCCTCTCTTTCCCTCTCTCTCACTTGCTCTCCCATCACCTACTCTCTCTCCCATTCCCTACTCTCTCTCTTTCACCCACATGCACTCCCATTCTCCTCTCTCTCACTCTCCCTCTCCCATTCCATCTCCCACCACCTACTCTCTCTCTCTCCCCCATCCCCTACTCTCAATTTCTCTCTCCAAACCTGTACTCTCTCTTACACTTCCTCTCTCTCCCATCCCCTACTTTCAATATCTCTCCCCCATCCCATACTCTCTCTTTGTCACCCCTAGTCTCTCTCACGCTTCCTCTCTCTCCCATCTTGTACTCTCTCTGCCACCCCTACTCTCTCACACTTCCTCTCTCTCTCATCCTATACTCTCTCACCCATCCCTACTCTTTCTCACTCCCTCTCTCCCCTCTCCCATCCCCTACTCTCTCTCTCTCTCTCTCTCACTCACTCACTCGCTCTCTCTCTCTCTCTCTCTCTCTCTCTCTCTCTCTCTCTCTCTCTCTCTCTCTCTCTCTCTCTCTCTCTCACACACACACACACACACACACACACACACACACACACACACACACACACACACACACACACACACAACCATTCCCCTACCCCCTAGCTCTCTCTTTTGCTTGCATTGTAATTTAGGCCTCAATAATGCATGCAGGCACAACTAAGAATTCAAATGGTTCTAATAGTCTGTGTGTGCTATAGCTCGTGCATGCTATAAGGCACACATGTTACTAAGAGCTTTGCATTAAAACCAAGCCTAAGGCTTGGTTTTGCCTTGAAGATCCAACCCAAAGGTTTGGAGTTTATAAATAGGTTTGAGACGTGTTTCCCAAAAAACATATAAAAAATGATTGATTTTTCTTGTGTGCTCTCCTTCAAGATTCCTCGTGGTTGGGTATCGATAAGATCAGGTTACATGGCATTATAGGTCTTTGTGTTAGCTATCTAACCATATAATTTATTCTTAATTTGAACTATTTCAAGCCTTTCATCTATAATTTCTTTTAAATTTATGTTCATTTTTTGTCAAAAATTACCATGTACTAATTGAGCTATAGATTTTAGCTCATTCATCGAATTTTGCAACAACTTAGTTTTTTAAAAACTAGACTCCATTCTACACACTTTGAAATTTTTTTTTTGATTTTAGATTAGTTTTCAATTATTTCTAGTGGAAGCACATAGATATTTCACATTTTTGGGATGTGTCTAGTTAAAAAATTTATTAAAAAAAATTACACATTATAAAATTACCCCAAAAATCTGGGATAAACTACTTTTGACTAGAGTGATTAAAAAATTTCGAAACAAAGTTGAAATTTTAGGGGGGCCACACTTTGTACTATGTTATGTTTTTTTGGAATAAATAGTACCACTTTTTGTGGCCCCCTTTTTTGAGGACCTAAAACTAAACCATTTTGAAAAAAAATTAGTAGTTTAGAAACTAGATTCAAAGGACTACAACTTTTATTTTTGTCATATCTTAAAATTTTGAGTGTAACTATCTTCAAATTCTTGTTGAAAAGGTGTCCACTTATACTCACCTTTTGGCACCACAACTTGGTGCACTTACCCAAATATTACTTTTTTTTTTATCGTGAATTATCACATTTCTTTATTAGAGAAACATCTTTAACTTTGTTGTCATTATATATCTGATTGTCACATATCAAACTCTTTTATTAGAGAAATATTGCTAACTTTGTTGATCACCACATATTTTACTACCACTATCAAACTCCTTCATTAGACAAACATCACTAGCTTTGTTGATCATAGATTATCAAATTGGAACTCAATAAAGAAATGTCACTAACATTATAGATAAACAACTATCAAATTCCTTTGTTAGAGAGACATCAGTAAATTTGTTGACCACCAACTATCAAAATTCCCTCATTAGAGAAACATCGCTAACTTTGTTTATTACCATCAAACTCCTTTGTTACAGTGACATCACTTTGTTGATTTTCAAATATGAAACTAACATTGTTAGAGAAAAACTACTCACTTTCTTGATCCCCAACTATCAAACTCTTGTATCGGTTGCCAACTATCAAATTAATGTAAATTTGTTGATCACCATCAAGCTCCTTCATTAAAGAAACATGAAAACTTCGTTGATTACCAACTATCAAAATCCTATGTTGGAGAAATATAACAAACTTTTTTTTATCGCCAACTATCAAACTCCTCCATTAGAGGAACAACATTAACATTGTTGATTACCACCTATCAAACTCCTTTATTAGAGAAACATCACTAACTTTGTTGATTGTCAATTATCAAACCCTTTTGTTGGAAAAACATCACTACCTTTATCATTCATCAATTATCAAATTTGTTTGTAGTAGAAGAAACACTAACTTTGTTGATCTGCAACTATCAAACTCATTCACTAGAGAAACACCACTACTTTGTTGATCGCTAACTATCAAACTCCTTCATTAGAGAAACATCACTAACTATGTTGATTACCAACTATCAAACTCTTTTCATTAGATAAACATCACTAACTCTATTGGTCACCAACCATCAAACTCCTCCAGTAGAGAAACAACACTAACTTCGTTGATAGCCAACTATCAAATTCCTTTGTAGGAGAAACAACACGAACTTTGTTGATCACCAACTATCAAATTCCTTTGGTAGAGAAACATCACTAACTTTGTTAATCACTAATTATCATATTCCTTCATTAGAGAAATATTAGTCTAAAAAGCCATCATCATAGGGAAAACTTGGCAAGAGAAACTTTAGATCTATTTGAGAAGAATCCAAAGCCTTAGTTTGTGCTTATCGATTGACTTGGAGTTGCTCCCTTCTATTTGGTACAATTGATTGACTTATACATTCATAAAATACAAATTAAACATATCTTAAAATATAGAAAAAAATAATCTAATAAATATATCAATAGAAAGAAAACACATTTGAATATTATAATTAATGATAAAAAAAATTAATCTTTTATTTACTCTATGCTTATTTATTTTAAAAATCAAAATTTACAAATAATTTACTATATTTAAAAAAAAAAAAAACTAAACTAAACCAAACTAAACTAATTTTCCTTTCACTTTTTCAGTCACAAATAATTCTATGAAATATTGTTTAAAATAATTATTCAGAAGTCTTTTAGGGTGGCGATGTATAATTAAAATCATCCATTCATTCAAGAGTATAATAATATTTTTCAAATTGTAATTACAACATTAATCGCTTAAATCCAACCCGTTCATAAATTTTATAAAAAAATTATTTTAAAAATGGTATAGTATTCAACTTAAGTTGATAAAAAAACGTTGGAAATACGCCAAGAACTAAGCATAAATACTTTGTACTAAAAGACATTTTTGAATTAAAACAAAAACCACTTTGTCCTAACATACATACTATAGAACATGAGCAGTATTGTTTTTATTATTTTAATTATCATTGGGATAACCATTATTGTTTTAAATTGTCATTGGGATGACTATTATTATTTTTATTATTTAAACTCTCATTTGGCCTCTTAAAATACTACTATATCAATATATTTGCAAATTTCATGGAAACCAAATTCCATTGGGAAATATTCAATGCTAAAGATGTTTAGCTATATGGGCATTTCCTTATTAGTTCCTGCTGAAGGCAGGATACTATAGCATTCAGTGAAATGCTACTTTCCAATTAAAGTATCCAATCATATTCTTTTATTTTTCAAAAACTTTTAACTCTATATAGTTCTAAAATATATTGATATTTTACTAATTTGCAGAAAAGTATTTATTTCTAATCTTATTGGTTGCATCCTTGCTACAGTCATGAGTTGGCTTTTATTTTTTCACTTTAATTTTTTTTTTGGTTGAAACTTTATAGCTACCATTAATATGATAGACAACTCACTCAAATGAAATAAATAAGTTTGACAATATGTAAGAATATCTTTGCTACCATTAATATGATAAGACAACTTGGTGAAATGAAATAAATAAGTTTGACAATATGTAAGAATATCTTCTTCATGTTTTGACATATGTTTTCTTGAAAAATTAAATTAAAATATATTTCTCCATAACTTTAGACTTTTCTACAATGTAAATATCTGGAAAATCTAGTTTTATAATGTGAATTAGTTTAACAAATAAAGAAATAAAGCTTTATATCTTTTTTTCTATCTTTATAATTTTTTAATTACAAAAAATAAAAATAACGTTTAATAAAAGTCACAAAGTAGTAATATAAACATGTAAGTCTTAGAATAAAATTCTTTTGTAAAAGTTGCAAATTGAACATTGTAAATTACAATTTAATTTTGCTTAAAGGAGAATCTAAATACTTGAATTATATAAGACTTAAGCTAAACATATATAAGTATTAAGAAATCAATTGACATTCTACTAAGATGACTGGTTGTATAACTATATAATATATAAGATGGACGCCCTCCTCTCTATAAGCCTGGGTCAGAATATGTCTATCCCCTACTATTGAAAGGGCACAAACATAAGAATTTGGATCTTTTTCTGTAAAGGCAACAACGGAAACAAGATCTGGATAAGCTACTTTAGCAAGAATTGGAACAACTATGGGACCTAGCTATATTGCATACATTTTTAATATTTTAATACTTTGATCTTATAAGCTTTCGGCAGGAACTTGACGCTATGCGTCCTTGTTGTACATGGAAATTATTCAATTCACCATGTTACAAATATAAAATAAAGAAATCTATATTGGTTGCATTCTAATAAGAATTATATTTCTAAAACAAGTTGTTAGGTCCTTGTGATTATAATAAATTTATATAATTTTTCTTGATGTGATATATTTGATATATAATTATAAATAATTTATTTTATATTATGATATATATGATTTAAAAATAACAACACTTTCATTTCTTCCAGCTTTTTAATTATTTATTATTACAATGTAACGAACTAAAATCTTAAAAGCTAAAAGAAGTTACTAAAAACTTATTTTTTCATACAAGTTGAAAAAAGTAGAGGCAACAATACATGAAAAGGAGTGTGGAGAAGATGACTTATCACTATGTACTTATAAAAAGGTCAAACAAAAATCATTTAGAAAAAGTTAAGGGACCCATAAATATAGAAAAGGGGCCCATATTTTTTGGGACAAAAAATATTTCAAAAGCTACCTTATGGGCAACATAAACATGAGTGCAATGGGTAGGTATTATTATCTAATAGAATTTCACTTCAACTTGAGGAAATGAATTATATTGAATATAAATTTTATTAAATTGTTAGATGAATAATAATTTTTGATATTAAAAGTAGTAAATATAAGGGTGTTGTCTTATTAATACAACAATCTAGGTCAAAGGGTAGATAGTAACAACACATTAACAACATATTAATCATTAATTACTAACATTAAAATATTAATAAAAAATAATTATCCAAACCATCAAAAGAAAAGATCTTTTGAATTACCATGCAATGTACTATATAATTTGGTAAATGTCCAATAATAGGGCCACCTACAGTTATACCCAGTAAAATCTTAAAGCGTTTACTACCAATATTGTAATTAAAAGCCAAAAAAATATTAATTGTCTTCAAACTAAGCCCATGATGACAAATAGCAATAGATAAAATAAATAGTAGAAGGGATACTATCATTATTGAGCTCCTTTAAACTTGCATCTTACTTGATGCAACACAACATACCAGTCCTTTGTGAGGAAAATGATTAGTTCTTTTTAATTTCCTTCCTCATTATTTTACCTCCTAAGACTTTCTTTTGTACTAGATGCAAAGAAGTTATTGAACTATGCATCACACATAGGGATAACCTAAGAAATACTCCTAGTTTTCATTTCAAGATCTAAAAATCTAGCCTTGGTGTTCTCAAGCTCACCTGTCATAATAGAACGTTTATTATGGGTCCTTAATTGAAGGTCTCTAAAGGTCTCAATTGTCATGGGTTTGGTAGAAACAATTTCCTTCAGCGTCATCTCATTCATAAGGACTATGGACCCCATTGCGATGCTTTTTGAAACATTAGAGGAATTGTTTGAAATCTTCAAGATGTATTCCATCTCCATATAGCTTCATCATTTTCAGTTTCTACCTCTTTTCCTTTATATCTTTTTTCTCCCCATTCCCATTTTCTTCTTCTTCTTTAGACTCTAGCTTGATATTTTTTGTTTCCCCCTAGGGCGAGTAACAAACCTACTGGACCTTCTAGGGGTACTAGTTTTCTTAGTAGCCTCAATGTCTAAGTATATCCCTTATATTGTAAGCTTAGTTTCTTTAGCTAAATTTTTTCTTTTTATTCACTTGTAGGTTGTGATTTCTTCTTGCAATCAACTGACTCCACCTAAGTAGCAATGTGGGTAGGGGTTTTAGGGGAACCATTGCGAGACTTTAACCTAAGGTTTTTAGTACATTGCATTTTTTGTCAATCAATGTTTGTCCAAAAGGCTACTAGAGGGGGACGGGGGGGTGGGGGTGGATGTCTAGAATTAGGGGCTTCCTTATAGACAAAACTCAACCTAGGTAGAAAGAGAGCCAAATAGAAATGATATAGTTGAAAGATGAGGTTGTGGTGGAGTGGAATGAGTTTCTTTCCCTTACCCTATTTCTTACCTGAGTCTATTGTTTCCTCAACTAGATTTTCCATAGAGTGAAGGAGACAAAATGGAAATGAGATAATATTATGATTGTGAAAATGATTAAGGTCATGTGGTGGAAATAGCAAACTATAAATGTACCTTCAAGGGTTAATAACTTCATCGCTATAATAAATACATGGTTTCATATCTTCAAGAGCTTCTCACACTCATGGCCATCATGATACTTAACCAAAATTTTATTCTTGAGCTAAAAAACTAATTGAGGTTGTCCATATCCAAAACCCTACTCATTTTCTTATGTTTTCTTCTAGGTGTTAGTGCTTAGAAGTACACCTTTTAAACATCTCTTTTTCGATTACTATTCAAGAGACTTCAACAATGTGTTCTTACACATCAATTAAGAAACTTTTACCATCTTAATCATCTAGGATAGAATATAAACTCTCTAAAGAACCATTAATAACTTACATAAATGAAGAGATAAAAGCAATCCTTTTATGAGGGTATGTGTAGGATCATGGTGTGCCAAAAAGTGGCGATGTGAAAAAAATAGAGTTTGAAGACATCTAAAAGTGCTTCAAAATCTGCTCTGACTTTTTGTCACCTATCCAAGTGCCAAACTTGGGAAGTAAGGCCCAAGCCTTATCAAATATCCGATTTGATATCAGATACCCGATATTATCGGATATCCGATTCAACATCTGATACCCGATATTATTGGATATCCAATCTAATATCGGATACTCAATAACATTTAGAAATATACATGAAATAATAAATTAGTTATTACATTATATAATTATAAAATAATAAATATATACTATATTATTTACGAAGATTAATACGAGTAAAATATAATATAATAGTATAATATAATATAATAATATAAGAGTATAGTATAGTATAAGATATTATATAATATATTATACTACAATATAATAATATTATTATACTATTATAATAGTATAATATATTATAAATTATAATAATATAATAGTATAATATAATATTATATATATAATATCATATAATATAATAATATAATAATAAAAAAGTAATATATTATTATATAATATATAATATATCTAGTAATATACTATTGACCCACGGGTTGTTTCAAAGGCGGGGTGACATGGTAATATAGGATATCCACTATTATATAGGATATCTAATATTATATCGGATATTTGATACAATATTGGATATCCAATATCTGTCAGACATTATAAAAAAAACATAGAGCCCACGGGCTCATTTCAACGATGTTTTGTGCCCTCGCAATTGAATATCGAATCGCATATTGGGTATACGATATCAAGGTAGTTTTTAAAAAAAATCAATTTTAATATAAATTCAATAAATTTTATAATGATTTTGTTAGTTTTAGTTAAATTTAGGGTTTTTTTGATAAAAAAAGTTAAAATTAAGGTTTTTTTAATATATATTATGTTTTACAATTTAATAGGAATGGGTGATCAAAATGATGACACTGATGCAAGGAATAATATTCCTCATAACCCCCCACCAAACGATCCAGTGCCCCCACAAAACCGTCCACCAAATGATCCTCTACCCCTTCAAGACCCTCCTCCAATCAAGGATTTGATAAATGAAAATCTCACCGAATTGAAGGGTTTGTGAAGAACATATAATAATGTACTCGCATTGGCTCCTATGTTATCCATGTTAAACACCATAGTGGATAACATTGAAACCATTACCAACCAAAAAAATGCTGCTCTTTGTTGGCATGATGAAATGCATGAGATGTTTGATGATGGTTTGGACTATGATGAGGTTGCAGCCCTCAATATAACCAAAGAGGATTTGGCTAGCCTTTTTGCAAACCCAAAAATAGGTATACCGATCGACAATTTTTTTTCCAAACTATTAGTTAAATGGTGCACAAATGATGCCATATGCGCAAACTTTTGGGATCGTTGGTGGATGGTCTTTGATATCCCTCCACAAAAATTTAGAGGTGCCATTTTATTTCCTTAGAAAATTATATGCAAAATTTGTGTTGAAACTTAAAGTGAACTATTGGAGCATGAAGCCCAACATTGGTGTAGGACTAGGAGCTCCTCAGGATAGACCCTCTTCCTAGTGGAATAAAGTTGGCACTTTTGTCCCCCCCACTGATATCTCCCCACATCCTTCAGTGTAGCATCCTAATATTATGAAAGAGATTAGCTCTCAGACCATCAGAGCCATTCATAGGCTAAGTAGCCTAATGATATCTCAAGCTAGGTCAGTCCTGCCTCCTCATGTTGATGATGCTAGCACCAGTTCATCATCAACTAGCTCATCACACGTTTGTGTGCCTCACACTTGCATTACGTGCAAGAATATTTATGTGGGTCCCATAGGTGATCTTCCTGAGTATGATTTTATATTAGACAAGGATACACCAGACACACGCGCAGGGGCTATAGACCCTGATGTGAGAGAGGAGGGGAATGCAAAGGCATGGACTCCTTTGGTGTCGGTATGTGTATACATTTTTTTGTTATGACATATGCGATTTAAAGTTAATTTTTATAATAGAGTAATTTTAATTTTTAAGCCATACTAACTTATACATGTATGTGATCTTCATTCATGTTTAGTTGATGACCGAGGAGGAGCTCAGACAAATTGATGATGCCATGATCTTAGCCACTTCATTTGCCCTTGAGACATCAATGATACATTATGTTGTGTTGGCATTGTTTTTTCTATTTGATATTGTAGCATATATGGTTGCTAAACTTTCTTTTATCTTGCAAGTACCACCTGTCCCGAGGGGACAAAGTGTGGGTGATGAGCCAGGACGCATTGACAAAGGAAAGGTAATTAGGTTCTTTCTATTTGATTAAATATCAATGCATTCTTGTAAAATGTTTGTGGTAATGAAATTTAATTACATTCTTTATTGTATATAGGGTGTGGCTACTAGCGATGAGCTTGTACAGATTCCATGTCATAAATGATCATGCATTTCCATTTGCACCGAGAGCCCCATTGTATGTATAAGTATAATTTTTTTTTATTTTCCTTATCTTTATAAATAAATTCAAAAATTGATTTCTGTGATATTAACAACTACTATTTTGTATCTCATAGGAGACTCCTAGTGCACATGAGGTTCGATGGGAGAGTTATGTAGATTTGATGATGTGGCCACTCTATCCTGAGGAGGAGCCTACAATAGTAAGTTGTAGTTTGAATTCATGATTAAATATGTTATAAATTTAGCATTCTATGAATTATAATGTTATAGTTTAAGTTGTAGATTCATCTGAAAAATGTATTTGAACATACACAACCCACAATCAGCAAGGTACAAGCATTTTTGAGGGCATACGAGAGGACTCTTGATCAGCATAGGAGGTCGAAGAGAGAGGTTTTTATTATGAAATTTTAATAGTATAAATATTCATTACAAAAAATATCATTATGCATTTGAGTAATTCAATGTTAGATACAAAGAATCATATAAATTTAGTAGTCTAACTTTGGGTTTTCCTTTTTTGTTTACATAAGAGGCATTTGATCCACCTAGTGTAGCAAAGAGGCTGCATTTTGATCATCCACCAGCACTCTAGGATAGTCTAGTTGTTGTAGGATGCATCATGAGACATTTTGAAATGGCATATGCCACATTGTTTACAAAAACATTGATATTATACACATCCGGATGGCATGATCAACCACATTTTGTATATGGATCTATGTATTTTGATATATATTTGAGAACTTTATTTATGGATACATGATCTTTGATATATATTTCTATAAAATTTTTTCTATGGATACATGTATTTTGATATATACTTTTGTTATTTATGTGTGCAATGATATACATATTAATTTAGTATCTAGTATTGTTCAATTTATCGTGGATCATGTGTATTGTTCATGTTTATGGAATATCATTAATTTTGATCATGTTTGTTATATTTGATTCAAATGCAATAATTTTTGAATAACATTTTAACAACCTTTATTATCAAATTTGGATGCAATGTTTAATTTGAAGTGCTATCATGACATAAACACACGTTAACCTCCTACACAAGGTTCATATAACCCCAAATCTAATTTTTAACTCCACCTTCAACCTTGAAACTAACTCTTGGCTTCAAATCTAATCTCAACACAGTTAAGGTCTCCACTCCTTAACCATGGATTCTATTCCCAACCATGAAATCATTCCTAGACTCATAATCTTTGATAACGAGCACTTCACTTTGTTACTATCCGCATACTACAACTTTTCAATTTTAACATAACCTCAAAATATTCCAACTTAAGAGACTTGATTGGATCAAACCTTTTTCACTTTGTTACTATCTCTCAAAAATGAGATAGGTTATTTTAGGCTTCAACATCACCATCCTGTAGCATTTGACAGTTCATTGATAGCCCTCACGAGCTCCGAGTTATGACCCTCAGAAGATCGACCTCAAAATGCACTTAGAGCACCTTGGAGATTCCTCAGTGTGGGGTGGCTGTAGACAATGGATGGTCTCCATGGTCAGAACAAGGGTTTCACTAGGGTTCACCCACCCACCCAGAGCTAATGGCACTGATGATTTGATGCCAAGATCAGCAATTTCAAAGTTACGCTGTGGTGCACCTATGAATTGAGGCACACTGCGAGTTTTGACATTGAGTGACATTGTTGTGCGGAATCCAAATGGAATGTGATCTCTTGAAAATGAGATAGGTTATTTTAGGTCTTAGCATCACTGTCCTGTATCATTTAACAATTCATCGATAGCCCTCACAAGCTCTGAGTTATGACCCTTGAAAGATCGACCTCGAAACACACTTAGAGCACCTTGGAGACTCCTCGGTACGGGGTGCCCGCAAAAGATGGATGATCTTCGTGGCCAAAACAAGGGTGTTTGTAGAGTTCACCCACCCACCTGGAGCAAATGGCGCTGATGATCCAATGCCAAGATCAACGGTTTCAAAGTTACGTGGTGCACCTATGAACTGAGGCACACTACAAGTTTTGGCATCGAGCAAGATCATTGTGCCGAATCCAAACAGAATGTGATCTCTCAAAAATGAGATAGGTTATTTTAGGTCTTAGCATCACCATCCTATAACATTCAACAGTTCATCAATAGCCCTTACGAGCTCTAATTTATGACCCTTAGAAGATTGTCTCAAAATACACTTAGAGCACCTTGGAGACTCCTCGGTACGGGGTGGCCGTGGATGGTGGATGATCTATGTGGCTGAAACAAGGGTGTTACTAGGGTTCACCTGCCCACTCAAAGCTAATGGAACTGACAATTTGATGCTAAGATCAACAGTTTCAAAGTCACGCTATGGTGCACCTATGAATTGAGGCACACTATGAGTTTTAGTATCGAGCGAGATCATTGTGCCAAATCCAAAAAAAATATGATTTCTCAAAAATGAGATAGGTTATTTTAGATCTTAGAATCACCATCCTATAACATTTGATAGTTCATCGATAGCCCTCATGAGCTTTGAGTTATGACCCTCAGAAGATCGACTTCAAAATGCACTTAGAGCACCTTGGAGACTCCTTGGTATGGGGTGGCCACAGATGATAAATGATCTCTGTGGCTGTAACAAGAGTGTCACAAGGGTTCACCTACCCACCTAGAGCTAATGGCACTGATGGTTCGATGCCAAGATTAGTGGTTTCAAAGTTACATTTTGGTGCACCTATGAACTGAGGCACACTGTAAGTTTTGGCATCGAGCGAGATCACTATGCTGAATCCAAATAGAATGTGATCTCTAAAAAATGAGATAGTTTATTTTAGGTCTCAGCATCACTGTCCTGTAGCATTTGATAGTTCATTGATTTCCCTCACGAGCTCTAAGTTATGACTCTCGGAAGATCAACCTCGAAATGCACTTAGAGCACCTTGGAGACTCCTTGGTATGGGGTGACTGTGGATGATGGATGGTCTCCGTGGCTGAAATAAGGGTGTCACTAGGGTTCACCTAACCATCTGGAGCTGATGGCACTAATGATTCATTGCCAAGATCAGCAGTTTCAAAGTTCCACTATGGTGCACTTATGAATTGAGGCACACTGCAAGTTTTGGTATCCAGCGAGATTGTTGTGCCGAATCCAAATGGAAGGTGATATCTAAAAAAAAGAAGTATTACTTTATTGTTTCCTTTTTTATTTATTATACATTAATTTCATTAATCTAATCATTCATAAGATAGAGATTCAAATCTTTTATGTGCCTAAAAATTCATTTCGACCAATTGAACTTTCTCAAATTGTTTCCTTTTAAGAACTTGAAATATCTCTGCTAAAATGATAGATGCTAAGAATGATAAAAGACCTTGAACACTAGGTTATTTTAGGCCTTGGCATCACCATCCTATAGCATTTGATAGTTCATCGATTGCCCTCATGAGCTCCGAGTTATGACCTTCAGAAGATCGACTTCGAACCGCACTCAGAGCACCTTGGAGACTCCTTAGTACGGGGTGGCCATAGATGATGGATGATCTCTATGGCCAAAACAAGGGTGTCACTAGGGTTCACCCACCCACCCAGAGCTAATGGTGTTGACAATTTGATGCCAATATCAACGGTTTCAAAGTTACACTATGGTGTACCTATGAACTAAGGCACACTGCGAGTTTTGGCATCAAGCGAGATCATTGTGTCGAATCCAAATGGAAGGTGATCTCTCAAAAATGAGATAGGTTATTTTAGGCCTTGGCATCATCATCCTATAGAATTTGATGTTTCATCGATATCCCTCACGAGCTCTGAGTTATGACCCTAAGAAGATCGACCTCAAAATGCACTTAGAGCACCTTGGAGACTCCTCGGTATGGGGTGGTTGCGAATGATGGATGGTCTCTGTGGCCAGAATAAGCGTTTCACTAGGGTTCACTCGCCCACTTAGAGCCAATTGCACTGACGATTTGATGCCAAGATGAACAGTTTCAGAGTTATACTATGGTCAACCTATGAATTGAGACACATTACGAGTTTTGGCATTGAGCGAGATTGCTATGCCAAATCCAAACGGAATGTGATCTCTTGAAAATGAGATAGGTTATTTTAGGCCTCAACATCACCCTCCTATAGAATTTTACATTTCATTAATAACCCTCACGAGCTTTGAGCTATGACTCTCGAAAGATCAACCTCGAAATGCACTTAGAGCACCTTGGAGACTCCTTGGCACGAGGTGGCCACAGACGATGGATGGTCTCCATGGATAAAACAAGGGTGTCTCTAGGGTTCACCTGCCCACTTGGAGGTAATGGCACTGATGATTCGATGCCAAGATAATCAGTTTCAAAGTTACGCTCTAGTGATCCTTTAATGTTTGAATGTTATTTTTATGCACTGTTATGAATGTGTATTTGGAAATTGAATAACTTTTGCAAATTGAATAATTCAAAAACATGGAAACTAATGTCTCATGTCTAAAAGATAGAGACTAATAAGTATGAATCTAATCCTTAAGTAGTCTAGTCAGTTCAATATTATATTATAGATCTCTTTAGATGGGTGTATAGATCTATTTAGGTGGGTGTATCAATAAAGACAATGGCTATAACAACTTACCAAGGGGAATTTACTATGCTTAGTTTTGTTCATGAAGAGAATAAGCATTTCCCACATGCCCATTTCTTGAACTACTTACAAAATGAAGAAAATATCAGAAGTGTAATTTGATGACAACAATTCAACTCTTTAATTAAAGATTTAATAATATTAATATTATCTAATGTTTAATATTAAATAGTGTAATTCTTTTAATTTATTTTTAATATAATTGGATACCTACAAATTTTTTGTGAATTCTAGATGTTTCTTTTGATGAATGCCCCTTTTATTGTTAAAGAACATTCAAAGCCAAAAAATTTAAGTAAAAATGGAGGGTCTTATTTAATGAAGCTTGTGCACACTATGTTTTATTGTAAATTCTTTTAAAAAAATGTATGCATTGCATCAATCTCTTGTGATACTACAAGAAAGATTCTATAATTTTCCAGAACAAAATATTGAGATTGTTACTTGCAATAAACATATTCTGTAACAAATAATCGCATACATTAATCATTTAGAGAGAAAGTTGTATAACATGTGGCTACAAAAGCATGGAGTTATAAGAAGGGAAAAAAAGAATATTTCATACATTTAATTTATGTTAACATCAACCCTAGCTTTGTGATCAAGTTGTCTTCAGAACCATCATGGGTCTTGGCTAGGTTGGGTTACATTGGTGTTCACTAGGTTGGGGTCTTGGCTTATGTAAGCGACACAATTTTTTGTATAGGGTTTAGGTTTCTAGCTTGGAGGGTGTCTTCATGTTGGAGTGCTTGAGATAGGTTTTGTGTTTCCTGATACAACCTAGCTCTATGTTCAATCTCTTGCTTCTTCTCTTATTCTCTTTTCTTACCTATGGTAAATGGCTATGTTGATATGTGAGAGTAATGTTAGGAAATTTGTGAGAGATCAAAATTCTATGTAGTTTCTTTGGCCCCCTCTCTCTTTATCTTGGTGATGATATTTGAATACCCTTTGTGCTTCAAGGTTTATTCTTTTTAAAAATCTATGTTTGTGGTAGTTGGGATGTAACTTTAATAGTAAGTATGGTGTAGTAGTTGTGTGCTAGAAAATGTGACCAGCAATAAGCATGGGTTAACAAACAAACACTACTTTAAAACCTTCAAAATGCATCAAAAATTCATCAAAATGCAAGGAATAAATACCAACTAATGCTTGCTTGGGTTTTGCAACCCTAAGCAACTAACAAATCCAACCTTCCAGCCACCTGTATAGCTCAACAAAGGCACCCATGAGAGGCCTTGTTGGTGTGTTAATATGGGGGGATGTTTGATGTGCTCTCCCAAACACAACAATAAATGAAATCTCTTGAGTGAGTGAGTGAAAGTGTGTATGTAAGTAAGATATGAATCTAGACTAAATGAGATGAAGAATACCTCAAGAAATGGCTATGGAGAGAGTCATTCTTGAAGGCATTCAAGGATGAAGATGAAATGCAACCAAGAAACTAATGAAATGTACAAACTAAACTAAGATGGAGATGCTAATGCATGAAGAAACTAGATTAACAATGCATAAAGAAAACTAAATCAGCTACCAAATTGTTAGTATGATTCTAAAAATCTCTATGAAAATCAAACTACAATGCAAACTCTTAGCATGAGAACTCAAAACTCAAAATGGCATGATAACAATGCAAAAATGGGAGATGATAATGCTTGAGACAAGCCCTCTATTTATAGGCTTGAGGGAGGGCTTGGTGAGGTGGCATCCATGTAGATGCCACATAAGGTGACATGCAAGCCATGCAAATGGTCAAGAATTCAAAGTTTTCTCACACATGTGTGAGCAAACTTGAGAAGAAGAGTGGGAGACAAGAGTGTGTAGGCATGCCATCTCACACATGTGTGAGCACACTCTTAGGCTAATGAGGGGGATTAGAGAGATGATTAGGAATGATTAAGTGGGATTAGAGAAGAAGTAGGCTTAAGAGGATGAAAACGATGGTTATAGGCTAGGCTCTAGGCTAGGCTTAAGATTAAATTAAATGAGATCTAATTTAATCACGGGTTTAAAGGAATCAATGGGATGTGAGGGTTTAAATAAATAAAATTTATTTAAAAAGAGGAATATGGAGGGTCACGTGTTAAATTAATTTAACACATTAATGCTAGGAGTATTTAAATTAGATTTAAATACTTAAGATAATGAAATCATTTAATTAATTAATTTAATTAAATAAGTAGAAGAACATGAGAAATATAATTAATTAATTAATAATTAATTACGATGTCCTGGGCAATATTAATAAATTAATATAGTCTTTAGGGACGATTTTAAGCGTCTACAGTAGTCTATGTCTTTCTCCTCCATTTGATTTTTCTCCATGTAGATGTTGAGAATTTTTTGGGGATTCTCCATGAGGACTCTTCATTTCTTCTATAGTGTCTCTATTTCTCATCCTTCTCAGAAGATTAAATTTCTTATGGTTGTTTTTGGTGGATCATCTTACGTGGTGGAGATCTCCCCTCTAAAGGGTGGAAAGTGTTCTATTTATTTAATAGTGTTTTTTTTTGGGATATTTGGAGATTGTATGGTTGAAGATCATTTTTTTTCCATGCTATGATTTTTGCACTAGGAAATTGGCTCAAAGAAGAGAAATAATGAGGTTTTCATGCTTCTCGTTGAGTGATGGTATAACTTCTCTTTGGGGATCAATTATTGGTTTTGAAGATGATAGGGATTATTTTTGGGATGTGTCTAGAGGAGTTAAAAATACTTGTTATTTCCTTATGGAAGGGTTGTTAGCTCCTAATTTTTTAGCTTTAAAGTTCTTTTCTATTATTTTCTCTTTGTGTGTTTTTATGTTTAGGGGGTTTGTTTCTCTATATGACTTGTTTCCCATTTGGGTTTCTATAAAAGGGAGAAATGTTTCCTTTGTATGGGCAAATATATTTATTTTTGGTTTTTCTCTAGTTTTACTAACATTGTTTGATAGTTTAAAAGGGCATTTTCTAGATATATGTTTTCTTTGGTTGGGAAGACATGGCAATTTTGGTAGACTTGGAACATTTAGGATCCTTATAAAAATCATTGAATGTTTGGGGTACTTTTCAAAACCCTACAAGGTTTTAGGTTCCTTTCAAAAATCCATTGGGCTTGTCTTTGGAGGCCTACCTCCTCAACTAAGTTTCTTTTTATGTTGTGTTGTTGTTCTAAGGATCTTCTCAGTATAAATGATTTCAAGGGCCTGCCAACCCCTTCAGATATAAAAAGTATAATCTGAAATGTAACTAAATAGTAAAAATCTTATAGAAAGTTTATTAAAATTGAAAAACCACCTCTCTATGAAATTAATATATGAAAAAGATGTAAAAGAGACAATCGTGGAAAAAATTAAATTGATATTTTCTTTTCAAGTACTAAATTATATCATGTAATTTAGACCACTCATCTTAAATAAAAATAGAATAATTCAAATCTTTTGCATGTATTTGGATGTGTATGTGTTATTTTGAATAACTTGTCTTTTTCATTATTATAAAAACCATATACAAAAAACTTTCACATTTTACATCATAATACATCATAAATCTTAAGAATTCTCCCCCACACCCGTCCCCGCACCCCCCCCCCACTCTTCATGATGTACCTACATTCCAATATCATAAAAAAATTAGTAACTTATTGTATTAAACAAGATAATCAGTGGTTTCCTAAATCATTTTGAAGAAAATAACATAATAAGTAAATATACATAGTCGAGTGTTCTAGTAGGGTCCTCTCTCTGTTTTAGGGTCTCCAATAGGGCTTCATGATCAGCATTAGTAATAGTAAAAGGTTCTTTTACTTTTGGTCTTCCTTGATGCTTCAAAAAATTTAAATTTTTTGCTATAATAAGATGCAAATATATGAGAGTTATTTTGTGCTTTTGATAGTCTTCGAATGCAAGAATTTCATTCCTTCTAAGCATGTATGTCCATAGCCATGTTCCAACGATAACCACTGAACCAGTAGGATATATGAATCCATCATCATCTGTGATCGATTGTGCAAGATTTTTTTTTACCTCTTACACAACGTGCTAACCAATAATCATATTTCTCATCATTCCCTTGTGGTGCAACCAATGCAAAGACATGTCTTGGCTAAAGTAGATCTGATA
Organism: Cupressus sempervirens; assembly: GCA_028749045.1. Lineage (NCBI taxonomy): Eukaryota > Viridiplantae > Streptophyta > Pinopsida > Cupressales > Cupressaceae > Cupressus > Cupressus sempervirens. The sequence continues at coordinate 103,093,701 of CM053788.1, forward strand.
GATGGTTATGCTCAAGTGAACTTTCCATGTCATCATTTCTGATAGAGGGTATGATAGATTATGGAGTAAGATAATGTGGAGCCCATGTGTCCACCCACTCACTTGACTCACAGTGATCCCAATCACACTAAAAACAACTAGGATAAAAGCAAGTTAGTTGTCGTGTCCAAATGGTCCATGTACTAGAATTAGAGCTTTGGAATGAAATTTTTTTTGATGAGTCTCTCACTATAGCACAATCTAATCTATCACATATGGACCTTTCCTCAACCAACCAAAAGAACCTGTGTACCACTGAATCAAGAGTCCCCCCTTGTGATAATGCTAAACTACACCAATCAACAATGCTATGAGCATCAAGAAGCTCTGCTGCTAAAATTTTCAGTTGCTCCTTAACTAGAGCTCTCTTCACACATACCCCTACTCTATCATGTTCCCCTTTCCCATGTTCGGACTGAAAAAAACTTCAAATATGAGGTGTGTAGTTCTCAGCAAAATCAACAACTAATATAATAGTGCCAATGGTAAAAGTCTCCTTACACACTCTAAATTGTTGATCCAACCACTGAGACCTGTGACTATGTCTTGCATACTTGTAGAAAATATTTTCCTTGAAATTTGAAATAAAACTAGCCATACTGATTTCTTTTCCAACCAATTCAAATCTAGAGCCCTCACCCCCACTCTTCAATTTGTATTTCACCGTTTCATATACCTTTTTTTTAACACTATTATATTTCTGCGATCTTGTTCACACCCATCATGAAAACATGTGTCAAACTTGGATAAGCCACCACATTCTGAACACTTCTCATTTAAGCAAGCATTTCTATAAAAGAAACAACCATCACCTCTATGACATAAAAATTGATCTAGCAAGTCTCTTGATGATTTTGGAAGCTCACTAGCACTACAATTCTCCAACATTTCTTTACTATGCAAAGTAGAATAGATGGAGCATAATAGTTCATGGTGCATAGAAAAATCAACATGATATTTTCAACAACATGTATTTCAAATTTTAAGTGGCACACAATAAAATGGCTTCAAAGATTCAAAAGACCTTTCTGATAGATGAAGACTTGGATGACTCTCTTTAAATTGTTTGAACACCATATTTTGATTTACCTCCAAATAGTGTTTAGGATGTGGCATGTGATCTCTGATGCCAATTCTCAACTTTAACACGTCTTTAGCATTGGGTGATACTTGTGAGCTAGAGTGCCAAAATTGTGTAATTTCTTCCTTTACATCATTGGATAGCTTCTTATCAAAAAGTGGAAGTCTCCCACCAAATGCCCATGTTTCATTTTGAAGAGGATCATCAATTCTCTTTCGTCAACTAAGTGCTCTTCTCAAAGTAGTATGATTTAGGTTCAAATCAATACAAGTTTGTCTCATTTATCTACCTTTTCTCAAATGATGACTTATCAAAGATGTTATAATAACCCTTCGAGTAGCTCTATCATCCTTCTTCCTGCCATTTTTCCCAATGCTATTGAGAGCACTAAAAAGATTCTTCACAATAATGGCATTTCTGTCCAACTTTTTATTAACACAAATCTTCAATTTGGAAATCATAGGTCTCATCTTTTGCATCTTTAATAAGTGCATGAAAAACTGACATTGCTCCATCGCTATCTTGTTGCAAAAAAACATCTTATATAGTCTTGAAGCCCATAATCGAATGGTTCTTTCTGATTTTTTCCCTTCCAAATTGGTAATAATCATTTCATCAATTTCAATTATCCATTTTGGTGTTCTAGAACCTTCATGTTGATTATAATTAGGAGATATGTAAGGTTCTTGTGTATTAGGTTCTTATGCATTATCATGCTTGGCATGGTCAATTATTCAATTTACATTATGACCTGGTAGCATTTCGCCCTCAAAATTTTCATTCTCTAAATTTTTAATTTTGGCATTATCGTTTTTAGTTGGTACATTTTCATTCTCCAACTGCACATATTCATTATCTGACTCTATGATTTCACATTCGACTAATTCAACATCGACTTGACTAATATTTAACATACCTTGTCTTTTCTTTCGGTCTTCCATTTTGTCCCTTTCCCTATATTCCAAAATGTCTTCACTGGATACCTTCCTTTTGTATTTAGCCTTTCCATGATTGTTTCTCCCCATTCAGATGACAATATCAGACACCTAGGGTTATATTATCCAACTTTTTTCGATTGGTTGGGCCCCAAAATGTGACTTTTTCTAAAACTCATGAAAAAGACCCACAGAAAGAGATGTTGTTGAGTCTGTAGTGATAGGGAATATTTGGGAAAAATTATGCTAGTAAAATTGGATATTCAATACTGGTGGCACAAAAATATTGGAGGGAAAAATGAATTTGTGAGTTATATGACTAATTTGAGTTATGAAATATGTAAAGATATAATATATAATCAATAAATATATAATATGACTAATTAATGAGTTATGGCTAATTTATAAATATATAAAATATCTTTATATATATATATATATATATATATATATATATATATATATATATGAAATTAAATTAAATTAAATTATTATTACTTAATATAATAACATAACTATTAATATATAATAATATATTATGTTATTATTATTATTATCTATAAATATAATATATATTACTATATTCTATTATTATTATTTTTACTATATTTTTATTAAATATAATAATGTAGTATATTATATATATGTTATTAATATATTATATTATTATTATGACCTATGTTATTAATATATAATAATATATTACGCTATTATTATTAATCTATAAATATAATATATATATATGATTATTATACTATATTATTATTATTTTTACTATATTATTATATTTTTACTATATTATTTCTATTAGAATCATTTATATAGGTCGAAGGGGGTCATAGGATGACCTATGACCCCTTTCGACACATTCCATGGTGACATATGTCCCTAGGGGTCCTAGGACCCCTAGGGACATATTAGAATCATTTATATGGGTCGGAGGGGGTTACAGGATGACCTATGACCCCTTTTGACACATTCCATGATGACATATGTCTATAGGGGTCCTCAGACCCCTACATACATATTATAATAGTTTATATGAGTCGAAAGGGGACCCCTTTCGACACATTCCATGATGACATATGTCTCTAGGGGTCCTAGGACCCCTAAAGACATATTAGAATCATTTATATGGGTCGAAGGGGGTCACAGGTCTTTTTGACACATTCCATGATGACATATGTCCCTAGGGTCCTAGAACCCCTAGGGACATATTATAATAGTTTATATGGGTCGAAGGGGATCATAGGATGACCTATGATCCATTTCAACCCATTCAATGACAACATATGGGTTGAAGGGGGTCATAGGATGACCTATGACCCCTTTCAGCAGATTCCATGATGACAAATGTCCATAGGGGTCCTACGACCCCTAGAGACATATTAGAATCATTTATATGGGTCGAAGGGGGTCACAAGATGACCTCTGGCCCCTTTTAACAAATTACATGATGACATATGTCCTTATGGGTCCTAGGACCCCTAGGGACATATTAGAATCATTTATATAGGTCGAAGGGGGTCACAGGATAACCTATGACCCCTTTAGACACATTCCATGATGACATTGGTCCCTAGGGATCCTAGGACCCCTAGGGACATATTAGAATTGTTTATATGGGTAGAAGGGGGTCATAGGATGGCCTATGACCCCTTTCAACACATTCCATGATGATATATGTCCATAGAGGTCCTAGGACCCCTAGGGATATATTAGAATGATTTATATGGATCGAAAGAGGTCATAGGATGACCTATGACCCCTTTTGACACATTCCATGAAAACATGTCTCTAGGTTTCCTGGACCCCTAGGGACATATTATAATTGTTTATATGGGTTAAAAGGGGTTATAGGCCCTTTCGACAAATTTCATGATGACATATGTCCCTAGGGGTCCTAGGTCCCCTAGGAACATATTATAATTGTTTATATGGGTCGAAGGGGGTCATAGATCAACACATTCCATGATGACATATGTCCATAGGGGTCCTAGGACCCTTAGGGACATATAAGAATCATTTATATGGGTCAAACGAGGTCATAGGATGACCTATGACACCTTTCAACAAATTCCGTAATGACATATGTCCATAGGGGTCCTAGGACCCCTAGGGACATATTAGAATCATTTATATGAGTCAAAGGGGGTCACAAGATGACCAATGAACTCTTTTGACACATTCCATGATGACATATGTCTCTAGGGGTCCTAAGACCCCTAGGGACATATTATAATTATTTATGTGGGTCGAAGGGGGTCATAGGACTTTCAACACAATCCATGATGACATATATCCAAAGAGGTCCTAAACCCTTAGGGACATATTAAAATTATTTATATGGGTCGAAGGGGGTCACATGATGACCTATGACCCCTTTTGACAAATTTCATGATGACATATGTCCATAGGGGTCCTAGGATCCCTAGGGACATATTAGAATCATTTATATGGGTCGAAGTGGATCACAAGATGACCTATGACCCCTTTCAACACATTTCATGATGACATATGTCCCTAAGGGTCCTAGGACCCTGAGGGACATATTAGAATCATTTATATGAGTTAAAAGGGGTCACATGATGACCTATGACCCCTTTCGACACATTCCATGACGACATATGTCTCTAGGGACCCTAAGGACATATTATAATTATTTATATGGGTCGAAAAGGGTCATAGGATGACCTATGACCTGTTTTGACACATTCCATGATGACATATGTCTCGAGGGGTCCTAGGAACCCTAGGAACATATTAGAATCATTTATATGGGTCAAAGGGGGTCACAGGTTGAGCTATGACCCCTTTTGATAGATTCCATGATGACATATGTCTCTAGGGGTCCTAGGACCCCTAGGGACATATTATAATTGTTTATATGGGTCAAAAGGGGTCATAGGATGACCTATGGCCACTTTTCACACATTCCATGATGACATATGTCCTTAGGGGTCTTAGGACCCCTAGGGACATATTAGAATCATTTATATGGGTCGAAGGGGTTCATAGGATGACCTATGACCTCTTTCAACACATTCCATGATGACATATGTCTGTAGGGGTCCTAGGACCGTTTGAGACATATTAGAATAGTTTACATGGGTCATCCTATGACCCCTTTCGATACATTTCATGGCGACATATGTCCTCAAGGGTCCTAAGACCACTAAGGACATATTATAATCATTTATATAGGTGGAAAGGGGTCACAAGATGACTTATGAATTCTTTCGACACATTCTATCATGACATATGTCTCTAAGAGTCCTAGGATATCTAGGGACATATTAGAATCATTTATAGGGGTCAAAGGGGGTCATAGGATGACCTATGACCCCTTTTGACACATTCCATGATGACATATTTTCTAAGGGGTCCTAGGACCCCTAAGGACATATTATAATAGCTTATATGGGTCGAAAGGGGTCATAAGATGACTTATGACCCCTTTTGATACATTCCATGAAGACATTTGTCCAATCATTTATATGGGTCGAATGGGGTCATGAGATGACCTATGACCCCTTTCGATATATTCCATGATGACATATGTCCATAGAGGTCCTAGGACCCCTAGGGACATATTAGAATCATTTATATGGGTCAAAGAGAGTCATAGGTCATTCTATGACCCCTTTCAACATGTTCCATGATGACATATGTCCCTAGGGGTCTTACGACCCCTAAGGACATATTATAATCATTTATATGAGTCTAAAGGGGCCATAGGATGACCTATGACCCCTTTCAACATATTTCATGATGACATATGCCCATAGGGGTATTAGGACCCTTAGGGACATATTAGAATCATTTGTATGGATTGAAAGAGGTCACATGATGACCTATGACCCCTTTCAACACATTGGATGATGACATATGTTCCTAGGGGTCCTAAGACCCCTAAGAACATATTAGAATCATTTATAAGGGTCAAAAGGGGTCATAGGATGACCTATGGCCCTTTTCAACACATTCCATAATGACATATGTCTATAGGGGTCCTAGGACACCTAGGGACATATTAGAATCATTTATATGGGTCAAAAGGGGTCATAAAATGACTTATGACCCCTTTCGATAGATTCCTTGATGACAGATGTCCATAGTTGTCCTGGGACCCCTAGGGACATATTAGAATCATTTGGATCAAAGGGGGTCACTGGATGACCTATGACTCCTTTCAACATATTCTATGATGATATATGTCTATAGGGGTCCTAGGACCACTAGGGACATATTATAATTGTTTATATGGGTCAAAAGGGGTCATAGGATGACCTATGACATGTTTTAACACATTCCATGACAATATATGTCCCTAGGGGCCGTAGGACCCTTAGGGATATATTCGAATCATTTATATGGGTTGAAGGGTGTCATAGGATTACTTATGACCTGTTTCGACACATTCCATGATAACATATGTCCATAGGGATCTTAGGACCCCTAGGGACATATTAGAATCATTTATATGGGTCGAAGGGGCTCACAGGATGACCTATGACCCATTTTGACACATTCCATGATGACATATGTCTTTAGGGGTCATAAGACCCCTAAGGACATATTAAAATCATTTATATGGATCAAAGGGGGTCATAGGATGACCTATGACCCCTTTCAACACATTCCATGATGACATATGTGCATAAGGGTCCTGAGACCCCTAGGGACATATTAGAATCATTTATATAAATCAAAGGGGGTCATAGGATGACCTATAACTCCTTTTGACATATTTCCCAAGGGGTCCTAGGACTTCTAGGGACATATTAGAATCATTTATATGGGTCAAAGGGGGTCACAAGATGACCTATGAGCCCTTTCGACACATTTCATGATGACATATGTCCCTAGGGGTCCTAGGACCCCTAGGGACATATTAGAATTGTTTATATGGGTTGAAGGGGTTCATAGGATGACCTATGACCCCTTTCGACACATTCCATGATGACATATGTCCTTAGGGGTCCTATGACCCCTAAGGACATATTAGAATCATTTATATGCATCAAAGGGGTTCATAGTATGACCTATGACTCCTTTTGACATATTCCATGACGACATATGTCCGTAGGGGTCCTACAACCCTTAGGGACATATTAAAATTATTTATATGGGTTGAAGGGTGTCATAGGATGACCTATGACCCCTTTCGACACATTTCATGATGACATTTGTCGCTAGGGGTCCAAGGACCCTTAGGGACATATTATAATCATTTATATGGGTCGAAAGGGGCCATAGGATGACCCATGACCTCTTTTGATACATTTCATGATGACATATGTCTCTAGGGGTCCTAGCACCCTTAGGGACATATTAGAATCATTTATATGGGTCAAAAGGGGCCATAGGACGAGCTATGACCCCTTTCAAAACATTCCATGACAGTGTATATCCCTAGGACCCCTAGAACCCCTAGGACCCATTGGGAATGTGTCAAAAAGGGTCACTACAGGCCCTAGGGACATATGTTGTCATGAAATGCGTCGAAATGATGCATTTTATGACAGTATTATATTTAATAATTATATAATATTGTATATTTTAATATAATAATAATATATTATTAGATTATATAACAATAATAATCATATATGTTACTAGATTATAGATTTATTAATAATAATAACCATATATATAATTATGTATAATAATTTAGTCATATAATATTACTATATATATTTAATAATACTAATATATATCATATATATTACTATATTATATTTAGTTATAATATTAATAATTATATTTATAACTATATCATATTTAATAATAATAATCATACATATTACTATAATATAATAATAATAATATCAATGTCCACACTTTCCTGAAATAAATTTTCCTCTAAAACAGACTAAAGTTTCCCTCTTAAATTTATTTTCTCTCAAATTTCCCTCCCTCCAAATTTAAAATTGAAAAAAGTCTCCCCTCTTAAATTTCTCTCCAAATTGGTGTTGAAAATTCTTGGCATTAATTGGATATCCAATTTCAAATCAGATATCTGATTAGGCTTGGTATTTACCAAGCCTATTTGGTACACCCAAAAAACATGTTTGAGAAGGGTTTCACTGACACTCAGACTTCGGATAGCCATCTGACAATGTCATTTTTATCAAAATTGAATGAAACAAAAAGGGTATTTTTATATCACTCTCAAGATTTCATCGATATAATTGCTATCAAATTCTAAGTTTGATAAGTATTTATTAGTTAATTTTCAATGAAGATTATTATAAAGTGCTGATTGACATACTAATTGATAAATAGCTATAACTTTCAAACAGTATAACATTTTTTAAATCCAAAAGTTGGCTCACACTCTATGCTTCACCTAGTATAAGAATAATAATAAAAATTAAATTTGCTAAAATTTTCTATTAGTTAAGGTGGTCAGACAAGAGAGGTTTTTTTTCTAAAAAAATCTTAGTAGAAAATTCATATTTAATTATTTATTTGGAATAAAAATACCCACAAATATGCATCACATTTAGGCATGAGTCTACTTTTTATATCTATAATTATATTAAAAAAATATTATTATTTGATTTTGATTAAAGTGGTTATACATACACCTACTTTTTATTTTCACCCTGAAATTTTTGTAGTATTGCATTAAAATTCAAACTTTTAACCAATCAATTATTTTTTTCTCTAAATAAGGCCTAGTAGTTTAGAAACTACATTCAATTTCCTACAGATTATTTTCTTACAATGTTTCGATATAAAGTTCATAACCTCTTTAAAATTATGTGTCAAGTTGAGATAACCTTGATTTGCTAGTTTTTCATTGCCACTTAAGGCCATAGTTTGGTTGACCATGATCCTGCACATACCCATGAGAGAGTATACATATCAATTAAACACATTTTTCCAAATTTGTGGCTCAAAATGATAACAGGAATAAAAGTTATTACTCTTCCTCCAAAACAACTTACATAAAAATTAGGTTTAGACTAGTCTATATTAAAATCCTTATAACTTCTTCAAGTTTTAATCAAATTTGACCAAATCAAAATCAAAAGAAATATAATTCAAATATCTTTTCAAAAATATAAGTTTTAGATCTGTATCTATTCATATGTTCTCATACCAACACAAACAATAGTCAGATTCCTACAAAAATAACTCATAAATTTGTCATAAAACTCACAAAAATAAACTTATCTTTATTTCATCTCTTCTTTCAACTTCTCCAACCATTACATTATGAAAATAACCACCAATACATGAAATTTTAATGCCTTTTCAATTTCTTTAACCTATTGTTTACCTCCTATGACACTTGACCTTCCTCTCTATATCAACTATACATATTGTCAAAATTTTGTGATAGTATTTTATTACATATTTGAAAACTTTTGCATTTTTCCATAAATGACCTTTCAACTTTTTAAAACCCCTACTAACATATCAAAATAGACTATATATGAAATTTTATAATATTTTACCTTTCAATGGATTTATTTACATAATTTCTCCATACTAGACATCTTGGACAATCTATTACTAGTGGCTTTATTTAGCCTTACATATTGACTCAAATGGATTCAAAATACATTTAAAAGATAAAATATTTCATCCTCATGTATCCTTTATTTGCTACTTTTTTTATAGATGCTCCTAGATCATACTTTCAGGACAAAAAAAATCTTAGTGCCTTGGATTGTCTTTCCTCTTTCTTCTCTTCCAATTCTTTGGTATTTTTTGCTTGTACTCTTCCCAAGTACCTGAGTCAATTTTCATATCTTAATAAATCTTTTCCAAAAAAAAATTCAAGTAGAAATCAAACTTGAAATAAATGGATTAGAAATTTTTTTTATGATGCAATATGTCCATGCTTGGAGACAAATTCATCACTATTTTAGCCTTCTCTATCCTCTTGGCTTCATTACATGTCTTCTTCCTTGCTGCAACTATTAGCCTTTCGATAGGCCTTACCACTTGGTTACTTAACTTCAAATGCCATCTCTTGGTTCCATCAAGAACCATCATGTCCATCTTTATGAACCTTTTCATCATAAGGCTCATCAACAACTACCACTTTGATCTCTTTCCTATCTTTAATAACCTTTTCATTATAAGTTTCATCAACAACTAGCTTATGCTCACCTTTTAAATCAACATCTATTTGTTCACTTTGTCATTCTAATGGATAACTCTTCTCTTCATTGGTAACTGGGTTTCGATCTATTCCATATTCACATACCTCTATATCCACAATAAATGGTTTCTCCAAATCATTATTTTCATTCTCCATATTTTTCTTCAATTCCTCTTTTAGTTTCTCTAAATTTTCTTCTCCATTTTAAATTTCCCTCATTAAGAAAGTTATTTTCTCTTCTATCTCTTGTTTTATTCTAGCTTCCTCTTCTCTTTCTCTCTCTCTTTTTTTCTCTTCCTCTCTTTTCTTTGCCTCTTCCTCTATTTTTTTTCTCCCTTCTAAAAATCCCAATATGAAACCCATGCATCTGATAGTATCCTCTTGTCATGAGATAAATCTCCTCTTGTGACCATTTTCTCCTATCTAGGTTCTCTCCACTCAACCTAGTCTTTTGGCCACTCTACATGTTCTCTCCTCAACCTGTCACAACCCACAAAAACTCATAAGCTCACCTTTTACCAGACCTTTTTGTGAGCTCTAATACCAAAAAATCAAAAAATCAGAAACATCCAATGGTAGATTCAAATGTTATGGTCTTTACATCAAGACCCATTTTCTATGACTCCGTTGAACAGGGTTAAACACTAGTTTTCAATAAAACTATCATAACTTTCAAAAAACTTAACAAAAATGAACCAAATCAATTTAATTAGAAAGATAATTCATCCCTCTTTCCAAAAATATAAGGTTAATCCCTTAAAATATCAAATAAATAATTTTACACATTGCTTCAATATGACTATAATCTGAAAATCTGAAAAAACTATTGTCCATAGAATGCTCATAACTTTCTCAAATGTGCATGAAATAAACACAAAACAAAACAAATGGAAGAATTATTAATTTTACTACTGTAATATATCAATAATACATCATTTTTAGTTTTTACATGGATGTACAAAGCTTGAAAACAATAGAGAACTAGAAAGCCAATCAAAATAACAAGTATAAAGTGCTCCAAAAGAACTTAAATATTCACTTGTTTTCCCTTTCTTTCCTTCCTTTTCTTGCTTGGTTCAACCTTACAATTATTTTTTGTATTTTCTTGGTCATATTAGACCTTAAAAGTACCATCCATGACCTTTGGACTTCCTTTTATAACTTTAATGCAATTTCACATTGTTGCACTTTTTGTAACTCTTCACCTTCACAACAAGTTTTGAGACTTTTGACAAACATGATGCTATGACTTTGCATAAACATTCAAAACATGTAAAAATGACCATTTAATAACCTTTTACATGTTTATTTTCCTTTCAAGGGTCATTTTACAACTTTTGTTCCATATTAAATCCGTTGGGACCTTAACTATGACAATGTGGACAACATTACATTTTTGTTACAACTTTTCTTTTCAATTGGATTCCATTACATGGAATGACATTGAAATATATAAGAATGAACATAAATAATTAAAATATCCATTATGATCTCTTGTAATTATATTATGGTTAGGTTCTCTTGCACCATACTCCCGAGCTTGAAAATTTTCCTTGTCCCATGGAAATGTGGTGGTGATAACCTGCAAAAGACATTTTGCCTCTTTGCCTCCATCTAGGTTTGATACTTTTTCTATTCTTTCTATCCAAGAATTGTGATTCTCATCAATGGAATTTAAGTGACTACCTCCAAGGTTCTATAACTATTATAAGTTCACTCCTCTATGCTACATCACACACAAACAACTTGCCTCACCCAAGAGTCCTCTCTTGCCCCTCTCTCTAGGGCTTTTGCAACCAAATGGGCCTTCTTCTAAGTACCTTGGACCATCTCCTATGGCCATCTTGGTAGAGATCCATGTTTACCCATTTGAATTGAGTGAACACACTTACAACCACAAAATTCACTAACAAAAATCAAATAACCATTACTCAACCCATATATTTTGTTGAGTTCTAATACAATAATGATGCAAAGCATCTACCAAAACCATTCAAGAACCCCAAAATCAGTCATGGAGTTCCAATAATAAACATATTGTCTTCAATATTATATAAGAATTAATATATATTTTCCAATACAATCACCCATCTTGAATAACCATCATCAAATAACAAATCAATCTTGAAAATCATAGTTTTCAATTCTGCCATTCTAGATAGGCCTGCATACAAATATTCATAACTTTTGAAAAAAATATTATTTCTTCAATACAACTATCCAAAATAGGATAAATGTGGTCCCCAAAAACATATCCAAGAATAAAAAACATCCAATGGAAGAATCAAATGTTATGGTCTTTACACTGAGAACCATTTTCTACGACTCCATTGAAGAGGGTTAAACACCAACTTTCTCTAAAACTGTCATAAATCTCACAAAACTCAACAAAAATGTACCAAACCAATTAAATTAGAAATATAATTCATTCCTATTTCCAAAAACATAATTTTAATCCCTTAAAACATCAATTAAACATCCGTACACATTGCTTCAATATGACTATAATCCAAAAATATGAAAAAACTGTCATCCATAAAATGCTCATAAATTTCTAAAATCTGCATGAATTAAACTAAAACCAAAATAAATGGAAGGATTAATAATTTTAATTCTCTACCATATCAATAATACATCATTTTCAGGCTGTACATGGAAGTAAAAATCTTGGAAATAGTAGAAAACTACAAAGCCAATCAAAATAACAAGTATAAAGTGCTCCAAAAGAACTTAAATATTCACTTGTTTTTTCCTTTCTTTCCTTCCTTTTCTTGCTTGGTTTGACCTTAGAATTTTTTTTTATATTTTCTTGGTCATTTTAGACCTTAAAAATACCACCCATGACCTTTGGACTTCCTTTTACAACTTTAATGCAATTTTACATTGTTGCAATTTTCGCAACTCTTCACCTTCTTGACAAATTTTGAGGCTTTTGACAAATGTGATGCCATGAATTTGCGTAAACATTAAAGTCATATTGAAATTACCATTTAATAATTTTTTCATGATTATTATCCTTTCAAGGGTCATTTTACAACTTTTGACATATTAAACCAATTGAAACCTTAACTATGACAATGTGGACAACATTACATTTTTGTTACAACTTTTCTTTTCAAATGGATTACATTACATGGAATGACATTGAAACATATAAGAATGAGCATAAATCATTAAAATATCCATTATCATCTCTAGTAATTATATGATGGCTAGGTGCTCCTGCACTAGTTAGGAGAACCATTTCCTTTACTATCACCTTTTCATGGTCTTAAACAAAATTCCCCAAACAAAAACCCTTCTATCAACCCAAGAAGTGGTAAAATAGATAGACAAGTTTTCATCATGACCATTCATATTCTTAATGTGTTTCCCTACCCCTTCCTTGTAGATGTGACATAGAGTGACACAATTTTTAAATTCAAGATGCTTGTTTATCTCCACTCCAACCCTATCACCACACATAATGTCACTTCCATTCAAAGTAGATTTATGGTTTTAAGAAATCCAAGAGTTGTTTCTAATGGAAAAATGAGAAGATGCAACATAATTAAATTAGAGTACTAAATTTAATTATTATTCTTTGTGCCCTTAATATCCTTATTACCCTTTTTTATAGTTCATGTGTGTTAACAACCCGTCCATGCATTTTAAATAAAAGCATTACATATTAAAATATTTGGAAAACCTATTATTTAAAAAAAATTCTATTAATTTTATTTATAATTTCCTAAGGATTATTTCATCTCATCATAAATGAGCACTTCCTTTCAATCACATGGTATTAACTCGTCCTCTAATGCGACAACATGTTGCCACACAAAGAGATAATCACATGTTGAATCTAGTTTTGCACCTCATTATTCTTAGTTGCTAAATTTAATTTTTCTTTGTGAAGCTTAATGAATACATCTAAGTCACTCTTAATTTATGTCTATTGCTAGGATTAACAAGACATAAATAACAATTATATGCAAATATACCCAATATCATAAAATTATAAATCATGCAGAAGATAACACAAGACACAAAGATTTAACATGGTTCACCCAATCCCTAGGCTATGTCCACCAAATGGCAAGTCCAATATTCTTATTATCTACTAATTACAACCTAATTTCAATCTGAAATGCCTTACAACTCAATACCACTTCAAGAAGCTACAATCTCATTGTACATTATGAAATCCTTAACCCTAAGCCATTTTATACAAGCTTTTTTGTTGCTTACAAAATTAGGGCTAGAATAAGTCATCCAATAGAAAAATAATAGTTGATGCCTTTTACAATAATAAAGTCAATTGAGCTTTCGAGGGTGTTTCCCTCAAAACCCCACATAGTGATGTTTCCTCTTGACCCCACCATGTATTGCGATAGGGAGCACACCTGGGGCTCTACCCGAGGAACCCACAAAGGGTGTTGCCCCTTGACCCTGTCTTGGGGGTGTTTACCCCAAACCCCTATAGTAAGATTTGGGGGGAAACTTCACCAAATAAAGTGGTGAAAAATTAACTTTTGAGTTTGATTAGGCTCCACATCACAACATCTATCCTCTCCCTATTAAGAACTACATTCATAGTCACAAGAAACACCAAATGATTCTAATCTTAATCTCATTTCCCTCAATATCAAAATTTATCTCCCCCATAAGAAGGATCTTCAAATGGACATAAGGCACTTCTTATTCCTCCATCATCTAATTCCTTCTATAGGTAAGCACTTAGTTGCCATGACATCTATTACACTATTATCTTATGTAAAAGTATGGTTTATAATGAATAAGTCTTAGCTCAAGAGGATTTTTATAATATCCTCCATAATCCCTTCAACTAACCAATTAACTTTGATTGACCCCTTAGTAGAATCATTTATGAGCTTTTGATATCCTTCTTTGTCAATATTTTTTAGACTAATTGAGAGACCTAATTTAATATCCAAAAAGAGGGCCATTTATTAAATTTGATTTATGGTGTAGCCATTAAGATTACTAGTATAGGAAAAAAAACACTATTTCTCCTCTTGGGTATCTACTAACCTCTCCACCACTAACATTTCCTTGTTTAGCAACTCTAAAATTAATCTTGTACCAAGAAGCAATGGGTCATTTATGTCTAGTTCTTTTTCTTGATAATCTTTTGATTTGTCAACCTTAGCATAAGACATTCACAAGTTCTAATTCAAAGTAATTTTCTTATTCCACTAAGTTGAAGGGTAGCTAGGGAGCTTCCATGTAAAAATTGACAAGTTATTACATGGCAACTTACACATATTTTTAAAAAGACTTTCCAACAAAATTTTAGTATCTCTAAATATTTGGTTTTCTATTTCCTTTCATAAGCTCCAAAAAAAATGGGGAGTATTTGATGTCATAATTATCTCACTAGGGAAATGTGACAAGGGCTCCTATACTCAAGGATAAATTATTGAATGTCAGTATAAATGATCCATGGTATATTAAATGTTTCCAACACTTTCTTCCATAGTTGTAAAGAAGAATGAAAATGAAGAAGAATTTGATGGATCATTTATTCCTCCTATTTGGAGAGAATGCATATGGGGAGTTAGAACCCTCTCTTAACAATATTTTCCTAGGTTAGGATTTTGATATGCATGGTTCTCCACCAAAATAAATTGATCTTAGGAATTAGTTGAGGATTAAAAAATTTCAAAGAATTTTTTTTTTTAATTCATTTTTAGTGAATAGTAGGAGTCTAATGTTCCCTATAGTTTTTTTCATCTTATTATATTTTTGAGTTAGATCAAGTCTATTTTGGAGATATTTCATGAAATACTTCCATCTTAGAAAAGTTATAGTGTAACTAGCTACCTATGAACCAAAGAGTCTTTTGAAGTCTCCATCAACTCTCTAAAACTCAAATTTCTTGGTAGAGAATTATCCTCAACCCAAAACCTGATATTCCTACCATCCTCAACTTGCCATTTCAGGCACTCCCCAAAGATACTTTGGCATTTGAGAATACTATTCCTTATTTTCAAACACAAGGGTTAACCATTATAAGATATAATTCTATGGAAATTATCAAAGTTAAGGTATTTGGTCCTAATGAAGTTGCATTAGCAAAAATTCTTAAGGGAAAGTTTCCATCCTATTTTAGCAATCAGGGGTTTATTTAGAACTGGTGACTTACTTATTCCCATCCCACCTTGTTGCATCAGTTTGCATGTAGTATACCAAATAACTAAGGATAATATTTTCTTTTATTAAAATCTAGTCCAAAGAAAGGTTCTTTGGATTTTTTCAAGTTTATGTGCCATATTACTATAAATTTTAACATTATTGAGAAAGTAAATAGGAATACCTTAGAGGGAATATGTTGGAATCTAAAGCTTTCCTTCCCTTTAACAAGCTTTCCTTTCTACTGAGCCAAATGCTTTTGTATTATTTTCAATATGGAATTCCAAAAGGTTGGGGTACAATCCTTGTTTGTAAGAGGAAGACCAAGCTAGGTATTTAGAAAAATATCATACTGATAGCCCAAAATATTTTTTATTTTGGTCTAAAAGTCCTCCTTTGTGTTGAAGAAGTAGATGTTCTCATAAAAAATATGTTATTTTGAGACTTAAGTATAATCTAAAGAAATCCTTCCTTTCAAGAAGTCATTTGAAATAGTATAGTATCATTAGCAAACTATTGGAGAATGGAAGGCATAAGATTAGAAACAACTTCAACTTTTTGAATTCTCTCAAAGGTAATCATCTTTAGGATGATCCTACCTAGAATATTCATAAGAATAATACATATTTAAGGTGATAAGAGGTTGCCTTGTCTAATTCCCTTATCCTCTCTAAAGAAACTACTTGGGACTCCATTCACAATGAATGAGAAGTAAATAATTATCACACATTTCCTTATAAGGTTGATTAAATTCTCATTAAATCCCATTCTTGAGAGAATTTTGAATAGGAACTCCCATCTAAACCTATCACATGACTTTGAAATATTAGGATTTGGAACACATATCTAGTTATCTTCATCTAGTAAAACTAGTGAAGATATCTCAATATGGTTAACTTATAAAATGAGGAATTTGAATGCAAAAAAAGCATGTATAGATAGTAAGGAGATTATGATAAAAAATAAATAATTTTTTTATCAAGGACACCAGTGTAGTGTGCATTGTAGTCCCATATATATTGTGGTAGAGAATACTCAAAATGTGGATAAAATCCAACTTTATCTCTCAGCTAACATATAAAGCCAAAAAAAATATAACAATAAATTGATCTAAAAAAGATATAAAATAAATATAAGAAAACCATTATGCATTCAAGTTCTTCCAATCAACTTACACATATAAGTGAGAAAACATTTTTTGGGATTGTTTAGAGACTTGCTTCAGTCAATTCTCTATTTTAGTGTTTTCACCTCAACAACATCTAGGTTGGTAGATAGACAAAAAGATAAATACATAAATAAATTATTTGATAGATAGGGGATGTGGTAAATCCAAATATTCTCAAAGATAGAAGAGAGATATTAGCAAAATGGATTGAGAAAAATAAGAGAGTTGCATATACTATTATACTAGGTCCATGTAGGAAGTTGCGTGTGTGTGTGTGTGTGTGTGTGTGTGTGTGTGTGTGTGTGTGTGTGTGTGTGTGTGTGTGTGTGTGTGTGTGTGTGTGTGTGTGTGTGTGTGTGTGTGTGTGTGTGTGTGTGTGTGTGTGTGTGTGTGTGTGAGAGAGAGAGAGAGAGAGAGAGAGAGAGAGAGAGAGAGATCAACAATTAGTTAATATTTCAAAATTTATTAGATAAATAGTTTTATATCACCAAAGTATTTATCTTTTATTTTGGCATTTTTAATAAATAAAAAATTTGCATGTATAATTTGAATCAGGCATGTGACTTTGAAAGTTAATAATTTGCATCTTAACAAATCATTTATCTTTCTATTTTCCAAAGGATTGTTTATTTAACATTATTTAATATCACGTTAGGCTAGGATTGGCTTTTTTGGTCAAGTCCTTTCTATTTATTTAATAATTCAATAAAATGATTAAAAAGAAAAACAAAAATAATATAATGATGCATAATAGATGTTTATATAAGTTGACAAACAATTTTGATGATTTATGATATGATAAATATGTCTTGATTTCTCTATTTGATTTCTCATTTATGTTCTACAACAACATTTTATGAGATTATGTGTGTTGCAAACATTTTGTAATATTGTTTAGATTGTATTATTTTATTTATTGTGTAATGTTGCACCTAGATGAACATGCAATGTGTAGAGATTCCCATGGAATTTCCTTGATGAGTTGTATTGTAACATTGTGATAATATTTGATGTAATTATTTAATATTGGGAAATTTTATTAAATGCCCAATAATAAATGTGGGTCAATAGGGGTTTGGTAGCATATGGTTTATGTAATACCCCTTGGAAATTTTGTTGGAGCTTGCTACTATAAAAGCAACCTAAGGGTAGTTGTTGATGCAAGACATGAGAGATAAGTTAGCCAAGGTAGCAATTGTGGAGGTTGGAAGCATGGCATGGGATGTGTGGATTCATGTTTGTTCACATGAATTTCTTGGTTGTGGCTATGGCTTTGAAGGCTTCCATGGTTGTATTGTAATGGTATTTTTTCTTAATAAAACATGGAGATGGATGCTTTTGGAGGCTAGATTTCTTCCCTCAATGCTCAATGAGGGTTTTCTAGGATATGTCTTGTGTAACATTTTTGTGGGTATATTGTCTATTCTCTTACATGTGGATATTAAGTGTTTATTTTGTTCAGATCTATTATGGCTTATGTGGAAAGGGTAATATTTTTTGTTGCAAGTTTCATTACAAGTGGTATCAAATCTATGGTTTCATTGTTGTAACCCTAGAATGAATCCATGGGAATACATGAAGGAATGAAAGAAAGACAAAGATATATGGCTTTTTAGATTGTTGATTGCATGTCTAAAGGTTTTGGACTTGATGTTATGATGGGATGTTGGTAGGTTTAGGGCATGTGAAATTGTTGTGTTAAAAGGTTTTTTGGATGTTTCATTTAAATGAGAGTTTTAGAGGAGAGCTTGCAAAAATTGATCTCTTGGACAAAAGAAAGCCTCACCGTTGGACCCAAGTTGGCATCTCCATAAGTATTGATAGATAATTTGCCCTAGTTTCTCCATGTTGAGAGAAAATACAAAAAATAAATTATTTTCTAGTCGTGATGGCTGTCAAATTTAATCCCATTAGAATATTCATCACCAGAAACAAATTGCTTTGAAAATGGTTTATATGAGAAAATATAGTCTCTTGGTAAAATGATCATAACTTTCACTTAGAGTGTCAAATTTCAAACTTCTTATAGTCGTTGGAAAGCTAATTACAATAGTGCAATTTGGTACAGGTTTGATTCTATGGTTTTGATATTTTGTCAAGCCTTATTAGCCCAAAATTCATATGTTGTTTATTTTTAGCATAGTTTTGGGCATAACTTGGGATACAAAGTTATATTTTGGACTTCAAATAGTCAACAAAAGCTCTTGGAGATCTCTACATATTGGTTCAAATTTAGTGTAGGTTTGGCATAGTTTATTTGGTGATTTATTGATCTGAATGCTTTATGATTTATATTGACTATGGTAACATTGTGAGATTATGACATAGTGTATATTTTTGAGATTTGGATTTTGATGTCATTGTAAACTCAGGATGTATTTCATATTGGTCTCATGATGATATCATTATCAATATTTTAATTTAGATATGTATGATGACTTGTTGGGTCTAGAAGTTGTGTAGTGTTGTAAGTGGTCTATACTTACAAGTTGTATTTATGACTTGGATGTGGGTTTTCTTTACCTATTGATCATATTTAGATTGGAGGCTTGGATTTTGGTTGTGTATGCCCTTAGTCGCATGATTTATTAATTTTTCTTCATGTAGGGGAGATGATATTTTTTTATCAAGTACAGTCATAGTGGAGGATTATGGTTGACTATTTTTATGCTGTTAGGTTGGACACTTTGAGAGTTAGATTCTTAGTGCATGGATGTGATCAGGGTTCCATGGATTTTGGCATGATATGATTGGATATGCACATACTTTATTGATGTTCGTTAGTTTGGATTCCTAATTTGGTTATGGTAGTATATCTTCTTGGGGGAGGATCATGGTTATTTGGTTTCTTTTGACGAGCTCATAATGTGCACTTTGAGTTCTTTGATGGTTTGATTCCTTGTTGGATTCTCATAGTTAGAGGATGATTTTCATCATGATGTCATGGATAGCTTGGATACACAATTCAGTGGGAGCTTGTGACAATGATGACATGGTAGTGTAGGAGTGGTTCCTAGTTTTGTTCATATCTTCTTGGTTTAGAGATCTTGTTGTCACTTGGTACTAGCACTTTGGTTGTGTGTAGACCTAAAGGATCTTCAGGTAGGATATGATTTCTATGATGTCATGGGTAACTTGGTACCATGACTGAGTGGTAATTATTGGCATTGATACATTTATTGAGTGTTTTCTAATGTTGGAGGATGTCTTAGGTCCTGTTGTTGCAGAGACATCTTTCATATTTGCATGGCGTACTTGTTAGTGGTGGTTATCTTCATGGTGTGTGGAGATGGTTGCAACTTGATGACTCATGGGGTTCTTGGTAAAGGTGTGGTTAATGATTTCATTTGACATGTTATCCTTAGTGTTAGGATCATTTCATTATTATGTCATAGCATACTCTTGATACACATTTAGAGTTTTGACATTGTAGTGCCTACCCCTAGTTTACTTTTCATGCTACATTGATGAATTCTTTTAGGCCAACTTTATGATTTATTTTATTATTAGTGGTACTTAGTTAGCTGATTTGATTGGATGTCTTTGATTAGATAAACAAGTTTTACAAGGATCCTGAAACTCAAGAGTTAATACAAAACAGGCTAAAAATAAGCGTTAGAAGCCCATCCACCAAAGAAACAAGTCTAAAGGCTGATAATAAGCACAAGGCCTAGCCACATAAAAAAAGGCCAAAGAAAAGGCCAAACAGAAAAGAAAAAATGAAACAGTCAACAGCCAGAATGAAAAGCCAGCCAAAAAGGAAAAAGACAGGAGCTACTCAATCTTTCTTTCCAGCTCCTGTAAGACCTGGGCAGCCTCTTGTGCCATCTTGTTCTCCTCGGCCTCCTGCTGGTGAGTCCTATGATCTTCCTAGTTTAGAGTAGAAAAGGTGATACCAGTGGTATTATCTTCATCAGATCTGGCTTTACCCCTATCTTTACCTTCCACATCCCCCTGCATGCCTCTATCTTTAAGCCAATCAGTTAAAGATAAAATGTTTTTATTGATCGAGTTGAGCAGTGAGATCGTCTGGCTCAACAGATTGTGATTATAATTTTTTAGATTGTGGATCCTCCTTTCTGCTAGGCTATGCCTATCATCATAATCTATCCCTTTCTCTAGGCCCTTAAGATTTCTGGCTCCTTCCATTTGAACCACCTTCTCCTTAACCTCCTCTAGCTCATGAAAAAGCCGTGGGCATTTTTCAAGAGGTTCATCCCAGATTCCCTAGCATTATCAGAGATAGCCACAATCATAGGGTTAATGAGCTTTTAAAGACATGGTTCCTCCTGATTGTCCACCAAGATTTGGGGGTTCATCACTTCCCTATTGATTTGATTGAATGTTATTTCATACTTAGTTTATATATATTTGAGGAGCTACTTGATACTTGGTTATTTCACATGTTCACGTTTATTCTTTTGATGATGATGCTTTGTAAATTCATATACTGATTTAGTTATTTCATGATGATAGTTAGATGGATGATCTATATGTAATTTTCTATGATTACTTACCCCATACTTGCATTTGTATGGTTTAGTTGTATGTTTTACTTTATGTTTGACATTTTTGATATGGTTGAGGGAGGGAGTTGTAGTCACCTTCTCGTCTAGATCTACATGATGCACAACTCTTCACCATTTCTTGTTTTGTTTAGACATATATGTATATGTACGTGCTTGACTTTTATGTAGATTGCAGGTATTGGGCATTGACTTCCCTAAATTGCTAGGATGAGTGTGCCCTATCACAGTATCTCAATGGTAAAGAGGGGAGATAATTTTTGAGTCCAAATCCTAAACTTAAGCCAATTGTCCTAGAAAATAGGACAAGTATTGGAGTTATTCATCCTTCCGAATTTGTCAAAGTAATGTGAATTCAATATTTTGATCCTTGAGTTTGATTTAGTACCTTGTCTTTGAAATGAGTTATCTTATTTGGATTTGTGGGTTTGTGTGATTTTTAGTTATACTTAAATCAAATTAAGAGAATATTAAATTATTTAATTTAACAAAAAGAAAAGAAAATTCAATTTTTAATTATATTTAATTAATTAAGTAGAAGAATAAAATTTAAAATATATAATTAAAGTTCAAATTTGGCATAATTATATTTATTTAATTATATAATAATTAATTTAGGAGTTCCATTTTTATAGTAAACTCTAATTATTATTATTTAAATTAATAAATATACTTTAAAACATGTCTTGTTATTTAATAAAAGCAAGAGAGGATAAATTAAATAAAGTTTATTTTAATTAAATTTGCACATAAGATTAAAATAGTAAAGGAAAAGGTTTTGCATGTTCGTAAAATTGAAACCCTAAAGGAGAAAGCTCTTTATTAAGAAATTAGAGCTCATTTCTCCACACACAAGTTTGGAGGAAAATTTTTCTGGAAAGGGTTTCAAGAGAGATGAATTCTTGCAAGTTCTAAGCATTCATCTCGTTAGCATTAGATCAAGGTAGGATCAAGGTAGGATCTTTGTTGAGATTATCACAATAATTTTCCTTCAAATTTCTCTTTGTCTGCTTTGTGTTTGATTGTAGATCTTGATTTCAAAGATTAATTCTGGTTGAAACCCTTGTTTGATAAATCTTGTTATTCATTATTGAATTGACTGTGAGAGAAATCAATTAAAATTCTTATTGGAAAATTGAAATATTTTACAAACATTAAGATTAGGACAAGGTTGAAAAAGAAAAGTAGATTTAATTATTAAATTTTGTTGTCGTATCAGATCTATCATTGAAATATATATATATATATATATATATATATATATATATATATATATATATATATATATATATATATATATATATATATATATATATATATATATCGACACACACACACACACACATTTAGCATAGTAATTGAAAAATTACTGTGGTAATTGTTTTTAAATATATAGTGTCTGCATGTTTGTTTAGGGGGGCTTTGTTTAAAAGAAAATATTACATAAAATAAATAAAATATATATATTTTAGGGAGGCGGGCCACCACCCCCACCCCCTCCTTCCAACTTCATTTATTTTGCCAGCAACCTTTTTAATAAGGTCTACACATAGTAGACCTGCTACCATAGCAACAAGTACTACTGACACAATACCCACCTGTTGTGAAAGCAAAGCTACCATGACAACATTAGTAGGAAGTTTTTAAATTTATTTTATTTTAATTTTATTTTTGGATCGGTAAGAGGTCGAAGCTAAGATTAATTATTATGCGTTGTAATTAACTATTATTATTTATTAAGCGTGATCACAAGTAGATTTGAACCCAATACCTCTTCAATAAGAGGCTCACAATTTACCATTGTGTTGTAAGCTCTTAACTATTTATTTATTTATTTTTTAAAATATATTAATTAGTGAATATTTTTAAAAATAAAATTTAATATTAATTATTATTATTAATAAATTAATAAATGTTATTTATTAGTAATTTAATTATTATTATTAATTTAATAATTATAAGTAGATTTTAATAATGTTTAAATTAACAATTTTTGTTATTTGGTTATTATTAAAATATACATATATTAAATTGAAACCCTTGTTTGATAAATCTTGTTATTCATTATTGAATTGACTATGAGAGAAATCAATTAAAATTCTTATTGGAAAATTGAAATATTTTACAAACATTAAGATGAGGACAAGGTTGAAAAAGAAAAGTAGATTTAATTATTAAATTTGACTATTTCAATTTTGTTGTCATATTAGATCTACCATTGAAATCTATTAATATATATATACATTTAGCATAGTAATTGAAAAATTATTGTGGTAATTGCTTTTAAATATATAGTGTCTGCATGTTTGTTTAGGGGGGCTTTGTTTAAAATAAAATATTATATAAAATAAATATATATAATATATTTTAGGGAGACGGGCCACCACCCCCACCCCCTCCTTCCACATTCATTTGTTTTGCTAGCAACCTTTTTAATAAGGTCTACACATAGTAGACCTGCTACCATAGCAACAAGTACTACCGACACAATACCCACCCGTTGCGAAAGCAAAGCTACCATGATAACATTAGTAGCCTATGGGCTTTAAAATATAAGGGTAGGAAGTTTTTAAATTTTATTTATTTTTGGATCGGTAAGAGGTTGAAGCTAAGATTAATTATTATGTGTTGTAATTAACTATTATTATTCATTAAGCGTGATCACGAGTAGATTTGAACCCAAGACCTCTTCAATAAGAGGCTCACAATTTACCATTCTGTTGTAGGCTCTTACCTATTTATTTATTTATTTTTAAAAATATATTAATTAGTGAATATATTTTTAAAAATAAAATTTAATATTAATTATTATTATTAATAAATTAATAAATGTTATTTATTAGTAATTTAATTATTATTATTAATTTAATAATTATAAATAGATTTTAATAATGTTTAAATTAACAATTTTTGTTATTTGGTTATTATTAAAATATACATATATTAAATTGATAATTGTAATTTTTGATTTTTAATTTAGAAATTGTAATTCATTTATTTATAAATGAGAGAATTCTTGGTCTTTTTATATGACTCAAATTTTGTTTAAATGGTTCATTTTATATGAGACAATTTTTATACTAAGGAAATTTTACTACTTTTGTGAACTCAAAAACTTTATTTAATATGATACTTTGGAAACAAAAAACTAGAACCCATATGTAAATTAAGCTTTTATGATTTCATAACCAAATGAACTATGCAAGTACATTTAGTGTGATGTATGGTTTATTTTGAGCCGGGGTTGGGTTTGACTTAGTAACCAATTTTAGATGTTTACCAAAGGCTTGATAGTTATTGCTTTATGATGTTATATGTGATGTCATGGTTATGAGATGTGATCTTTGAGATATGGATCAATGGTTATATTGTGATTTCCAATTTCTTGTATAGGACTAATGTGGTCATTGTGACCTTATGAGATTTTTTGCTATGAGCTTAGGGTAGGTTATCCTTATTCCATCAAGGGATATTAACACTTTCCTTGTGAATGATGGTTACAAGACATATGACATTCATGGACAACATGAATGAGGGAGAAGATGCAATAGAAACACATTTGGTATTCACGGAACTTAGATGTTTTTCATCTTGGTTACAATCAATGCCAAAGGGGGAGATTGTTAGCATGAGTATTGATGGTAATCCTATAGGGGAGAATCCTAAAAGTGTTGGAGATATGTTTGAGTGATGATATTTTGTATTCATGATAGCATTTTTCATTGATATCAAGATACTGGTTATTTTGTGAAGACTGGAAAAGAAGCATATAGAGATTGAATTTTACAAAGTTTGAGGATTGAAGATCAACTTATGCTTAGATGAGATTACGCTTTAGAGTATATCTAGATTCCATAGTTAAGAAAGCATATGGAAATATGAATACTGGATAGAGTTATAAAGGATTTGGTGAAGGCATCTTTTAGACAACATTTCTAGAAAGTGGGTACTAATGTTTTGTTTTTATCTCCTAACATAGATGGAATTTGGTTGAGAGAGATTGGACAAAGGTTTAAGACATGCTAAAGATGCTTTAGTTAATTACATATATTCAAATGATCAACTTGTGAAAATCTATGAAGACTATGAACCAACAGATTGCTTGTAATTGTAAAAAGATGTAATATTCTAATGTAACATGTAATGTAATATCTTAAGTTGGTCATATATTATGATTCTAAATTGGAAAATCCTCAAGGTCAATTCAATAAATTTTTTTAGGACTTGGTATAAAGGAAAGATCATTTCCTTGTGGATAGGTATCCAATGCAGATGTTTTGTGATCAGTGAGATCATTCTACATGATAGTGTATTGTGCAAGCTTACATACAAACATATTTTGGATTAGAGTAGAGTTTGGTGTATTTGAGGCACGATGATATAACAAAGAACTATATTTAGAAAAAATATTTTTTGTTGGATAGTTGGTGATGTACACTTGTATTATTCAGTGAGGATAGTACTAAAGCTGTTTGGATAGTGGGTCCATGTGTTTTCCCTTCAATTCCTAATAGGGTTAGAATCTCCTAAAAATAATTTAAAGTCTCCTAATAGGGACTCATATTCACTAATTATATTTCATTGACTCCTAACATGGCCCACCCTTTCACAAGGAACTTTTATATTAATACATCATGTTGTGGGTACCATCCCCACAAGGGTTTTCCCTCGATCAAGGGTTTCACTAATTAACATATCTGATGCTTTTGTGTATGGTCATGTTTCTATGGTTTTTTTATCTATTGGTTTACATGTCTCAAAATTAATAAGGATATTGAGAGTTATTTTAATTTCATAACTGATTCCCCCCACTAGTTATCTTGGTGGACTTTACTTTGTAACAATTTTATACCCCAAAAGAAGACCATACATCCAATTTGATTTTTGGAGATTAATACTAATAGTGTAGGAAGAAACTAGTTCCCCTATGGGATATCTAATAAGATCTCCACTACTAGAATTTACCTATTTAGAAGCTCCATCAAAATTAAGCTTGTACCAACCAAAACTGAGAGAATTTTGTTTAACTCTTTTCCTTGCTAATATTTTGAGTTGTTAAACTTGGCATAAACCATTGGAAAGTTCCAAATCATAGAATATTTTTTTTATCCCACTAAGTCAAAAGGTAGCTATGGAGCTTCGAAGAGGTAATTGATAATTTCTTAGACATAAACTTACACATAGTTTTGAAGACACTTTCCACCTCACTTTCAATATCTGTAGATATTTGGTTATTCTATCCTTTCATAAGATCCAAAAGAAAATTGGGAGAATTTGATCATCTAATTATCTCACTAGGGAATTATGAGTAGGGCTTCTACACTCAAGGATTAATTTTTGAATGTCACTATAAATGACCCCGAGATATATCAAACTTTTCTACCACTTTCTTTTTTTTTATTGCAAAGAAAACTAATGACAATGAAGTGGAAGTTGTAGAGAATGCATGTATGAGGAAGTCTATTTTAGGATATTTATTTTTTGCCAACTTAGGTGTGTCTAAAAGGATAGAAGAGGAGTTGGAGGTTCTAAAATCAGGGGCTTCCTAGATAACACTCGACCTAGGAAAATAGAGAGTCAAACAAAAATGATAAAATAAAAAATTGAGGTTGTGGTAGAGGGGAATGTGTGTCTTACCCTAGTTCTTAGTTGAATTCAATACATCCTCAACCAAATTTTTGATAGAATGAAAAATGGAAATTAGGTAAACTTGATCTTGGAAGAGTCATTTGAGGGTCATGCACTCAAAATGAGAAAATGTATAAACCAAAAAATTTGTAGTACTATGAATCTAGTTTCTAAACTACTAAGGTTTTTTTTAAAATTTTTTTTGATAAGATTAAGAGATTCAAATCTTACACACACATAAAATTGTTCCTATTTTTTGATGAAAAACATAACAAAGTTGTTAGTGTGCATTCCACAAAACACATAGTTATATTTAGTATTTTGAAAAAACCTTTGGTAGGATGATAGTTAATATCGAAATCTAAAATTTGTGTATTTTTTTCATAATTTTTTTACAAGTAGTTTTTTTCTATGATTTTTTGAAGGGACCCCATCTTGAAATTTCAGTATCTCTTTTTGTATTGGGCATAACTTGCACCAAAATAATCTAAAATCAACACTTTTTAAAAAAAATGAACATAATCAAGTTTAGAACAATAATATTTAATTTTTTTTCCATTTGGTTAAGTAGATCAAATGTTATTAAAAATGGTAGAATATGTTTGAGAGGACTGTCAAGACATTGATGTAGAAAAATTAACTTCATGATGCTAATCTTGTCCAAAAATTAAAAAAATTATATGGTTAGAAAGGTAATAAAATTGGGGAGATTATGGTGGTTATTTTTGAGATATGCACTTCACTATTTACAAATTTGATCAAAGTCAAAGATGATAATTGATCTTAGAAGATGAAAGAATGTCTAAAGAAACAAAAACGAAGGGTAAACATTAATCCAAGCCTTTGGATAGTTTAATAGGCCTATTACCAAGCCTAAAAGTGATCACACTTTCATGTTAAAAAACATGATCATGTTATATCTGTGTAAAATTGAAGTCTATTGCAACTTCCCACTAACATTAATTATATATATATATATCATCTATCTACATTCTCCCTCCTTCCTTACCCCTCTAATTATTCTTCTC
This sequence comes from Cupressus sempervirens, assembly GCA_028749045.1. Lineage (NCBI taxonomy): Eukaryota > Viridiplantae > Streptophyta > Pinopsida > Cupressales > Cupressaceae > Cupressus > Cupressus sempervirens. Next base: position 103,122,363 of record CM053788.1, read on the forward strand.
CCTCTCCCTCTCTCTCTCTCTCTATTCGTATCCCATTCTCTCCATCACTCTCTAGATCTTCATCCTATCCCCTCTCTCTTCCTATCACCTACCCTCTCTCTAAATCCTATCCTTTCTCTGTATCCTATATGTTCTCTCTCTTCCTATCCCCTTCTCTCCATCACCCCCTGTCACTCTCTCTCTCTCTCTCTCTCTCTCTCTCTCTCTCTCTCTCTCTCTCTCTCTCTCTCTCTCTCTCTCTCTCTCTCCATCCTGTCCCCTTCTCTATTTGTCTCCTTCATGAAATATCTATATATAATATCCCCCCTCTCTCTTTCTAGCCCCTACTCTCTCTATCCATCCATCTTATCCCCTCTCTCTCTCTCTATCCTCTCTCATATTTCTCTCTCACCATCCTATCTCATGAAGCTATCTTCCTATTCACTTCTCTCATTCTCTTCCTCTCTCCATCCTATACCCTCTAGATCTCTTCCTATATCCTACTATCTCTAAATCATATCCTCTCTTCCTATCTCCTACTATCTCTAAATCATATCCTCTCTCTGTCTTTGTCTCTGTCTCTCTCTCTCTCCAGCATATCCCCTATCTTCCTATACCCTTCTCTCCATCACTCCCTATCACAGTCTCTCCCCATAATATCTCCATCACTCCCTTTCACTTTCTCTCTCTCCCCATCATATACCCTTCTCCCTTAACCCCTACCCCTCTCCCCCTCTCTCCATTCTATCCCCTCTCTCTCTTCCTTACCCATTCTCTCCATCACTCTCTCACACTCTATCCATCACTCTCTCTTACTCTCTTTCTCAATATCTCTCCATCCTATCCTCTCTCTCTCTCTCTCTCTCTCTCTCTCTCTCTCTCTCTCTCTCTCCTATTCCCTACTCTCCATATATCCTATCCCCTCTCCCTTCCTCTCTCTCCCCCATCCTACCCTCTCTCCCTCCCCCATCTTATCCCCTCTCTCTCTTCCCATCCCCTTCTCTCCATCACTATGTCTCACTCCCTCCATTTGTCTCTCCATAATATCCCATCTCTTCCTATTTACTTCTCCCCACCACATCCCTTCTCTCTTCCCAACTGTCTCTCTTTCCCCATGTCCTATACCCTTATATCCCCTCTCTCTCTCTCTCTCTCTCTCTCTCTCTCCATAAATCTCTCACTCTATCCATCACTCTCTCACTCCATCCATCACCCTTTCTCCATCTATCCTATCTCTCTTCCTATCCCGTACTCTCTCTACATAATACTCTCTCTCTCTCTCTCTCTCTCTCTCTCTCTCTCTCTCTCTCTCTCTCTCTCTCTCTCCCCCTCCCTCTCTCTCTCTCTCCCCTCCCCCCCAATCCTATCCCCCTATCCCTATTTTTTCTATCACTCCCTCTCACTCTCAATCTCTCTCATTACTTTTAGTTTGCATAACCTAATTGAGTTATGGACAAGTCGATGCAATGATTTATTTCTTCATAACACAATTGTGTTTTGCAAAACTAGTTGCATTGGAAAAAATGTGGTCATGTGAAGGGAAAATTATAATGTTATGTTTAGGTGTCCATAATGCAGTCACATTTTGTACATTATACATATATTAACTTTTTAAAAGCCTTAAACAACAATTGGAAGTTTTTGCAAGGTGCCACTACTATGTCATAGGGTGTTGTGTTATAGGCACACATTTTTATGACTTCTTGCTTTGAAATGATTGAAATTGCATATTTTTGGGTGTCTCATTCATGTTTTTATAATCATTATATTTTTTCCATTTTAGAAATAATTGAATAGATTTTTTTTGAGTTTATGTTCATTTTATGATACTAATTTTAGATGGGATTATAACAAAATTTTGCAATTTGTTTTTAATTTTGTAGGTTATCAATAATGGGAGTTTATGAGGAGATTACATCAAGCTATAAAATCAAACACACACAATGTGAGTGATAAGAATGCACCAATTGATATTGAAATGACAAATGCACCTAATGTAGAAAATGAAATTCAAGAGCACAAACCAATTGAAATTAATGCACCTAATGTAGAAAATGAAACTCAAGAGCACACACCTATTTAAACCAATACATTTATTTCACCAAACTCACCAAACTCACCTAATGTACCTAATTCACCTAATGCTCACATTCCACCTAAATCACCTAATGTGTTAAATACACCATTGTCTACACCTCCTAGAATAATTTGTAGAAAGCCAAAGTTTATAATTCACATTGATGAAAATATTTTGAAGCCAATGCATGATAAAATGTTGGCAAGAAATTGTAGAAGAATTTTTAATAAGATATGGAATAACTATTTTGAAAAATTAAATGCAAGTGGAAGATATCAAGTAGTTGTTGAAATGATTAATAATCTAAAATCTAGAGAGACAATGAGAATTTTGGGGTTATGAACATATGAAAATAGTAGTGAAATAATCACTATGAGAAACCTTTGTGATGCAAATAAATCCATTGGTTCAAAGTCACATAATAAATATGATATTTTTACTTGATGTGTCCTCAAATCAACCATTGTGGGAAAGGAAATGAAAAAATCTCGCATAGTAAGAAAATCAAGCAATTCATTAAGGATAAGTAGAACAACATTACACAAAGTCTTAGAGAAAGGAAAAATTGAGGATCCTAACAAAAATGATCATCTTTGGTCATTCTTGGGTAGATTCACATGCAAGGACAAGGTTGTTGTTGATGCATTGAGAACATTAATTGAGAAGTTTTGGTTTGACAACACAAGGGTATCATTGAACCAAAAAGATGTTTTCAAAAGGTGAATTGGGAGTACAAACTATGATCCACATCTAAAACATTTTTTAGATATGTCTCAAACACAATTTTATGAAAGTTTTCTTCAAAGGTATCCTCAAATTGAAATTAGCTAAAGGTTTTTTGAGATGAAAAAACCATTTTATTGTAAGGCCAATCATACATGCATTACATGTTGTTGTAGGGTCCATGTTGACTATTCCATTTATTATGATATTTATCATTCTATATGTTTTACTTTGGACACTAATGATGTTTTGAAATAATGTGGTCTAAAAGAGCCTCCAAAGTCACCAAGAGAGTTTACTACAAGTATACTATGCACATGGGATGATGGCAACATTTATTATAAGGCTATGCGTTTGAAAGGTTCTTTTGATAAATGTAGTGGTTTATACAAGTTGTAAAGATACCTACATGTAGATAGCACATATGAAATTAGTCAAAAAATAGTTTCTCTTGGAAAGTACATGTCATTTATGTATGGTGTTAAAGATGGAAAAGAATTAAAGAGGTATGAGTTAGTGAAAAAGGATGTATGTGTAGCTGATTTTATGAAAGTGTTTCAAGAGAAACTAGAACATAAGTACATAGGTAATACACATAGAGCTAGATAGTTAGATTATCAATTAAGATGTGTAAGGACACTTTTCCCTTGGGTACAATTGTCTTTTTTGTTTATTTTGCTGAAAAATATACATTGAAGCCTCAAAATAAAGTACAAAAATTGTACTAGCATGTCTCTACATAAGTCTCAATTTTTGTACACAAAAAAATTATTCACACACATTATAGAAAAGAGGAGGATAAAGTTTTTATAAGACAACATCACTTCTAAATTAGTGATGTTCAAATTCATTCATCAATGTTTATGCAAGGTTGTTTTAAAAAAATCTATCACAATTTAAGATAAAGAGATGTTAGCTAAAATCAATAGATAATATGGTTAGACAATTGCATGACACAATTCAAGAATGCAAGGATGTTCTACTTCTTGACTAGGATACATGTGACAAGTAGTGTGAATTTGTTTTCTATTTCACCAAGGTAGGGCATGGAAAGGGAGAGCATGTGTTAAAAGAGCACTTACTAGAGAGGAATTGAAGAAAGAGATGGTGCAGTGATAGAAGATGCAAAATTAGTAGTTCTTTAACCAATTTTAGAGCACTTGGCTAATATTGATAGACCTATATAGACCTTCATAGCTATGGTTCACGAGTATGATTCAAAATTTTAAAAGTAATTTTTTTTTTGTGTGCTTCATTTTGAGTTAAACATTGAAGATATTCAAGTATAACTAAAGTACATAAAAGTGCATAAATAAGAAGTGTTCAAAACTTACAATAGGAAAAATTATTATTTTTTCATTGATTTCAAATATATTGATAAGAAATATTTCTACCTAATCTAAATGTCATATCTATTTTATTGATCAAAAGGATTTAAGAAATTGTTCATAACAATAGCACCTAAGGGAAAGGTTGAGTTATGAAAAGGAAGCTACAATGGACGTTTGATTAGATAAACTTTGATAAAGTAAAGTGATTGTTTATGTTAGGAAAGTTAAGCCAAGCTAAGCAATAGAGTAAATGCTAAGGAATGCTAAGTGATGCTAGTGTCAACCGAGCCACAGTAGTGCCAAGAAAATCTAGTGTTGACCAAGTGTTAGTATTGACTGAAAAAGATAGCCGATGTCAAGCTAGAAATATTTCCAGTGACTGAGTGTTAAACGATGACCAAGTGTTAGAACTTAGTTATTGTCGAGTAACACTATTAAAGATGAATTTGAGGAAACTGTGATTCCCAACTGACTCAGTTGATTTCTTGGGAGATGTAAACCATGTTGAAGATGAGATTGATGAATTGGATCATTAAATTTAAGGAGAGGATTAGGTAAATACCTAAAGGATAGATTCTAGAGAATTTTCTAGAAGAAGATCCAGAAGATGGATAGATACAATGAATTGTGTTGAACCTGATCATAAACCCTATGATCTATGGTTATTGTGGAAAATAGTAAAGAAAGAATTGTCTATTTAAAGAGGTGTAGAGTCAAATGAAGTATGAAGGTGCATATGTGATGAGAGGAAAATAGAGATGCACAAGTTTGAGAGTGAATGCAAAGCTAAAGGAGATTGCTTATGCAGATTTTGCTGATAGTGATAAGTGAAATCTAAGAAAAAAGGCCTAACTATTGTTAAAGGGGGGAGATTGATTTCTTGAAGGGTTGGTGAGTGAATCAAGAAAAAAGATTAAAGTGGAGAGCTTAACACCTGAACCAAATACAGATCTAAATTTGCAAAGTGAGTTGTAATCATATAGATAAAAACCTACTATTTTCTTTCTAATCATTGTAAATAGTTTGTATTGAAATCCTTTTAACAGAGGTTGACCTAACAATCATATGAAGGACTTAAAAATTTGTGTAAAATCCTTTCACAAGTTTACACTATAAATGGAATGATCAAATTCCTCTGACAAGGTTAGTCCTAATAGGGTGATTAAATCCTCTAAAAATGTCACATTTAACAATGTGTATTGTAACCTTTAATAGGGTTGGCTCCTAATAGAGCTCAATTCAAAAGAGTGAAAAAATGGTGACATGTTGCAAGAGGTTTTTCCCAAATTGGGTTTCCATGTAAAATCCTAGTGTCAAACTTGTGTTTAATTCTTTATATGTTTTACATTTTAAATTTAACAAAGCATGTTATACTTGGAACAATAATTTTGGTTTATAGTAGAGACCGAGCAACAATAGGATAAGAAGAAAAATGAGTTTTATGTGTAATTTTTCAAATGGTACTTAAGGACCTTAAGTAGCTAATTCACCTCTCCCCCCCCACCCCCCATCTTAGTTATTCTAAATATTTCTTGGTTATTCTAATTATTTTGAACAATTGGTATCAGATCTTAGTGATTACTGAGAAAAGTTTGAAGGTACTTAAAGCCAAAGATCATGACTTACAAGAGAGATGTAACTAAGCTGATCAAGGAGAAATTTCTTGCATGGAAAACCTTGATGAGGTTGCATATATCTAGTATCAGTGATGTTGCTATCATTTTTGTGGACAATGAGTGTGTGAAGGTAACAACTACTCCTCTCACAACTGATCAATTAAAGAAAAAGAAAGAACATGATCAATCAATGTTGGAGATTTCCTTAGGCCTAAGTTATACCAAGTTTGATGACTTAAAATATTGTGATAGTGCAAAGAAAATGTGGGACAAACTGAAGACCATATATGGAGGTGATGAATATGTCTAGAGAGCTATAGAGGTAAATTTGATGACATGAGAATGATGGAAGGTGAGAATATAGTACAATACTACATGAGTTAAAGAATTTGTTAATGCTACTCATGGTGCAAATGGAGAAATCAAAGATGAAATAGTAATAAGTAAGGTATTGAGGAATCTACTCCCTGTTTATGTCATTAGAGTGTTTGCAATCCAAGAACTGAGATGTACACTAGGTAACACTTTGACCTTGGAAGGTGTAATTGGTAGACTTGCTACTTTGAAATGTCTAACTTTGATAATTACACATGATATACTATTCAATTTGCCTTTAAGTCACAATTGGTTCTTAGCAAAAGAAAAGAAAAACTTGTGAAGAGTGATAGTGACAGTTTTGATGATGAGATTGATGAACTTGAAGCCCTCATTGCAAATTGATTTGGAAGAAGAAAAGGTAAATACAAAGGCAAATTACCTATTATCTATTTTTTATGCAATGAAGTAGGTCATATTTATGGTGGGTGTCTTGATAGAGAGGATAAGGATGAAAGAAAGGAAAGAAAGTATAAAGGAAGAAGAGATGACCAAGACTTTAAGAGAAACAAGGATGAAAAAAGCAAGAAATATTGCTATATTGATAAAGAAGAAACTAATAATGAATCTAAAAGTAATGATGATGAAGTTGGCTATGTTGCTATGAAATAAGATTCTAATGAAGATGAGAAAAATGCATTGATTTCATATGTAAACAAAAGTGACAAATGGATAATTGATAGTGGATGTTGAAATCATATGATTGGTGATAAAGATAAATTTGAGGACATTGGTCTATACAAAGGTGGATGTGTTAAATTTAGTAATGATATTCTATGTGTTGTAAAAGGTAAAGGAACTATTCAACTGATTGACAAGATAAAATGTGATAATATTTATTGGGTTGAAGGACTTAACTATAATTTGTTGAGAGTTTCACAACTGAAAAAATTAGATTACAGAGTTGAATTTCACAATAGGAAGGACAAGATGCATGATACTGATGGTAATCTAGTTGGAAGTGGTGATCAGACAAGAGGTAACTTGTTCTATCTAGATTTATCTAATGAGACATGTTTGTTTACATAACAAGATGATGTTTGGTTATGGCACAAGAGGTTATGTAATGTAAACTTTGACAATTTGGTGGATATAAGTAAAATGAAGAAAATAAGAGGATTGCCTAAACTAAAGAAGGCTAAAAATGCTATGTGTAAACAATGTCAATTGGAAAAAATGACCAAGTCTAGTTTTAAAAGAAAAACATACACTTCTAATGATATTTTGGAACTGATTCATGTAAGTTGACCTATGTGGACCCATTGATGTTCAAAGCTATTGTGGAGATAAGTATTTCATTCTATTTGTTGATGAATACACTAGGATGATGACAATAATGTTTCTTAAAGCTAAATATGATGCTTTTTAGTTATTCAAGTGGTATTTAGCTAGAGTTGAAAAAGAAATAGGGAAGAGTTCAAAGTGCTTGAGATATGACAAAGGAGGTGAATTCATTTCAAATGAGTTCAATACATTCTACAATGATAGAGGAATTAAAAAATGAATGTCAAAACCTAGGACCCCTCCTCACAATGGGATACCTAAAAGGAGAAATAGATCAATAATAGACTATGCAAGGACATTAATGATGGAGAAGAGTGTATCAAAGAAAGATTGGAGAGAAGCTGTTAGGAATGTTGTCTATACCTTGAATAGAGTACAAGTCAAGAAAGTTACAAATATTATACCTTGTGAACTATGGTATGGATATGCTCCTAATGTGAAATATTTCAAAATCTTTGGAAGTAGATGTTATATAGTTAAAGATAATAGGAGTGAAAAAATTGATGCAAAGAGTGAAGAAGGTATAATTCTAGGATATTCTACTAAGAGAAAAGCTCACAAGTGTTTGAACTCTAACACTAACAAAGTTGTGGAAAGTGCAAATGTGAAAATTGATGAGTTTATAGAAAGAAGTGACAGTGCATGCAAAGAAGAACCTAAAGAATATAATACATTCATCTATATGGATGATGATGTTCCAAGAACTCCTAATAAAAAATAAAATCAAGTTGTAGTCTCTTAGTAGATAGGAAATGTTGCAGAGAAACAAATTGTCAAGCAACAGAGAGTGGGTGTTGAGCAATAGACTGAAGATGTTGAGTCACAGATAGACAATGTTGACCATCAGATTGAAAATACCAAGCATACATAATTCAAGCTAGAACCTAAAGAAGGAAGAGAAAATGAGCTTGAGATTAATTTCTAAGATGGACCTATAGAAGAACAAAGAAGGAAACTACCTGTGCTAGCAAAGTATGTGAGAAGACATCACAAACCTAGATAAATCATTGTTGATTTTGAATCAAGTGTTATGAAAAGAAACAAACTCAAAGATGGAACATGCTTACTTTGTGAATTTGAGACCAAAATAGTGAAAGATGCTCTAGACAATGAAGATTGGATTCATGCAATGAATGAGGAAATTGAACAAATTGAGAAGGATAATACTTGGACTTTAGTGCCAAGACCTAAAGACAAAAAATCCACTAGAGCAACATGGGTTTTTAGAAACAAACTTAATGAGAATGGTGAAGTAACAAGAAATAAAGAAAGATTAGTATGCAAGGGATATGCTCAAGAAGAAGGAGTTGATTATGGAGAAACTTTTGCTCTTGTGGCAAGACTTCAAGGAGTTAGATTTCTACTTGCATATTCAACCTACAAGGATATCAAGGTATATCAAATGGATGTCAAATCTATATTTTTGAATGATATACTTGAGGAAGAAGTGTACATTGATCAACCTAAAGGATTTTTGGATCTGAAAAAGAAGAACATGGCATGTAAACTGAACAAATCTCTTTATGGATTGAAATAAGCCCCAAGAGCATGATATGAATGCTTGCATAATTATTTGGTGAAGATTGGCTTTGAAAGGACAAATGATAACTGTAGACACTTAAAATCATTCCTAAAGACTATATTAATTTATTAATATTTCCCGTGACATTGTAATTAATTATATTGCTCACATTCTTCTACTTATTTAATTAAATTATTTTAATTAAATGAGTTCATTCTCCTAAGTATTTAAATTGAATTTAAATACTCCTAGCCTTAATGTGTTAAATTAATTTAACAAATGATCCTCCATCATCCCCTTTTTTAAATAATTTTTTTTTATTTAATCCTTACATCCTATTAATTCCTCTATACCCATGATTAAATTAAATTTCATTTAATTTAATCTTAAGCCTAACCTAGAGCCTAGCCTATAATCATCATTTTCATCCTCTTAAGCCTACTTCTTCTCTAATCCCACTTAATCATCCTAATCTCCTTCCTAATCCCTCTCATTAGCCTAAGAGTGTGCTCAAACATGTGCGAGATGGCATGCCTATACACTCTCCTTTGCACTCTTGTCTCCCACTCTTCTTCTCAAGTTTTCTCACACATGTGTGAGCAAACTTTGAATTCTTGACCATTTGCATGGCTTACATGTTACCTTATGTGGCATCTACATGGATGCCAATTCACCAAGCCCTCCCTCAAGCCTATTAATAGAAGCCTTATCTCAAGCATTTGCATCTCTCATTATTGCATTGTTACCATGATGGTTTGAGATTTGAGCTTACATTCATAGTTTGACCTTTCATTATAGTTGAGTTTGCATGTTAGTTTAAGCTTTCATAGTAGCTTTCATGGCAGTTTTATGGTGATTTTTAGGTGCATACTAACCCTTTGGTAGCTGATTTAGCTTTGCATTTGCATTATTGATCTAGTTTCTTTATGCATGCAGATTTCCATTGCATTTACATATTAGTGTAGCTTGCATACTTGGTTATCTTTCTCTATTGCATTTAATATCATCATTATTGAATACCTTCAAGTATGGCTTTCTCCATAGCCATTTCTTGAGGTGTTCTTAATTCCATGTAGCTTAGGTTCATATTTTTCACAATCATTCAAATTTTCACACTCACATTCAAGAGATTCACCACATTTTTGTGTTTGGGAGAGCACACCAAACATACCCCCCATCTTAACACACCAACAAGGCCTCCCATCGGTGCCCTTGTTGAGCTATAGAGGTAGTTGGAGGATTTGGTTTTTTGGCTTCTTAGAGTTGCAAAACTCAAGCAAGCATTAGTTAGTTAATGTTCCTTCATTTTTGATGAGTCTTTGATGCATATTTGGGATTTTTAATTAATATTTGTTTGTTGATTCGTGCTCCCAACAGGTCACATTTTCTAGCACACAATAACAGTAATCTATATTTGAAGAATGATAAGAACAATAAGTACTATTATCTAAAATATTTGTTGATGACATTATATTTGGAGGAAGAGAAGAACTATGAAAATCATTTTCTCATGAAATGAAGAAGGAATTGTTGAAAAGAAGATTAATGAAACCTATCATGGAACAATCATTATTTTGTCACTTATGTCAAACCTACAACTTGTTGGTGAGACAATTGCTTACTTTAGTTTGAATGCTATCATTTGATTGATTGATGACGAGGATTTAAAAAGAAAGGATAAAAAGAGAACCTAGAGAAAGGTTGAGTTATATGGTGTATAAAAGGTGCACTATGACCTATAGGATTTGAGAAAATATGCAAATCAAATCTACAAAGCCCAAGAATAACTACATCTAAAAAACTTGTCATAGAGAATGAAAATACAAGAAGAGGCAAGGGTTTGATCTGAAAACACAAAAATTTTATATTCAGAAGAAGAATAGATTAAAGAGACAATAATTACAAAGAGATCAATCCTTATAAAAGGAGATCAAAACCCAAAAGGGGTAACCTAATAAGTTAAAAAGGGTAATCTAAAGGTGAAAGCTATTTAATAATTATTAAATAGGGAAAGCTAAAAAATGCATAAAGAAAAATCTTAAGAGGGGAGAAAAGGTAATTTAATAAATGAAATTAAATTAACTTTTCCTCTAACACCCCCCCTTAAGATGAGAAACAATGTAGCCACAAACAATGCTGAAAGAAAATTTGGGTCCTAGCAACAAGGCTTGATGAGGTACCCAATCACAAAAAATTCTCTGTGAAACAGAGAAACAGAGAAAACCCAGTGGGAAAAACTCTACTCCAAAAAGAGATAGCAGAAAAACTAGTGAAGGATTGTAGAAGCCTCCAATTAGTGGAATGTTTCAGAAAATAGGAATAAAGAGTGATCATGAAGAAAACCACTAAACAAGAAGAAATTACAAACTCTATAAAAAAGAAAGTGTTGATTTGTAGAACCTCCTTAGAAATAGAATGAAAAGAAGAGTGCATATATGATAGATGATCCATCTCACCGAAATGCATAAGTATCTAGCCACTGCAATTGCTTAGTACATAGGATCAAGTACTAAATACATAGCTCACTCCAAAAAACCAAGGAAGCATTACGAACAACAGAAGAACCCCCCTTAATGAAAAATAGGGTGAGGTGATAGGTAGCTAAGAAAGTGGACCAAAAATCTCTTGCAAAACATAAAGAACCAAGCACATTGAGAGTGAGGAAGGGGTACAAACACCTATAAAGGCACATGTCACAAACACATCACGGGGATAATGTCATGGAAGGAACACTCACTTGACAAAGGAAGAGGGCCTAAATGGCAATCAACTATCCTCCCATGGCAATTTATAATATAGTGTGAGTATAATAAATCACAATGATGAAAAGGATCCTAAAAAGAAAGGAGTGGCACTTTATCTCAATGCGTTTGCATAAAAATGTTTACAAATGACATCAAAAATGATTAGAAAGGGAAAAAAACTGATACAACAGATAGTACAACCCAAAGGAAGAGATTTGATGCCATGAAAATGATCCCCATTCTTGAAACAACCAAGATATCCACCATAGAGAAAAAAAAAGCCAAAACCATGAAAGAAAGAGCATGGAGCATAATCTAGAAGAAATTACATCTTTTCTAAAAAATAGACTGAACTAGATTTCAAAAAATATAACATTTTCAAAAAATGGAGATGGGACACTCAGGATATGCCCTCTAGAGTGAAAACTAAACATCTAGCTTTGACTGCCAAAATAGGCAATCAAACTGCATCAAAACCCAAAAACACCTACACCAATGTCTCTATCTCATAACCAACTTTTCAGTGCATTTTTTGATCAAAAAAATAAGTCCATATGCTTAAGTTATGGAGAAAAATCTGATAGGGTCCCTAGAGATGCACAAAAATTATTATTTTTTAATAAAAAAATAAAAAAATAATTTCAAACAACCCCCCTATTTTCTCATGAAATACCCAAAAAACACCAGATCTGATATGCTAAACCCTTGTTCTCCCTTTTTCTCCAAACACTGAACAAGCTATAGTAGATCTAGCTCTGATAGCATGTAGGATTTGAGAAAATATGCAAATCAAATCCACAAAGCCCAAGAATAACTACATGCAGAAAACCTGTCATGGAGAAGAAAAAGACAAGAAGAGGCAAGAGTTTGATCTCAAAACACAAAAATTGTATATTTAGAAGAAGAATAGATTAAAGAGATAATAATTACAAAGAGATCAATCCTTATAAAAGGAGATGAAAACCCAAAAAGGGTAACTTAGTAAGTTACAAAGGGTAACCTAAAGGTAAAAGCTATTTAATAATTATAAAATAATTATTAAATAGAGAAAGCTAAAAAAATGCATAAAGCAAAATCTTAAGAAGGGAGAAAAGGTAATTTAATAAATGAAATTAAATTAGCCTTTTTCTCTAACAAGAGCAAGCAAGACTTTGATGATATAGTGTATTGTTTTTCTACTTAAGGCTATAACGAAAGGATACTTGAGAAAAGAATAGAAGAAGCCTAAGCAAAGAAATGAGTCTTGGAAGTTGAGTAATTTAGTTCAGGATGAGCAAAAAGTTAGTTGAAGATAAGAAAGTTCAGTATGTGCTGAGCAAAGAGAAATCTAGTGGGTGCTGAGTGCAAAAATCTTAGTATCTACTAAGTGTTAGAAGATGGCAGTAGTGATTAAGTGAAACTTAGTGTATGCCGAGAAACCTAGTGTTGACCAAGCATCAAAAGACAATGTTTGTTGAGAAAACAACATGTTATTTTTGAGTGATAGTAAAATGAATTTAATCAAAGATTTGATGAATCTGAGCCAATAGAGTTGATTTCTTGAATTGTATGAAGCATGTGGATGATAACTATGATGAGTTGGTGGCACATAATTCTAGATAAACCATTTTGAGATGAATTCAAAGAGGATTATAAGGGAATTTTCTAGAAGGAACAAAATGAAAAGATGGGAAGGTTTAATGAATCTGGCCTAACCCTAAAATGGATGATTGTGGTTAAGTGACATAAGATCTAAATTCTCTATATAAAGAGATAATAGGCCAAAAGTAAGAAGAGTAGAGTGCAAACTTGAGAAAGACAAGAAGTATAGGGTGTTGCTTCATATGATGACTGAATGAAAGAGTCTACAGTTGGCATACTAAGAAAGAAGGCTTAAGGAGATGAAGGCTTGAAGGGTGAGAAAGCTATTAGAGATGAAGAGGATGAATGCTAAGAAGAATGGAGGACTGAACATGAGATCTATAGTATGCAAGTGAGTTGTTTTATTAGTAGATCAAGTTTGGTTATTACTTTCTAACAATTGTTTCAGTTTGGATTAATCCTTTGGACTAAAATTGACCTAATATTTATGAGTAAATCATTTAACAAGGTGAATGACGCAAGCAAGAGGATGAATAACTAGGGCCAAAGGCTCACCTAGCTATCCAAACCACCCTGCAAGAGTTAACACAACAAAAGCAAACACAAGTGGACAACAACCAAAGGAGGAAGAAGAGTGAATTAATTTTACTGATTCATCTAGATATCTTCATACATGCCTAGCTATAAGGCCTTCTAGGTTATGGCAAATTATAAATACATTCACATTCAAAGATCCAACTGCAAATTCACACTTTCAATTCTGTTCTCTAATCTTCTTTTCAAAAGATTCTCCCAAAACTTTCCTAATTCTAAGCCTGAACATTCTATTTATACTTGCCAAAATGGCTTATAGATCATTCTAGAATCATTACATAAGAGGAAGGCCAGCCCAAAAATGGTCTAGACCGATCCAAAGAAAATATCTTAACATAAATGTCATAAATGAAATAAATCTTGCAAGTCAGCTCACAAAATCACGTCCAAATACTGACACTCAGCTTACATTGGGTAACTCGGCACATGCAAAAACACTTGACATGCACTGAGTAACTTGACACATGAAGAAACACTTGGAATACATTGGGTAACTCGGCACATGAAGAAACACTTGACATACACTGAGTAACTTGGCACATGAAGAAACACTTAGCATACACTGAGTAACAAGGCACATGAAGAATCACTCAACATACACTAGGTAACTCAACACATGAAGGAATGCTATAGTAACTCGGCACATGAAGGAAAAAAGATTACTAGGCACATGAAGAAAATAGGGTTACTAGGGTTGCTAGGCACATGAAGAAAATAGGGTTACTAGGCACATGAAGAAAACATGATTGCTAGGCACATGAAGAAAATAGGATTGCTAGGTACATGAAGGAATTGCTAGGCACATGAAGAACTACTAGGCACATGAAGGAATTGTTAGGCACATGAAGGAACTACTAGGCACATGAAGGACTACTAGGCACATGAAGGAACTACTAGGTGAACAAAATGAGTAGGATAACAAGGCAACCTAGGATGCTCCCACATCAAACAACTGGGGTTGAAAGAAATGATTTTCCTGAATCATTGAGATGTCCCAACCTGAGTTGAATCCAACTCAAATTGAGAAATCCATGAAGAATCTTCAATAGGTCTATTCTTCCACTTCACCAAATATTCATAATAATCTTTTTCTCTTGTACTCTTGCCAACTCTCTAATCTAATATCTGTTCAACTTCCTCAATCTGTTTCTTAGGATAATCATCTGGTATAAAAAATTCACCCTCTGACTCCTGATACTTATACAAATAAACAATATTAAATATAGGAGATATATCCATGTCATCAGGTAACTCAACTTCATAAGCATTACCACTGTCAAACTTCTTCAGAATCTTACAAGGTCCAAATTTCTTCATCTTTAGCTTGCTATATATTCCAACTGGGAATCTTCCTTTCTTTAGATGAACCATCACCTCATCACCAACTTGAAAATCATGGTGTCTTCTAGATTGATCAGAATTCTCCTTGTACTTTTGATTTCTTTATTCCAACCTCAACTTCACTTCTTTATGCAAGGACTCCATAAAATCAGCAAATTCTTCTCTTGCAGCACTTTTCTTTTCTTCACTAGCAACATCTCTCAAATTTGATATACCTCTAGGATGCATTCTGGTAACAATCTCAAAAGGTGTCTTCCCTGTATTCCTATTCATAGAATTATTATATGCAAATTTAGCTTGTGCCAATACCATCTCCCAATTACTCAGCTTATTCCCAACTAAACGTCTCAAAAAATTACCTAAGCTTCTATTCACAACCTATGTCTGTCCATCTATTTGTGGATGGAATGTAGAACTAAAATTCAGCTCAGTACCCATCTTTTTCCACAAAGTCTTCCAAAAATAATCAACAAACTTACTATCTTTGTCTAAAATAATGCTTCTTGGTAATCCATGCAATCTCACAATCTCTTTAAAGAAAAGTTCAGCAATATGCTCAGCATCTGATGTCTTCTTACATGGTATAAAATGAACCATCTTAGAAAATCTATCCACTACAACAAATATGGAATCATACCCTTTCACTATTTTAGGCAATCCAAGAACAAAATCCATACTAATATCAGTCCAAGGTTTCTCAGGAATAGTAATAGGTGTATACAAACCAATATTTTGACTCACTCCTTTTGCAACTTGACAAAATTCAAAACTCTTTACAAATTTTTGAACATCCTTATACATTTGTAGCCAATAATACTTCTCTTTTAGCAAACTCAATGTCTTATCAATTCCAAAATGTCCAGCTAATCCACCACTATGCTTTTCTTTAATCAAATTCAACCTCATAGAACTTCTAGGAATACACAACTTAATACCTTTAAACAAAATACCTTCTTGAATGAAATACTCATCATACTTACTTATGTGATCTGTTAGATTCGGTGCTCTGCACTCTCTCCATGCCTCAGAAAAGTTAGGATCAACATCATACAATTCTTTCATCTCATCAAAACCAAGAACTTCAACCTTCATTTCAGTCAACAAAGAAGAACTTCTTCTACTCAATGCATCAGTAACTTTGTTAGTAACTCCACTCTTGTGCTTGATCAAAAATGTAAAACTCTACAAATACTCAACCCACTTGATATGTCTTTGATTCAATTTATGTTGACTTCCCAAGTATTGAAAATCTTTATGATCAATATACAACACAAACTCCTTAGGCATCAAATAATGTCTCCATTTCTTCAATGCTTGAACAATGGCATAAAATTCTTGATCATACACAAAATATTTTCTTTTAGCATCATTCAACTCTTTATTAAAGAAAGAAACATGCTTACCTTCTTGACTTAATACAACTCCTATTGCATTACCACTTGCATCACATTCAACTTGAAATACTTTTTTGAAATCAGGTAAAGCCAATACAAGTAATTCAGCAACCTTTTGTTTCAAAGTCTCAAAACTCAGTTCAGCTCCATGTGTCCACTTGAATTCTTTTTATCTCCCCTCATTGTTTCAGTCATAGCATTACAAACAGTACTAAAATTCTTTATAAACTTTCTGTAAAAACTAGCCAAACCATGAAATGATCTTACCTCACTCACATTCTCAAGTGTAGGCCATTCCAAAATTGCTTTAACCTTCTTAAGATCCATCTTCAAACCATCAACTATAATCAGAAATCTCAAATACACAATCTCCTCTTACATAAAAGAACACTTTTTTAGATTAATCAACAACTTTTCCTCTTTTGACCTCTGCAATACTTGTCTAATATGCTCAAGATGTTCTTCCTTAGTCTTGTTAAATATCAGAATATCATCCAAATAAACAATCACAAACTTACCCAAGAATCTTTTTAGAACTTCATTCATCAACCTCATGAAAGTACTAGGTGCATTAGTCAGACCAAAAGGCATAACCAACCATTCATACAAACCATCTTTTGTCTTGAAAGTAGTCTTCCATTCATCACCTTCTCTGATTCTGATATGATGATAGCCACTCTTCAAATCAATCTTGGTAAAATACTTTGCTCCACTCAAAAAATCTATTATGTCATCCATCCTTGGCTTAGGAAACCTATATTTTACTATTACCTTGTTAACGACTCTGGAATCAATACACATTCTCCATTCTTCATTCTTTTTAGGTGCTAATATAGTAGGTACAACACATGGACTCAGGCTTTCTCTAATCAAACCTTTTTGCAACAACTCATGCACTTGTCTATTAAGTTCTTCATTCTCTACAAGTGTCAATCTATATGGTGCTTTGTTTGGCAAACTAGCTCCAGGGATCATATCCATACAATGACTTATACTTCTTACTAGAGGTGAACCATCAAGAATATCATCAGCAATAATTTCTTTATACTCATTCAACAACTCTGTAATTTCTTTTGGCACTCGATCAATACTACCATCTCTCATTCGGTCACCACTGACTAGCACTCGGTTAACACTATTTTCTTGCACTCGATCTCCATTGACAAAACTCAGTTTTCTTGGAATTATAGCAAAATAGACTTGATTCTTTTTCATTTCTTTTTCAAATTGTTTCCCATTAACCATGCAAATTTTTATAGTAGTACAATTAACCTCATCTGGAATTTTGATCAAAGGCAACAATGTTTGTTTCTTCCCATTTACCCAAGGAGTATATTGATTCAATCTTCCATCATATACAACATATCTATCATATTGCCAAGGTCTACCCAAGAAAATATGACAACAATCCATGGGCATAATATTACACAAAACTTCATCAAAGTAATGTCCAATTTTAAACTTCACAAGGCATTGCTCACTTAGAAATATCTTATGCTCATCTTTGATCCATGAAACATGATAAGGTTTGGGATGTTTCAGCCTCTGCAACTGTAACTTTGTAACTAGCTCTTCTGATGCTAAATTTCTAGAACTTCCACTGTCAATGATCACTTTATAACATTTTCCAGCCATCTTACATCCTATCTTGAAAAGACTTCTCTTTAAAATAGGTTCCTGATCACCTCCCTTATTACACAAGGTTATTCTCACCATCAAATTTTCTCCAGCCTCAAGTCCAGTTGGTGAACTCTCAATGTCTTCTTGAATCATAGCATTTCTATTATTTTGCCCACCTTCAAGAGATCTACATTCAAAGGATCTATGCCCTTCTTTGCCACATCTAAAACAATTACCATGAAATCCACCTCTATAATAAGAATTACCTCTTCCTCGATAATAATTAGTGCCTCCACGATAAGAATTACCATTTTCCCATTCAGTCATGCCTTTGTCATCATTCTTCCATTCAGATTTGCCTTTATCCTACATAGAACTATCAGATTTTGCCACTTTCTCCATAAGATCTACCTCTGCCTCTTTGGAATCTACCACCTCTACCTCTCTGTCTTTGTTCATGCTTCTTTGTCAAGATCTCCTCATCTTTCAAGGCATATTGATATGCTTCATCTACACTTTCTAGCTTCACAAAACTTATTTCATCTTGTATTCTGGATCTCAATCCATTAATGTACCTTGCAATTTTATCAACATCATAATACACATGTCTAGATTTGATGTCTAATCTATATAATTCCTTGGTATATTCTTTTACAGTCATGTCCTTTTGTTTCAAATTTTGCATCTTTCTCAACAAGCTAACTTAGTAATCAGTAGGTAGGAATTTTTTCTTTACCTTGTTCACCATCTTTGGCCAAATTCTAATCTTCTCCTTTTCTCTCCCTTTTCTATAAGTTTGCAAGTGCTCCCACCATTGCGATGCATGACCTTTCAGCCTAGTGACTGCAATCTTCACCTTTCTATTATCAAGAGTGTTTTCATACTCAAAGAACTTCTCCATATCAAAGATCCAATCCAACACATCATTGGTATCCAATTTTTGATCATAAGGAACAACTTCTATAGCAAGTTTTGAATTCACTCTAGACAATACTCTCAACAATATTTCCTCATCTTGATCTTCTTCAGGTTATGGATTATGGTTTGGTGCTACTGCTTCATCATCACTTACATCATCAAGATGTGCTCCTCTCCTCTAGGCTATCTCCACAACATCTAATCTAGCTATAATTTGTCTCAACTAATTCAATATAGCATTATCAACATGACTTCCTCTACCATGAACCATCTTTACAAATCAGGTTCCTACAAGATCATAACCCTCTACAAGTTATAGGTCAAATTCGCAAATCTGCCACCCTACAATCAAATCCAAATCAGAGTTCTACACTATCCAATCTCCACAAGGATGAACCTCAAGCTCCGATACCAACTAACACAGGCAAGAGGAAGAATAACTAGGGCCAAAGGCTCACCTAGCTATCCAAACCACCTTGCAAGAGTTAACACAACAGAAGCAAACACAAGTGGACAACAACCAAAAGAGGAAGAAGAGTGAATTACTTTTATTGATTCATCAAGATATCTTCATACATGCCTAGCTATAAGGCCTTTTCGGTTATGACCAATTACAAATACATTCACATTCAAAGATCCAACTACAAATTTGCACTTTTAGTTCTGCTCTCTAATCTTCTTTTCAAAAGCTTCTCCCAAAAATTTCCTAATTCCAAGCCTGAACATTCTATTTATACTTGCCAAAATAGCTTACAGATAATTCCAGAATCATTACATAAGAGGAAGGCTGACCCAACAATGGTCTGGACTCATCCCAAGAAAGGATCTTAACATAAATGTCGCGAATGAAATAAATCTCGCAAGTCAGCTCACAAAATCATGTCCAAATACTAACACTCAGCTTACACTGGGTAACTCAACACATGAAGAAACACTTGGCATGCACTGAGTAACTTGGCACATGAAGAAACACTCGACATACACTAAGTAACTTAGAACATGAAGAATCACTCAGCATACATTGGGTAACTCGGCACATGAAGGAATTCTACAATAACTCGGCACATGAAGGAAATAAGGTTATTAGGCACATGAAGAAAATAGGGTTACTGGGCACATGAAGAAAACATGATTGCTAGGCACATGAAGGAATTTCTAGGCACATGAAGAAAATAGGATTGCTAAGCACATGAAGGAATTTCTAGGCCCATGAAGAACTGCTAGACACATGAAGGAATTGCTAGGCACATGAAGGAACTGCTAGGCACATGAAGGACTTGCTAGGCACATGAAGGACTACTACGCACATGAAGGAACTACTAGGTGAAAAAAATGAGTAGGATAACAAGGAAACCCAAGATGCTCTTGCATCAATGACATTCTAATAGAATGTCCTAAAGTCCTCTAACAAGTTTCAATCCTAAATCAAGGTCACATTTATTAGTGTGTATTCTAACTGTTAACAGGGTTGGCTCCTCACAAAGCTCAGTTCAGAAGAGTGAAAATTGGTTGCATGTTACTGGTGGGTTTTTCCAAAATGGGTGTCTACATAAAATCCTTGTCAAAATATGTGATTGATTTTATGGTATTTCATGTTTATATTTCTACAAAGTTATTTTGACCTAGGACAACAATATGCAAAAGTTTAAGATATTGAATGATCAATACATGCATAAGTATAAGTTGAATTACTGAAAAGTTTTATTTGTACATTTGGACCTTGGATAACTGATTCACTCCCCCCTAGCTATTCTAAACATTCCAACAATTTGTATCAGAGCACCAAGTGCTTGTGAAGAAAAATCTTGAAGGTACTTAAAGCTAAAGATCAAGATGTAGAGAAAGGAGGAGCCTAAGTTAAACAAGGAAAACTTTCTTGCATGGAAAAGTTTGATGAAACTACATCTAGGAGGTCTTGGAGACTACACATAGTCAACTATCACCACTGAATATGTTGATCTAGTTGGAGCCCCACCTACTAATCAACTCAAGTAGAAGAAGGAACACAATCAAGCAATGTTGGAGATTGCATATACCCTAAGCTATTCAAAGTTTGATGACATAAATGAATGTGATTTTGCTAAGAAGATGTGGGAGCACTGAGAGAAAAAGCTAAAAGTATTAGCGAAAATTTTGATGAAATGAGAATGCAAGAAGGTGAGACTATAGTCCAATTTTTTTCAAGAATAAAAGGTTTTGTTAATGCAATTCAAGGATCTAATGGGAAAATTGAAGATGCGACTATCACCAAAAAAGCATTGAGAACCATACTACTTACATATGCTATTAGAGTCTCTACTATACAAGAACTAAAGTGTACTCCTAGTAGTAATCTGACCCTTGAAGGATTGGTTGGTAGACTCATTGCTTTTGAAATTTTAAATTTTGATATTTTCAAATCTAAGAATGTTGAATCTTCTTTTAAAGCTAAGCTGACACTAAAAGAACTGAAATATGAGAAAAAGAAAAAGGTCAAACATGATGCTAGTGATAGTGATATAGATGATGAAGAGCTAGAAGAATTGGAAGCCCTAATAGCTAGGAAATTTTACAGAGGTAAAGGAAAATACAAAGGTAAGTTACCCATAATATATTGTTAATTTTAATGAGGTTGGTCATATTGTAACAAGATGTCTTGAAAAGTTAAACAAAAAGAATGAAGATAAATACATAGGTAGAAAAGATACCAGTAACAAAGGCTATAAGGGCAAGGGAAATAAGGCTTGTTACATTGCCAAAGAAGAATCCAATGATGAATCTAATGATCATGATGATGAAGTTTTCTATGTTGCTATGAAAGATGATTTTGATGAAGATGAGGCAACTACATTGATATCTTATTTGAAAAAAAGTGACAGATGGATCATTGATAGTGGATGTTCATAATACATGACTAGAGACAAAAGTAAGTTCATTACCCTTGAGTATTACAATAGAAATAGTGTTAGATTTGGTAATGATGTACCTTATTTTTTAAAAGGAAAAGGATCAATAAGATTGACATACACGATCATGTGTGACAATTCTTACCATGTGGAAGGACTTAACTATAATTTGTTGAGTGTGTCACAATTGAATACTTCATGATGCAAAGTTGATTTTGATAATAGGAAGGCTAAGATCTATGACACTGATAGAAAACTAATTGGAAGTGAAGATCAGAGTAGAGGTAATCTATTTTATCTTGACATGAATGGTGCTACTTGTCTTGTACAATTTGATTATGTGTGGCTATGACACAAAAGGTTATGTCATGCAAATTTTGACAATTTGGTTAGTTTTAGTAAGATGAAAAGAGTCAAAGGCTTTCCAAAACTAAATAAACCTAATAATGTGATTTGCAAATAATGTCATTAGGCAAGATGACAAAGTCTTGTTTAAAAAGTAAGAATCATACTTCAAAATTTTTTATGGAATTAGTTCGTATTAATTAATGTAGAGCAATTGATGTGTAAAGCTACAAAGGTGACAAGTAAATTATCCTATTTTTTGATGATTACTCTAGAATGATGACAATAATGTTTTTAAGAGAAAATTTTGATGTTTTTCAAATGTTTAAGTGGTATTTGGCAAAAGATGAAAATGAAATTGGTAAAAGTTTGAAATGTTTGAGATCTAATAGAGTTGGAGAGTTTACATCAAATGAGTTCCAAAATTTCTGCAATGATAGAGGAATCAAAAGAAAAACTTCTACACCTAGGACCTCTCCACAAAATGGGATTTCTAAAAGGAGGAACAAATCTATAATGGATTATGCTAGAACATTGATGATGGAGAACGATTTTTCTTTGAAATATTGGAGAGTAGTTGTTAGTACAAATGTTTATACCATGAACTAAGTACAAGTCAAGAAAGGAAACAATTCCATACCTTTTGAATTATGGTATGGATACTCACCTGATGTCAAGTATTTTAAGTTATTTGGAAGCAAGTGTTAATTCTTAAGGACAAAATAAATGGTAAACTCGATGCTAAAAGAGAAGAAGGTATATTCCTAGGTTATTCCACAAGAAGTAAAGCTTATAATTGTTTAAATACTAACACTAACAAAGTTGTGGAAAGTGCAAATGTAAAGTTTGATGAATATACAAAAGTGCATGAAGATGAACCAAAGAAGGAACCTAAAAATTATTGAACATTTATGTACTACTATGAAGGAATGTCTTCTATTGTTAATAATTTTGAAGCTGCTAATCAAGAAGAATCAGTTACTATCGAGTCACACACAATTGATGTTGAGTTACAATCAAAAGATGAGGTACATTATGATACTAAGATCAATTTAAATGAAAGGAATGGTGAGTTACTTGATAGATAAGTGCATAGTGAATCTAAAATTGAACTTCATGAAGGACCCATTGTAGAAAGGAAAAATGAGTCAAGGCTATCAAAGTATGTTAGAAGACATCACCTTGCTAAAGAAATCATTGGAGATAAAGAAAATAGACCAATGGAAAGGAATAGTTTGAGAAATGAAACATGTTTATTAAGCATGCATGAACCTAAATCAATTAATGATGCATTAATAAATGAAGATTGGAATCAAGTGATGAAAGAAAAAATTGATCAAATTGAGAAGAAAAAAATTGGACACTAGTACCTAGACCTGAGAACAAGAATGTTATTGGAACCAAGTTTTTGTACATAAACAAATTTGATGAGAATAGTTAAGTTACAAGGAATAAGGCAACATTAGTTTGCAAAGGATATGCATAAGAAGAGGGAATTCATTATGGAGAGACAATTGCCCTAGTTACAAGATTGGAAGGAGTAAGAACTCTAGTTTCTTACTCTGCTTACAAAAGGATTTAAATTTTATCAAATGGATGTTAAGTCATAATTTCTAAATGGTATACTGGAAGAGGAGGTTTACATAGAAAAACCTAAAGGATTTTTGGATCCAAACAATAAGAACATGGCATGTAGACTGCACAAAGATTTATATGGTTTAAAGCAAGATCCTAAGGCATGGTATGAAATATTACATAACTATCTTGTGAAGATTGGTTTTGAGAAGAGTGATGACAAGAAAAATTTGTACTTGAAGAAAGAAGGAGGTAAAGGAATCTTACTAGCTGAAATATTTGTTGATGATATCATATTTAGAGGACAAAATGCATTTTGTAAGACATTTTCAAATGAAATGATGAAAGAGTTTGAGATGTCTATATTTGGAGCAATAAAGTTCTTTGTTGGACTACAAGTTTATCAGATGAAATGTATTACTTACATCACTCAGTCCAACTATGTGAAGGAGATCTTAAAAACTTTTGGTATGGAGGATTTAAAACCAATTAGTACTCCTATGGTGATAGGACACAAACTATCCAGAGCTAATGATTCTATTTTAGTAAATCAAACATTGTACATGTCTATGATTGAAAAATTTTAATATGTAGTTCATAGCAGACATGATATTGCATTAGCTAGTGGGAATGTTGCAAGGTTTTCTACAAATCCTAAGGAGAATTGGTTAATGGTTGTTAAAAGGATTATGAGATACTTGAAAGGTACATAAGGCTTGTTCAAAATCTGATTGAAAAGCTCATTGTTGTTGAAGATCAAAGAGGGATATTGTTGTAAAATAATGTTTCAATCATTGTTTTGCCATTGATGTCAAACCTGCTATTTGTAGGAATGATATTTTCTTATAAGATTCAAGCACTATCACTTAGTTGACTGATGAAGAGGATTTGATCAACAAGATGTAACAAGAGCAACCAAGGGAAAGGTTGAGTAATGATGTTGTAATGAAGTGCAAGGATTAGCTAAGACAATGGTAAAGTAGTGTATTGATAACATAACCAAAGATATAGAGGACGGTCACATTTAGACATATTAAAAAAAATTGTAACAAAGTTGTCTCTAAAGCTTTAACCTTGATCATCAGAAGAAGTCAAGAAAATTAGTTAAAGTCGAGAAAATTCTTAGTAAAAGCTAAGTAATAGACATTTTTAGTTAGTGGTGAGTGATCTTCGAGTGTCGAGTAAAAGATCAGGTGTCGAGCATCAAGAAAAGCATAGTTGATGCTGAGTAACACAGTATGTGTCGAGCACCAATATTTTAATAGTGCCGAGCTACTGCATTATTTCAAATAATGAAGATTCACCAAATCCAAGCTGACTTAGTAGTTACATTGAATTTTGTGAAAAAGTTGGAGGATAAGGATGATGAGTTGTTGGCACAAAATCCTATGTAAACTATTTTTGGGCAAATTCTAATGGATTATTCAAGAAGCTTCTAGAGGAAACAGAATATGGGTTAGATGCAATGAATCCTACCTAATCCATGCAAATTGAAATTGAAGAAAAAAATGAATTGAGCGAGAAAAGGAACTACAAGACTTATATTTAAGAAGTCATAATCAAGAAGAAGGGAGCTGCTGATACTGGTGCTGTAGAAGTGTCAAATCTATGAAGTAATTGAAAGAGTGTCAAGAAGGAGAAGAAAGAGCACATAGGTTCTACTTCTACAAGTGGTCATGAAGAGATGATTTCACTACTACATTGAGTATGGAGACTCAAGAAGACAAAGCTTGAAAGATAAGGCAAGCCATTAAGAGTTACAAAGATAGAAGGCCAGGCAAGGGTATGAGCAAAGCAACAATTTGAAATCTGCAAGATAAGTTGTATGCTATAATTAGGTGAAGATTTTCTAATACTCTCTAGTAATTATATTAGATCTAAAAATCCTATGGACTTAGGTTGGCCTAATAGCCATTTGTAAATCCTTTAATAGGGTGACATTCCAAGTGAATGTTCTAAAGACCTTTTACTAGGCCCACTTCTAACAAGGTGGTTAAATCCTCTAATGAGGTCACATTTAATAGTGTGTGTTGTAAGCCTTTAATGAGGCAAGCCTTTCACAGGGCATCACTTCAGAAGGGTGAGAATTTAGTAGCATGTTACTAGTGGTTTTTCCCAAATTGGGTTTCCACGTAAATCACTATGTTATGTGTTGATTTCCTATGTGTTATACTTGCATAATGATTTACAGTAACTTGCTAATTAGACAAGTTAAAGTTTGAATGGAATTTCCACACTTAGATAAAGATTTGAAAGGGACATCTGGACCTTGAATAACTGATCCACCCCCCCCCCCCCCCCCCCCCACCCTTAGTTATTCTAAAGTAATTCTAAGAAGACTATGGTCAATACTACAAGAAGAATGACAAGTTTGAATTGAGAGCCTATACAGATGCTAATTGGGCTGGAAACATTGATGACAAAAAAAATACAAGTGGAGGAGCATTTTTTGTAGGAAAAAGATTAGTATCTTGGAATAGCAAGAAACCGAATTGTATTTCACAATCTATTGTTGAAGCTGAATATGTGGTTGTTGTAGTGAATTGCACAAATGTGGTATGTATTACAAAGTTACTCAAAGTAATAAAGGAAGAAATCATTGAACCTATGGTATTCTACTGTGACAATACAAGTGCTATAAAAATTTAAGAATCTTGTGATACACACAAAGATAAAGCACATTGTAATCAAGTATCATTACCTGAGAGAATTGGTTCAAGGCAAAGAAGTGAGAATGGAATGTGCAAATACAAAAGAATAGATAAATAATATATTCAAAAAGTATTTACCTAAGGATGCACATGAATATATTAGAGGTAAACTAGGGGTGATACCCCTATCTAAAGCTACTTAAAAAGAAAGAGTAGTGCCCTGCATCAGCTAAGTTGAATGGCATACTTGACAACTTGATGTAGTGGATCTTACTTTAGGACCTACCTAAAGTAAAGGAGCTAAAAATAGAAGATTTATAGTCAAAAGCAAGGTGATAGAGGGAGAAATTGAATTAATTATATTTGCATGAATATATGACAAGTCTTTGGCATTGTTGTTAAAGAGGGAGATATTAGAGAAATAAGGGAGATATTATAGCAATCAAGGAGATATAAAAGAGATCAGATAAGGAAGGAGAAAGATTGTTAAAGAGGGACAAGACCATCTGAGGAAGAGATACAGAGGAAGACACACATATCGATAGAGGGAGATATTTCAATAAAAAGGTATTAAGTTTATTTTTGGTATTGTTGTTGGTATTGGTTTTCCATCAATGCCAAAGAGGGAAATTGTTGAAATAAAGAAGATTGATGAAACCTATAATGGAACAATCATTATTTTGTTATTGATACCAAACCTACTACTTTTTGGTGAGATAATTGCTTACTTTGGTCTAAATGCTATCATTTGATTGATTGATTAAAAGGATTTGAAAAGAAAGTATAACAAGAGAACTTAGAGAAAGGTTGAGTTATATAGTGTATAAAAGGTGCACTAAGACAAAGAAAGACTTTGATGATATAGTGTATTATTTATCTACTTAAGGCTATAATGAAAGGATACTTAAGAAAAGACTAGAAGAAGCCTAAAAAAAAAAAATTGTGTGCCAAGTCTGACTGAGAAAATAGTAGAAGACAAGCAATTAGTTTAGGCCAAGAAGAAAGTTAGTTGAAGCCAAGCAAGTTCATTATGTGTTGAGCAAAGAGAAATCTAGTAGGTGCCAAGTGTTAGAAGATGACAATAGAGACTAAGTGAAACTGAGTGTATGTCGAACAACCCAGTGTTGACCAAGCATCAAAAGATAGAGCTTTTTGAGAAAACATCATGTTATTATCGAGTGACAATAAAATGATTTTGATCAAATATTTGATGAATGTAGCTGACAAAGTTAATTCCTTGAATTGTGTTAAGCATGTGGAAGATAACTATGTTGGAAATGAGAATAGAGTAACTGAGAGGGGGAGGGGGTGAATCAGTTACTACAAAACTTTACACAGTCCCTAAGATGTCTGAATATACCCTTGATCTGATTAATATAAAATGCTGAAACTTGATAATGCAGCAAATGATAAATATTAAGAACTGATATGTTATCATGCACAAAGCAATTCAGCAATTAAGAACACAAGAGACACCAATTTTAACATGGAAACCCAATATGGGAAAAACCACCAATATAACTAGATACTATTTTTCACTCTTCTGAAGTGAGCCCTGTTAGGAGCCAACCCTGTTAAAGGTTACAAAAACACACTGTTAGGTGTGACCCTGTTAAAGGATTCAATCACCTTGTTAGGAGTGGCCTTGCTAGAGGTCTTTAGAACAATTCAACTAAACTGTCACCTTGTTAGAGGATTTATTGAATGGTTGTTAAACCAACTCTATTAAGAGATTTTGAATTCACTGTTACAATGGTTAGAAAGCAACAATGAAGTGACCTGATATAATGTGCAACTTATCTTTGCTGATTACAGATCTCTATTATGCTTGACTGGATCCTTACTAATCAAATACAACTTTACAGCTCCTTCAACACATCTGATCCTTCATCAGACTTTGCACAACATTCGCCTTTTCATTTCATACTATAATTTGCATTCATAACTTCTTTTTCACAAGCACACATACCTTTTAATTCATAACTTGAATGACAATATATACCTTTCAAATTATCTTAGTCGGCTCAAATCACTGACTAAACAAACAATTACAATAGTAAGCTAGAAGTAATTAATTAGCAAATCCCTATACTGGCCGACCCTGCACGGTGAACTTTGTTCAAAAAATAATTCCTGTGTTAACCGACTGAGCTCAGTTAATACAACAAACTTTGTGACAATCCTTCAATCGTTAGGAGAACTCAGTAAGTACTGAGTTTCCTGAGATAATCGAGTGAGCTCGGTGGAAACTACCCTTTGGAGACCGAGTGAAGCTCGGTTAACACTAACTTCTCCATGATTCCTTTGATGATCGAGTGAGCTTGGTGGAAACTACCCTTTGGAGAACAAGTGAAGCTCGGTTAACACTGACTTCCACATTTCCTTCGTTGACCGAGTGAGCTTGGTGAACACTGTCTTTCACATTTCCTTTGTTGACTGAGTTAGCTCAGTTAACACTATCTTCCACATTTCCTTCAATGACTGAGTGAGCTCGGTTGGCACTGTAGATTGCATTGCAGACTGTCTAAGCTCGGTGAACTTGAGACTAATGACTAATATGACATTTGTGTGACATCAAGGACAACA
The DNA here is from genome assembly GCA_028749045.1 of Cupressus sempervirens. Taxonomy (NCBI): domain Eukaryota; kingdom Viridiplantae; phylum Streptophyta; class Pinopsida; order Cupressales; family Cupressaceae; genus Cupressus; species Cupressus sempervirens. The sequence continues at coordinate 103,151,504 of CM053788.1, forward strand.
TTATCCAACAAACTATGATGAGCTAGTGGCATAGAATTCAAGATAAACCATTATGAGATGAATTCAAAGAGGATTGTAAGGAAAGTTTCCAGAAGGAACAAAATGAAAAGATGAGAAGATTCAATGAATCTAACCTAACCCTAAAATGTTAAATTGTGGTCAAGTGGAAAAAGATCTAAATTCTCCATATAAAAAGATAATAGACTAGAAGCAAGAAGAGTAGAGTGCAAACCTAGGAAATACAAGAAGTCTAGGATGTTGCTTCATATGGTGGCCGAATGAAAGAGTCTGCAGCTTGCATACTAAGCAAGAAGGCTTAAGGAGATGAAGGTGTGAAGGGTGAATAAGCTATTAGAGATGAAGAGGATGAATGCCAAGTAGAATGGAGGACTAAATGTGAGATTTTTAATCTACAAGTGAGTTTTTTTATTATCAGATCAAGTCTTGTTGTTACTTTCTAACAATTGTATTAGTTTGGATAAATCCTTTGGACTAAGGTTGATCTATCCTTTAATAGAGTGACATTCTAATAGAATATTATAAAGTCCTCTAAAAAGGCTCACTCCTAATAGGGTGATTGAAATCCTTTAATCAAGGTCATATTTAACAATGTGCATTATAACCTTTAACATGGTTGGCTCCTCACAAAGCTTATTTTAGAAGAGTGAAAATTGGTAGCATGTTACTGGTGGTTTTTCCCAAATTGGATTTCCACATAAAATCCTTGGGTCAAAATGTGTGATTTATTTTGTTTTTGAATTTTTTTTTGACTTAGGACAACAATATGCAAAAGTTTAAGATATTGAATGATCAATGCATGCATAAGTATAAGTTGAAGTACTAAAAAGTTTTATTTGTACATTTGGACCTTGGATAACTAATTCACACCCCCCCGCTAAGTTATTCTAAACATTTCAATAGGAATTTTAAATTTCTATGTTTGGTGAAATCAAATTCTTTGTTGCATTATGAGTATGTGAAGTGAAGTTTGATATTTCCATTACACAATCCAAATACATCAAGGAGATAACAACTTTTGGAATGGAAGATTCAAGACTAGTGAGCATACCTATGTGAATAGAAAAAAAACTATCTAAGAATGATGAATCTATTGATGTGAACCAGGCCTTATATAGATACATGATTGGAAAATTGCAATATGTTGTTCATGGTAGGCCAGATATTGCATTAGTAGTTGGGATAGTTGCTAGATTTTTAGAAAATCCCTAGGAGATTCACAAGATGGAATTGAAAAGGATAATGAGATATCTGAAAGATACAAAAGACCATGGATTATATTACAAAAGAAGTTATAGGTTTTAACTAAAGGTATTCACTAACTCAAACTGGGCAAGAAATATTGATGATAGAAAAAACACTAGTGGAGGTGCATTCTTTCTAGGAAAGAGATTAGTGTCAAGGACAAGCAAGAAACAAGATTGTAATTCCTAATCAACAACTAAAGCCAAGTATGTAGCAGTTGCAATGAACTATTCAAATATTATGTGGATCAAGCAATTACCAAAAGATATGAAAGAAGAAATTATATATCCACTAGTTATCTATTGTGATAACATAACACAAGTTCTATTAACATTTGAAAGAATCCAATGATGCATACTAAGACAAAGAACATTGCTATCAAGTATTTCTACTTGAGGGAACTAGTACAAGGCAAAGAAGTGAAGCTATAATATGTACACACCAAAGAACAAATTGTTGACATATTCACAAAAGCTTTGTCTAAAGATGGTCATGAATATCTTAGAGGTAAATTAGAGTTGATTCCCCTAAACAAAGTTACTTAAGGATTTAAGGTGCATTGCATCAAATGTGGTAATTATAATATCTTACACATTGATGCAGTATTGCTCTACTTTGTGAAATGCCTAGGGTAGATAGTCAAGCACATCATAATAGACCAATCATAAATAGATGATAGAAATTAGCTAGACATGCAAAATCTACATAATTCAATTGTATGAAGAGATTGAATCCAAAAAAGCTAAGTGTCTTTGGCATTGTTGTCAAAGAGGGAGAGATATATAGTAAAAGAAGGACAACAGATATATCATAAAGGGAGAATTTGAGCACAGAGGGATATCTATATCTTAGAGGGAGAAAATATTTTTTAGATTGTATGGTAAAAAAGTGAGACACATTTGATACATTGAGCTATTGCTAAATATTAAGATGTAGAGATATTGCCATCAATGCCAAAGAGGGAGATTGTTGGAAACTTACAATTGGAATAATTTTTCTTTTGTCATTGATGTCAAATATATTGATAAGACATATTGTACCTAATATAAATTTCATATCTATTTGATTGATGATGAGGATTTGAGAATTTTTTCTTGTAACAATAGCACCCAGGGGAAAGGCTAAGATATGAAAAGGAAGCTACAATGGACATTTGATTAGATAGAATTTGATAAATTAAAGTGATTGTTTATGTCAATAAAGTTAAGCCAAGCTAAATGGCTAAGGAATGTCGACTGATGCTAGTGTCAACCGAGCCACAGTAAATGCTAAGAAAATCTAGTGTTGGTCTTGCATTAGTATTGACTGAGCAAGATAATTGATGTTGAGATAGAAATATTTTCAAATACTAATTATTGAGTGATGACCGAGTGTCAAAACTTAGTGATTGTTGAGTAACATTATTGAAGATGAATTTGAGGAAATTGTGATTTCTAGCTGAATTGATTGATTTCTTAGGAGATGCAAACCATGTTGACAATAAGATTGATGAGTTCAATCATTAAATTAAAAGTGAGGATTAGGTAAAGACCTAATAGATAGATTCCAAAGAAGTTTCTAGAAGAAGATCAAGAAAATGGATAGATACAATGAATCATGTTGAACCTGATCATAAACCCTAAGATCTACAATGATCATGGAAAATGGTAAAGCAAGAATTGGCTATTTAAAGAGGTGCAAAGCCAAATAAAGCATGAAAGTGTGTATGTGAAGAGAGGCATATAGAGAAAGGTGGATCAAAGATGCACATGTGTGGGAGTGAATGTGAAGCTAAAGGAGATTTCTCACACAGATGTTGCTGATAGTGATAAGTGAAATCTAATTAAGAAGGGTTAAGTGTTGTTGAATGGCGAAGACTAATCAGTTGAAAGGTTGTCAAGTGAATGAAGAATATAGATGACAATGGAAAGCTTATCAGTGAATCAACACCTGAACTAAATAGAGATCTAAACTTGCAAAGTGATTTGTAATCATACCTATCAAAACCTATTGTTTTCTTTCTAATCATTATAAACAATTTTTATTGAAATCCTTTTAACAAAGTTTGACCTAAGCATCATTCAAAGGACTTAATAGTCTATGTAAATCCTTTCACAATGTGACATTCTAAATGGAATGATCAAACTCCATTGCTAAGGCCACTCCTAATAGGGTGTTTAAATCCTCTAACCAGGTCATATTTAACAATGTGTATTGTAACCTTGAACAGGGTTGGCTCCTAATAGAGATCACTTCAAAAGAGTGAAAATTTGTGACATGTTACTAATGGTTTTTCCCAAATTGGGTTTCCACATAAAATCCTAGTGCCAAACTTGTGTTGAATGCTTTATATGTTTTAAATTTTATATTCAACAAAGCATGTTATATTTGGAACAATAATTTTGGTTTATAGTAGAGATTGAGCAACAATAGGATAAGGAGAACAATGAGTTTTATGTTTAATTTTTAAATGGTACTTAAGGACCTTGAGTAACTTATTCACCTCCCTCCCCCCCCAAAGTTATTCTAAACATTTCTAACAAGAAGTTGATTATTCCAATAGAAAGATATATCTTTGTATTCATATTTAAAGATATTACAAATGTATGTGCAAATATGGTATCTTTCATTCTATTTACAAATTAAAAGTTACATAGTCTAAGAGTTTCACTCAACTCCTTAGTGATCCACACAATGCAATTAGATATAAAATTCTATAGAGGTCAATAAATGGGGGTAGGGTAAATATTTGTCATTGCTTGAGTATGAAAACATACTAAAAGTTGAGTTCCTAATTAATTGGTTTTTAAAGTACTCCTCACGAACATGAACTTACAAAATATTGATAAAGGAGAGTTAGTCTACATGAGACTAACCAATGAAGAATCTTGATCATACCATTATCTTTTGACTTCTACTATAGTGGACATACTGGAAGAATTTTCCTAAGGGCAAACTTCACCCAGGAACTAAGAACTCAAACACAAACACATAGTAGACCAAAGAGAGAGAGAATATGATCAAAATGACAATGCATTCAATATGCCATGATTAAGAGTAAAATAGGAGTGCCTATATCTAAAAGTGTCTCAAGAAGCACCTAGAATGTCTCTAGAAACAACCAGAAGATAAGACAACTAAGCACCTTATCCAACATTCTAGATGAATGGATAAGAATGACAAAGTGTCATATGTGTGTAGAAGATTCTTGTGTTGTAGACAACATGTTCTTAAAAGAGGTGTGGACCCCCTGTGATGTCATCATGACAACTCACAAGAATGCACAAACTCCTAAGTGTCTCACAAATAAAATAATGCAAAATAATAAACTAATGCATTAACCTAAGTAAACTTAAGTAAGTGTAATAAGTAAATACTTATTTACACCAATAGTGAAACTTTGGGGAATGCCCTTAAGCTTACAAACTAGGATGAAGATGCAAGAATGGGTCCTAGCTACTAGGCCATGTTAGGTACCCATTTACATAATAAAGATGCAAATCTCCCATAAAGTGGGGAAAGAGGGAAAACCTCATGGGAAAAACCCTCTCCCAAAAAGAGAGATAAATAGGGATGTAGCGATGGATGGAGTAATAAAGACCCCCTCATTATGAGATACATCTAGTATATACATAAGAGAATGAGAGAAGGAAGAGAGATAGAATAGGCTTACCCCCCAAAAGAAGAATGCTAGCAAGTGAAAGCTGCTCCAATAAAGAAGCTCGTCCAAGAATGAAGAATGATGTTCCTCCCCTTAGGAAGAAACAAAGGAAAAGGTACACTTTGAAGATGTATGGTGTCCCTAAAACTTGCTCAAGTATCCTTGTACTGATGCTGAAGTTCACCCCTTCCAACTGTAGTGAAAAGAATGAATGCAGATCTGGCAAGGATGTTTGTTGAACCTGTTACACTAGACCACCTATCTCCTCAACTAACCAAGAGACCTCCACTAATTTCTATTCATAAGGACCGACAATCATGCCAACTTGAGTAGATTGATCATGTAGAGAATGGACATGAGGGTTAGAGTAAGCCCTCAAAACAATTTTAGAAGGATCACTTTCATCAATGAGAAGAGGTAAGTCCTCAAGTCTGTCTCCCAAGTCAACGGAAGCTGAAGCTGGAAGATGAGATGTACCATGTTGTGATGGACCTTTCACTATGGCAATGTAAGCATGTGGACTAGATTGATGTGACCTCTCACTGCAACTATTGACAGAACCCCACATGTATGAACCTGTTGAAGCACTATCGCATGTGTCACTATCAGTTTCCACTATGTATGATGTGCAGAGAGGAGTAGAAGATAAGCTTGGTGAACTTTCCTCAAAGTGAACATCCTTCTCCACAAAAATCTCATGAGTCTCTGGATCCATAAGTTTTTAAGGTTTTACATTATCTTCATAGCCAATGAAGGTACAAGGCCTAGGTGTCAGTGCCTTGCAACTCTTGGAAGAAAGGTTTGCCCATGCTGGACAACTGAAGACTCTAAGGTGACTCACAACTGGTTTTCTACCACACCATGCCTCAAAAGGAGTCTTGACATCTAAGGTTGGATGAGGAGACCTATTAAGTATGTGAGTAGTACTACTAATGGCTTCAACTTCAAGTGTAGGATTGAGAGACTTAGCCTTTATCATGCAACTTGCCATGGTCTTGAGAGTCCTAATAGCTGCAACATCTATCTTGTGTGAACTAAATGTTGGTGAGTTTTGAAGACCAATCCCCTCAATTCTACAAAATTTCTTAAGTATTCTATCTACATATATGTTCTCATTGTCCACCCTTAGTACCTTGATGATTTTCCTTGACTTTTGTTCAACATGAGTCTTAAAGTCTTGAAGCTTATGAACCAATTCATTCTTATGATGAAGAAAGAAGACCCAAGTGAATCTTGAAAATTAATCAACAAATGTGAGTATGTAGTGGCCTTGGCTTACTGAAGTCACGACAAAGGGTCCTACTAATACCATGTGAACAAGCTGAAGAACAATTGGAGCTTGAGAAGACTTCCCTTTATCATACTTCTCCTTGAGATTCATATCCACTAAACAAGATGAACACTCTCCTTTAGAAAAGTTGTTATTAGGTAGACCTTTGATCATGTGTTTTGAGCAAATTTGTTGAAGAGAGTGAAAGTCAAGGTGACCAAACCGCTCATGCCATAAGTTGATGTTTGAAGTAGAGTGAGTTAACAAGGCTTGGGAAGGACTCTTAGGCACAAAGTGGTACAAGGAGTAAAGCCTCTTATCATCATTGACTTTCCCAACTGCTACCAATGAATCATCTTTGAGATTTTGCACCATCACTAAATTTAGAAGGAACTCAACCTTATGACCATCTCTAAGGTGAGTGATTTGGTAAACTGATAGGAGATTGGAGCTTAGATTTGGAATGTAGAGAACATCTTTGAATTCCCAATTTTCCATTTCCACATGTCATTTCCCTTCAACTTCCATCTTAGTATCATCTCTGACAAAGATGTGTGGTACCTTTGACTACTTCAATGAAGAAAAGTCTTCCTTTGAAGAACCCATGTGGTAAGAGGCACCTAAGTAAAGTATCGATTCTGAAGAAGAATTTGTGTTTGCCATAAGTGCTTGACCTTTACCTTTTGAAGAGGTTGGAGTTGAATCCTTGGAAGTAATTGGCACTTGAATCTTGTTCTTCTTGAGTAGATTTTCTAACTCATCGATTCTTTTTGTCTTGCAATGATGCTCATCATGATTTGGCTTTTTGCAATATGCACAAAAGAGTTTGTCCTTCTTTTCATTACTTGCCTTCTTATTTGAAGAAGAACCACCTTGTGGAGAGGAGGATTGTTGTGTCTCAAATTGTGTTTTCTACTTCCACTACTTTTTTTTGTTGTTTCTTTCTGTCATGTCCCCTTTTCAAATAATTAAAAATAATAATCTTTGCTAAGGCAAGCAAGCCCAAAAAGGTGAAGTTTTGGAAAAAGGGGATAATCTTTGGAAGATAATGGACTAATAAATGAAGATTATTATTAAAATATGTTTTATTAACCCCTCTTGGACGTGATTTAGGGTTATGCCCTCTTTTAAGGGGTTTGGAGGCATTTTGGGCTGATTCCAGAACTAGATTTTTGCTCATTTATTTGTTGTTCTTCAAAGGTTGCCAAACCTATGGAGAAGGAGACCCAAGAATGGGAGTTTGCAGGTTTCTAAAAAGGCTAAGGATGGGAGTTTGAAGCTATTCCATGTGCATGCTCATGCAAAGTTTTCCTTTGTGCTGAATAGTGTAGATTTGTGGGTTTTCGGGTGTGCTTTTTTTGTAAGAGTTTGGTGTTTCCAGTTGAGTATTTCATATCAGTTTGGGTTGCTGCTGTATTTCAAACTTTTGGATGTTAAAATAGAGCTAAATATATGTATTTGGTCATGATTATACTCCTATGATAGATTATTAGTATTTTTGTGGTGTTTTCGGGCTATTCTGTGTTGTTTTAGAGAGCCCTATGAGCATTGTTTTATCCTCCGTTTGGGAGTTGTTGTGTAAATGTTATACAGATCTGGAAATTTAATTTGTAGGCTGTTATGCTGCTGAAATTTCTATAAAAATGACCACTTTTAGATTTATTAATAATATGTGAAGTTGTGAAGTTTTTGGCACTATTTCGGGCATACCCAATTTGGGGTTTATTGAGAAATTGGTGGATCTTTGAAATATTGGTTGTTTGATTTTAAGGATCTGATTAGAAGCTTGAAATATCATATAAAATCATTAAAGGGACATTTCAGTGGTATGAGAGCTATGATCTTGCCAGCCTGAGGGTTTGTAGAAGTTTGCATGTCAGTTTTGACAACTACCCAAATCTTGCATGTCATAATTTATGGTTGCATGTTGCTTCTAATCAGTTGCATGTCAAAATTTATGGTTGCATTCTACTTCTAATCATTTTCATGTTAGTTCTTGGTGAATTTGGTGGTTGCATGTTGCTTCTAATCAGCTACATGTCAAAATTTATGGTTGCATGCAACTAAGTGAAAGAGAAAAGGGATATTTGCAGCGAGAAAAGAATAAAAATTTTTTGATCAAACCTCCAGTTGAAAGTAAAAGTACAAAATCCAAGGAAGGAAAAAGTATGGCTTATCTAGATGAGATGGCAAAGAAATTCTTCCAAGACATCCAAGGTATTTGTCATAATTACTAGTTGCTGTAGCTGCATATTGCAAGTAGTTTAAGTCTCATATTTGTATTGAATATTGCCAAATTAGTTGCACATTCATGTTAAGTTATTTTTTAGACAATCTGGAGTCTTTTTGTAAGCATTCTCTTTGATGTAAATCGAAACAAGAGTCCTTGCAGCAATCTAAAAAATTATATCAGTCATACGACCCCTTGCTTGCAAAGTGTTTGATGAAATGTCAAACAACTGAAGTATAAAGATTCTTGGTGTTTGAAGAAGTTATAACATATTGGGGTTACACTCTACTTTATCTAGAATGGACAAGTATAGTACAGAGTCTCAGAGGACACAATCTTGGACAATTGATATCCAGAGTCAGAATAGTAGAAAGGATGGTTATTTAGATATTCAAGATAAACTTAGGAAAATAAGCCATGACATGTCTGAACAGTTGGTTAAGCACCACCGTATGATGAATGACATGCTGTCTGACCTAGCTAAGGTGGATAAGTTGATTGGATTTCTATTTGGAAAATTTTCTCACAGGACAGATGACACAATTCCCAAGAACTTGCATGAGGAGTTTGAGAAACTAGCTTATAATCAGGCTGAGGTCTCAGATTCTACTTCGCCATAGGAGGTAGTGGGTTTAGATGATGATTATGAGGATGTTTTTGTGCATGATGGTGAGATACCTAGAGAAATGAGTAGACATTGAGCATTCATGACTTTACTGAGAAAGAGTGCCATGCACAGTTAGATGCTTCATCACATGAGGTTGAGGCAGGTAGTACTTCACATGATTTGTCCAGCCAGCTGAAGGTGAACAAAGATAGTACTACGACTTCATTATCTCATCATGACAGAATGTGGGATATGATAGAGGATCACATTCAGATGATTTAGTTACAAGGTAGACATAAGGGAGTTTAGGAAAAGTCTCCTTGTGTTGACTTACAAGCGATTAGGGAAGGAATGGGAACGATGAAGTTGAGTTATTTACATCTTCTATCAGATCATGACCATCTTCTTATCCTTGTTAGAGACTATTCAGATGCCTTGAGGAGGAAGGAGGAGGAAGTTGATAGGCTTTCTCATGAGCTTGAGGACACTTGAGCTTCTTTGGTAAATACTCCATTGGCATTACAAGATTGAGAGAGACATGGGGATAAACATGGCATGGAATTGAGTTTAGTTTCATCTTCCACTCCTAATACTCAGCTTTCTACGAATGGTAGATCATATGTGGACATTGATAATGTTGCGAGTTCATATTGCATTCACATCCAGGATATAGGGACAATGTTAGACAGGTATGTGGAATTAGTTGGTATTGGTCATAATACTCAGGTGAGGAGTTTGCTTGAGTTACTAGCTGATTATAGTTTATGGATATGGACTCGAGATTGTTATATTGGCATTTGGGATTTAGTTGACTGGAAATATTTAACACTTTTTGGTAGCAGTGATTGTTTGGGTGCTATCATGGATTTGATTAGCAGATTGCATGGTGTTGTCTTTTCTTAGTTCAGGAGCTTATCCGATGTTGGTATTAGTTTTTATACACTGGTATTGGGCTTTGTTCATATACCCAATTGACCATTTTTGCTGGAATGTGTTGATGATCTTTCATATTTGGCAGTGTGTACAGATGAGTCTCAAGATCATATTGGCATTGATGACATCCAAGAGGATGTAGTGGGTAGTTTTGAAGACTAAGTTTCCTTGGTTGTTTCTTTTGGTACAGAGGAGTTGGATAATAATGCTACAGTTTTTGATACTCCGTATGTTGATATGAGCTTTGGAATTGATTTGCATGATATGGATGGTAATACTCTAGAGACCAGTAACCTTGAGGATACTCCTTTAGATAGTGCGTCAGAGGAGGTTTTTAGGATACAGTCTAGCCAGTGCCATCATGTGTCTAGTTAGTTGAGAGTTAGTGAGCGAGACATTACTATTGCTTGCCAAAATTTCGATGCTGCTCGTCAATTGTTAGCAGTTTATGGATGGGGTTCTCCTACTAGTGATGAGCAAGGAGGTAGTTATCTTTCCTTGACAGAGTTCCACTCTTTATGGGAGGCTATCCAAATTCTGAGATAGGATTATATGCAGTTGGTAGCCGACAAAGATTATCTTATGGAGTGGGGCAGTACAACATACGATGCATTATTGGCCAAGGAAGATGAGGTGAGTGAGCTTACTCAGCAGCTTGAGGTGACTTCTGAGATTCTTGAGAGTACATAGTTGGCTTTCAAGGAGTCACAGTTTCATTTGGCTAAGGTGACCATGGAGCTAGAGCAACTATAGTCTTTACCAGATTCTGTACAGTCACAAGCTATGGTGTCTGGTGATCTGAGGATGTCCATGGTCGAGATTGTCAAAGACAATGGAGATGGGTATGCATCCATCCTTGATACTAACATTGGCATATCAGGTTCGTCCCCACTAGAGTTAGGATCATTTGAGTTGGGTGCTACAGCAGATTGTTGTGGTATGCCTGACATGGTGGTGACCTCTAGTACTAATGGCATGAAGACTAGAGATGTTGTATCAAAGACCATGTGTGATGTTGGTGAGCTGATAGTTGGCATGGTTCCTGCTAGTAATACTACTCCCTTGGCGATGTCTTCAGAGGTAGTAGTTAGTTCCAGCTTGATTAGTGATTGATTGTAGTTAGTTACCTCTGGATTGCAGTCTGAGCCACTGAGTGAGATTGGTGCATTCTATCGACATTACATTGTGAGGTATGCTCATCAATTTACCTTTGATGACCATGTTGGTGAGATGATGATACAAAGATGTACTTTGGTTCCTAGTGCTTATCATCAGTTATGGGATAGTTTAACGCCTCAAGATGAGAGTTGTGATGGGCACAACATGGTGATAGGTTCTGCAATTGATAGCTTGATAATACATGACTTAGAGCAGGATTTTTGGAGTGATGCTTTAGTAGGTGTTGTTATTGATTCTACTCCTTTGGCTATGACATCTCCTCACTTAGCTCGTGATCAGTCATAGTGGGTTGTATCACTTGTTCATGGAAAATTTGGTTTGGGTTCCATCTCTTGCTATTTATCTTGTGATGGTGCTTCACCATCAGGGGTGCATGGGAGTTATGGTTATGAGATAGTGGCTAGTGATTTGCAGAGTTGTGTTGAGTGCAAGAGTTGTACAATGTGTGGACTCTCCATACTTGGTATAGTTTCATTCGGAAGCATTCACCATTGTTGCAGAGTTGGATTGTACATTCCGTATAGGCCAATGGGATGCATTGATGGTATTTACTATGTTGGCAGTTTGATTTGTCCACTTTACTTGGGTTTTGATGTTCTAAGAGTTTGTGTCTCATGGGTTTCTGACTATGGAAGTTGTGACTTTGGAGTTTGGTTGAGCTGTAATTGTCAGTTTGATTATAGATTCCTCTTGGTTATATTGCAAAGGATATTGTAGGAGCCTGTGTTAATTGACAATAGTATAGTTCATGACTATATTTGAGATCTAGGTGGATTGATTGGTTTATTTTTTAGCCATTACTTGAGGACAAGAAATATTTGGAAGGGAAGAACTTGTCATGTCCCCTTTTCAAATAATTAAAAATAATAATCTTTGCGAAGGCAAGGAAGCCCAAAAAGGTGAAGTTTTGGAAAAAGGGGATAATCTTTGGAAGCTAATGGACTAATAAATGAAGATTATTATTAAAATATGTTTTATTAACCCCTCTTGGACGTGAGTTAGGGTTATGCCCTCTTTTAAGGGGTTTGGAGGCATTTTGGGCTGATTCCAGAACTAGATTTTTGCTCATTTCTTTGTTGTTCTTTAGAGGCTGCCAAACCTGTGGAGAAGGAGATCCAAGAATGAGATTTTGCAGGTTTATAGGAAGGCTAAAGATGGGAGTTTTAATCTATTCCATGTGCATTCTCATGCAAAGTTTTCCTTTGTGCTGAATAGTGCAGATTTGTGGCTTTTCGGGTGTGTTTTTTTGTAAGAGTTTGGTGTTTCCAGTTGAGTATTTCATATCAGTTTGGGTGCTGCTATATTTAAGACTTTTAGATGTTAAAATAGAGCTAAATATATTTATTTGGTCATGATTATACTTCTATTATAGATTATTAGTGTTTTTGTGTTGTTTTTAGGCTATTCTGTGTTGTTTTCGGGAGCCCTATGAGCATTGTTTTATCCTCCGTTTGGGAGCTGTTGTGTAAATGTTATACAGATCTAGAAATGTCATTTTGTAGGCTGTTATGCTGCTGAAATTTCTATAAAAATTTCCACTTTCATATTTATTAATAATATGTGAAGCTGTGAAGTTTTTGGCACTATTTCGGGCATACCCGATTTGGGGTTTATTGAGAAATTGGTGAATCTTTGAAATATTGGTTGTTTGATTTTAAAGATCTGATTAGAGGCTTGAAATATCATATAAAATAAGTAAAGGGACATTTCACTTTCCCCCCTTGACTTGATTTGTGATCATCACTATCCACCAAGGCTTTGGTCTTTGATGACTTGAGAAGTCCAAAATCCACCAAGTGAGATTGTTCAACAATCAACATGTCTGCAAATGTATCAAAGGAAGGCTTGAGGTAAGTAGATCCCATGGTCAACTTATGAGTATTAAAAATCAAAACAAAGTTCTCATACTCAGAAGGTAGCTACTTTAGGATGTGATGAATCAACCTATCATCTTTCATGGGATTTCCACAATCTTTCAAATGTGCCCTATACTCATTGACTTTAATGATGTAATCCTGAATTGTGTCATAATTCTTAGGATCCAAGAGAAGTAGATCATATTCAATCTAAAATTCCTTTTCTTCATCTAATTTACCATACAACTATTCAAGTTTATCCCAAGCTTCTTTAGATTCTGAACAATTTTTAATATGGAAGAGAAGATCCCCTTGTACACAACTCCTGATAACACCTAAAGCCTGTCGATCTTGATTTTTCCAATGAATGAGTTCCTTAGCATCAGTAGGTTTGGTAATTGTACCATCAACATATAGACTATATCCTTTTTTCATTAATCCCATGCAATATCTTTCCATGTAGAATGGTTGCTTGAAGTTAAAGGAGGACATTTAAAACCCATGATGTAGAAATGAAAAGAGCATAATAGAGACAAAAAAAATAGTACACACCCCCCCTTTTCACTCAATCAAAAGACCCCCCCAAAAAAGATGTTGTTGGCACTTTATAAGTAGTGCATTTACAATGGGCCACTTGTCAAAATGAACAAAGTGGAATTTCTAATTTGGCTTTTACAACTACCTTATGAGGTTGAAATCTGTCACTTAAGCACTGTAGCTTAGATTTACAAATTTTTTGAAAAAGAATCAAAGCTTTACAATGCCAAAAAAGGCCTAATTCTGAAAGTGAGAAATTGGTCCACACAACCCTAGAATCTAACTTCAGATCTAGAAAGTAGACAAAACAATACACACTTCCAAAAAAAATGAAACTTGAAAAAGTGACCAGATGTGCCTGTACGGAGCTTCTGAAGTTGTAAAATACAAGATTATGCAGGTATAGTCACCAAAAAATGCAATTTTTTGCAAAATATATGCACCAAAACTAGAAAAAAACCACCACTAGAAAATTCAAGAAATTCTACCTAATTTTTTTTAAAAATGCACCTGAATTAGAGTTTGGATGTCTAAGTTATGGGCTTGCAAAGTCAAGCTACCAAACTGAAATGCAATTTGGAGAGGAGTCTGGAAGGAAAATTGTGATTCTAAATTTGACGGTCAAATGACTATCACATCAATTGTCAAACACTTGGAAATGATTGTCAAATGGCCATCAAATTTAAAATAGTGTTCTGTTGATGTCGGCAAAAATTCTACCATGGATGATGTGTCAGGGTGAGTCAATGTCTGTACTGTATGGAAAAGTACACTTGTCAAATTTCATATGCTAATGTGTCTAGAAAGGATCGACTATCCATGTGGATAATGTGGCAATTCCAGTGTGCTTACTGGGTGATATGTTGGCAATTTATGCAAACGTGGCAGGTGGGCCACACCATAGAAGAGTGTCCACATCTTAGATTCTTATATGCCCGTGTGGCACTAGTTTAAAGGAATCTAAAAATTTCACATGTCCAAACTAGATTGGTCAGGCTATGTGGGTATGGGCTTGTCGGTGGGCAGGAAAACCATGTACATGAGGTAATAACCACACCAAAAAACTCCAAATGACGAGCTGTCAGAAAACCATTGTCGTTGCCTCAAAACATTAAGCGATGGTCGAATAATACCAAAGAATATCGTCAGAGAAAGACTACAGAAATAGCACCGAAAAAATTGAAGTCGATGCCAAAAAACTACGGCTTGTACAGAAGTCTGCAGGCAGGAAAGGTACAATGGCTAGAATCCATAGTTCGGCACCAGATTTTATACAAAGACAACTACCGCGAGTTCAAAAAATGGCTCCTAGGTTTATGCAATAGCGGTGGCTAGATAAACAAAGTCTACAACTGGAGAAAGACAAAAGGGTGCCAAAAAGTAGAATATGCATAGGGGTGTTCAGAGATTTCATTTAAAAATATGAAACCTTGCTGGAAAATGTTATGACTCTCACTGTTGTTTTCAACCTTTAATCTCACATGTGTTGTGTGTGTGTAGTATGCGCTGTTTAAAGTTCACTCAAGCTGCTTGTGAAGCAAACAAGCTCGTGTGGAGGTGTGGCTACCGGTTGAGGTGAGGTGGGTGCTGGCAGATGTAATTTGGTTGGCCCAGTCCCACTTGCCAAATTTGTGTGGTTAGGCCACTACAAATAAAAATAATTTCTCTTATGACAATAATAATTAAACCATCCACATGGCAGATCCGGGGTGTCACTGCCTTGGTTTACTAAAACAATTTCTCTGAATTTTTGCTAGATTTTTGCAAATATTCTAACAAAAAAATAAATAGCAGAGAAATAATAAAAAATACATACAGATCTGAAAATGAATTAATAGGATCTGTAAATGACCATACCCGAACTGCAAATCAGGGCCTCTGACTTTCGATTTGCAAATTTTTTTTGCCTCACGGTTGACTTTAGGCTAAAGTAGCCAAGTTTATAGTTGATTTTCACCGGTTCAATGTTCCAGATGTAATGGCAAGGTCAAATCTGGTGATGGACGCTTCCAAATTCTGCAACACTCTAGATTTGGGCTGAGGCACTGAAGCAAGCGTGGTCTCGAATGGCTATGTTATGAGAAAAATTCCAAGTTGCTCTGATACCATGTAAGAATTTTCCTAAGGGAAAAATTCACCCAGGAACTAAGAACTCAAACACAAACACATAGTAGACCAAAGAGAGAGAGAATATGATCAAAATGACAATGCATTCAATATGCCATGATTAAGAGTACACTAGGAGTGCCTGTATATAAAGGCCTCTCAAGAAGCACCTAGAATGTCTCTAGAAACAACTAGAAGATAAGACAACTAAGCACCTTATCCAACATTTTAGATGAATGGATAAGAATGAAAAAGTGTCATATGTGTGTAGAAGATTCTTGTGTTGTAGACAACATGTGCTTAAAAGAGGTGCAGACCCCTTGTGATGTCATCATGACAACTCACAAGAATGCACAAACTCCTAAGTGTCTCACAAATAAAATAATGCAAAATAATAAACTAATGAATTAACCTAAGAAAACTTAAGTAAGTGTAATAAGTAAATACTTATTTACACCAACACATACAATTATATTATGTGAAGCACAAATCTAAAAAAATAAAAATAAAATAAAAAGATCAAGAGAATCCATGCTTTTTTATTTAACGATTTTTTTCAATGTGTAGGTTATAGGGATATAATATGTTTCAAATTGTTAAAAAAAATTCTTGATTATTCACAATGAAGAAATACGTGCAATAATATCAAACACAAAATAACCTCATATTGGCAAACTTAGGCCAACATGAAATAAATAATAGATTCAATTAGCTACTTGGTGAAAAAGGACACAACAAAATCAATACATGAAATGAACAAAGAATGTTATGATAAATCATATAATGATTATTTTCAACAATAGACAACTGATTCAGATAATCAATGAGGTAAAAAAATACAATGCAATCAAAATAAAAAGAGATTTACAACTATATCAAGAATAAGGATGGAGCTTTTGAAGTCAAACCATTCATAAATGGGAAGCTAAACACACTATAATAATAGATCCATAAGTATTGATGGACATCATTTTTAAGAAATAAATCCAAAATGACAGTCATTTTTTCATTTGATTTTCTAGGAAGATAGAGAAAAATCAGGAAAAAATACCATTTGGGTTTTGCACATAGTCGACCAAAATAGGTCTCATGTGAGAAAATTTTTCAAATGATCATTGAAAAAAAAATATTTTAATAGTTTTTAAGATAGGCATTTTGTGAATTATCATTACAGGTGTTATAGAAAGTGTAGCAAATTGTGATTCAAGTTTCACAATAGTATATAATTAAAGTGTGATATATAGGTAGCATTTCTACAAATAGATTGTAAATGGAAAAATATTCAATTAAGCTATGAAAAACTTATTACGAAGCATCAATGGTGCTACATGACACATTTCTTTAGATCCCTTTATCACAATAGTTATTAACATAAGTATGCTCAAACAACCACAGATAAATGTGTCAAACATTTGTAGTAATATGAGTCACATGCTAGCATCATGTGGAAGTACAAAGAGAGTATTACCAACAAGGAAAAAGATCTAGAAAAAATGCAAGCTAGAACAAAAATGCAAATGTCCTCTTTTCCACATATAAGTCCAATGATAAAAGACCATATTTTATGTGAAATTGTTAGATAGAAGATCCATAATAACTATAACAATGGTTATTTTAATTAATCAATAATAGAATGTATTGGAAAGCTACATTCATATAGTAAAAAGATCTAACAAAAAGCAGTATAAGGGGATTCTATAGAATGTACAAGGAAAGATGGAAATATCATTTCTAAGATTTCTAGTAAGAGATATTTTAGTTAGATGTATCATGGGTAGCTCGTAATATGCTTGCTATATTAGAAGAAGTATGATGATACCCATATGTAAGGAAGTAACCTACGAGAAACAAAAAGAGTATTACCAAATCACATTATAATTGGAATGCTGATAGGACACAAAAGATTTTAAAATAAAAAATGATTTCAAAACTCACAAAGATACAATGCACAAAGTTTATTATTCCTAGTGCACCAAATTTTCTTTGCTCAAATTTGCTAACAGCATATAGTGGACATTGAAATTTATACAATAAATGTTGGAAATATTAATTATTAAATGGTATTAATTAATTATGAAGTTAAGGAAAAGGTGCATATTCATAATTCAAGGCATTTAGAGTAGTAAGTTATAAATGTTCAAAGTTTGGAAAGTAATATAATGTGTAGTTATATCTGAATAATCAGATCAAAACTTACAACTAGTGTAAAGAGAACTCATGATTCAGGGTGTCAGAGAAAATTAGAAGACAACCAAGGGACTTTACACATTTTCCACAATAATAACAAATGGAAATAGGAGCTATGATAAGGTAAATAAAGAGAATTATCCTATGTCAGAGACTCCAATAATAAAATGAGAGCACCTCAATTAGGATTACAGTATCGAGTAGAAGCATAGATCTACAACAACACTTACAATGAAATTTATTTTTATAATTCATGGTAGAATCCAAAGAGTCAATCCTCCTCTCTACGCATGAAACAATAATAAAGACTCACAACTTCCAATAAGTACCCATTCCCAACTTCATAGCAAACATGTAACTACAATTTTATATCCCAAATTTAGTGTTTTATAAAACCCTCCATTAAGTTGAAACCCATATTAAATATCATGTATAGAGAAAATAAACTTACAATATGAAAATATAAATCCCATTTCATTTTGCCACTTACAAGGAGGAATTATATAAAAGGAGAGATTTCCTTTTTCTTACAAATAGAGGTGAAAAGTCTATAGAAGGATGAAGACAATCTGAGTTCCACTCTAGTAAGATTGGCATACAATTACAAAGATTCACCTATAAAAGTTTGCATCTAGAACATAGGGAAAAGTTTCTAAACAAAAGGATATTTGCAGCATAAGTAAAAGAAGAAAACCTTGATCATAATTTGAAACAAATTGATAGAATCCTCCATCGATCTATTTTCTAGAGATGCTTACGAATACACAATTTGACATAACTGTATTTGCATTAAAAGTTTGTATTATTAGTGTGTATTATTATTTAAAACTCAGGAAAGTTCAAGCTCATGTAGTCATGACATGGGAAAATGTCAAGTAGACACAAGAGAAGCTTATAGTTATCAATATAAGGCCAAAAATCTATAGAAAAATGAAGGTGTTAAAGGAATCATCATGAATCCGTAGAATGAAAAATCAAGCTTTCAATGTTTACCAAAACTCGAGGTCCTTTCATGCTAGCCTCATTTTCTTCCATTGCGGCTGCCAAAAACCAAAGAAGTTTTAGGTGGAAATTGTAAAATAACAATGAAGAATAGGGTTTTCATACTCTAATGTAAGAGATCTCAAAATTTGAAAAATATGATTTGATAAGGTCCAGATGTTTTTTTTTTAAATTAGGGTTTTATGTGAATTTTTTTATTGCTAATATCTATAACTTCTAATTTTAGTAGTCTGTTATGTTTTATGTTTAAGTTAAATTTAATAGAGAATTTTACTATATATTGAATTTAAATAAAAAATAAAACATTATACATATGGTTAAAAACAAAAATTTATTTTAATTAATATGTTTACTATTTAGTAATAAATATTATTTTACTTAATGTTAAATATTTTAATTGAAGTTAGTGTAATTATGGTTTGATATTTAATTATTAAGTAAATTTTAATATTTACTAAGTATTAGATATAATTATGATATTTCAAATAAAATGTTTTGCATGGAATGTTAAGTGATTAAATATAGGCCTTTTTAATGAGTTATTTTCACTTTGAGTTCTATTTTTGTATGAGGAATTTATTTTTCTTAGCACTCTTCACATTTTATTTTCAGCCAAATGGAATATTTTTGTTTTCTCTCACATGCAGATTACTCCAAGAGGGGTTTTCATTTTCTCTCACATTCAATGGATCATCAGAGGGGTTATTTTGAGTTCTAGAAAAGTTAATGGGTAGTTGAGGCCTATTTTTGGATTCCATATTAGTTAGCAAATTTCTTGGCATAGTTAGACTGCAGTTACTAGTAGTTGTATTCCTTGTTTAGAGGGGTTTATTTCTACATCTGAGTTTAGAGATTTTTGAATGAATTAAGGTATTTTGCAAGAATTTTGGTGCAATTTCATATCACTTCTGAGTTTCACATCAGTTCTACTTGGGTCTAGAGGTGTTTTAAGGTGGTCAACTGCATGTATCTTGCGATTTGACACCTCTTAACTCATGTTTTTATTTCCTATCCAACCTTAGGTTTTTTGAGGCATATTTATTATATTTTCACCTCATTGTTGAGGGTTCCAACTTTTAGTCATGATTTTACACCTCATAAATCATGCTTGATTATTTTGGCATGCAGATTGTAGCAAATTTCCTAACTATTCATATATATAGAGATTGATTACTTCTACATTGTTCTTCTATGTTCAATATTTATTTATTAAATTTTGATTAAGTATTGTGTTCTAAACCTTTAATCAGTAAATTTTGTTATGAATTTTTCATGCATATTTGATATCCCATGGCACAGATTTATGGCCATGTTTCATGTTTTGATTTTGAATCCATGAAAATACAAAATGTTTTCCTCTTCAAATATTGAGGTATCGAAGATTTTCATGGAGTTATTTTTGTAGGGTTTTCCAATTGATTTGCTAATTTGTGATGTTCTCCATGAATGGCATTGTGAAGTTGTGGTTACAAGTATATTAAATTTATTGGCGTATCACCCCATTAGTTTTAGTTTCAATTTTATAAGTATATCATTCTATCTCTTTTCTCATCAAAGTTTTGTTTTAGGCAATTCATCAGAGGAAACTCACCTATTACCTAGAGGTTCATTCTCATCTTAGGTTTACCCACATCTTGAGAGTGTTTCCATGTTCTAGTAGGATAGATTGACATTGCATCATGCTTTAGGCATAATCTTGATTGACAACAAGTGCAATGATGTAACTATATTATGTGACTGAGTAACATAGGTAAGTCTTTAGTTTCTAAATAGTTGCAAGATTATTGTACTCTTAAAGGATCAAGCAAAATAATTCAAATGTACTATCATTAGCAATGTATACTAGACATCTCACATCCTTTTGCTCTGTGTGTATGCATTTTGTATGGGACAAATGTGAATCAAGATAGTGGGTTGACAATTGTTCTTGTAGACCTTTGCAACCTCTTGATTCATATGAACTCTCTAGAGCACTACAATTGAATTAGATTGAAGTATCAATAGATTTTGACCATGTATTTGACTTAGTTAAGCCAATTAATTTTTCAATTGAATACTTCTTTAAAATTGCATTCTCCATTGTTTTTGGTATTAACATATCGTTGTACATTAAATGTAGGTTATGTATATGAAATTATTGCAAATGAGAATAATAAAGAAGGGAAATATTAAATTTAGTGTCATTTTAATAATTCCAAAAATAAATTGACAACTACAGTCACTGGTGGTGAGGGTATCAATTACCCAATAGGATTCGTTGTTGTTACAAGCACTTGGCTTAGAAGTACTATTATCATATCTGGTTTCATTAACATAGAGCTAAAAGAAATTTTATGACACTATATGTATTAATATTGGCATTAACTTATCTTTTTAATCAAATTCAAGCACCATATCAAGAGTTCTAGTGCCTGGTCATTTGAGGATTTTGAGACACATAGACACATTCTTCATTTCAGTAACCTTGTTGTTGCAACAAATATTCAGTTGATGAAGTACTGTGGTAGACCTCTTAACAAGAATTTGTGGAAAGTTTTTGAATCTAGTCATGAGGCAATACTTGACACAATAAAGGTTAGAGTTGATCCAGAAGGTTTTCTTGATTGATTTTGGGCCATCTAGAAGAATAATTCTACACTATCTAGTAGTACAATTTTGAATTTTTTTGTATATATCTTATACAAAATATTTTGTAAAAATGTAACATGTGCATATTCAAAGGCCAAATTTTGTATAAAAAAGTTGTGAAAATGTAATGTGCATGTTCAAATACCAAATTTTGTATAGAAAATTTGTAAAACTATAACATGTGCATATTCAGATGCCAAATTTTGTATAGTTCAAAGTTGTAAAAATGTAACATGTGCATATTTAGATACCAAATTTTATATAGAAAAGTTGTATAAATGCAACATGTGCATATTCATATGACAATTATTTTATATGAATTTTGTGTAATACCCCTCCTTTGCTATCAATGTAGACTTAGTTGTTAAAGTTCTATATGACTCTTCTATAGATGTATTACCCTTATTTGATATTTGAAATGCAATACTTTGATATGTTGAGTAATTGATATTAATATTTAAATCTAATAATATTTCAATGTTATTAATTAAACCATTTATAATTTAAGATTATTTAAATTAATAACATGATAATGTTGTATGATATTTTATATGCACAAAAGGGATTTGACATTTAAATACTTATTTATTTAAATAAATATATTAGCATAACAATTTCCATTAACTTTATGACCTAAATTAAACAATAGAAAATGATGGAATTAAATCATATGACTAAAAACTATAATGACCCTACTCAAATCTGATTGAAAACTTCTAATTGAAGGCTCAAGAAATTTTGTCAAACACTTTGCATACAAGGGTCATATGACTGATATAAATTTTCAGTTTGCTAAAATGACTCTTTTCTTCAATTTGCATCAATAAGAATGCTTGCAAGAAGACTCTAGATTGTCTAAACAATGACCTAACATGAATGTGCAACTATTTTTGGCAATATTCAATGCATATATATGATCTAAGTATGAGAAATGAACACCTACAACCAATTGGCATTTTTACAAATAGTTGGTATGCAAACTAACTAGCTGATAATAAATGATATTGAAGTGCTCAAATGACACTAGCAACTATTATCTCCTTAATTGCAATGAAATTTCTATTACAATGCTCATGAGATATAGCAAAGACTCTTGGCATTTACATGGATTACAGAATATGATAATGTTGGTATAATGCACACCTACAGATGAAACTTATAACACCTAAAATGAAATGCTAACATGAATGATAAACAAAGGAACCTGGAGAAATGATGATGCCTTAGAAAAGTGTTGATGAAAGAATCAAGTTTCAAGCAAAATGAACTTCTCTTAGGCCCAATCAATGCTTTCACCTAGCTGCCCCTATTCTTTCCTGGCAATACTTTAGAAAAATAAATGTAGCCTCTAAGCTCCTCAAATTTTCCCTTGAAATGATTGTCTCAATAATAGCAATTGAATGCAACAATACCTAGAACCATCAAATACCTTTAAGTGAAGATATAAATAAAAATATGTTTCCATTGATGCCCCAAAAATAGTCTATCAAACTTCTATATAAATTGTAGATGCTACAAATCACGTCCTCAATGCAAATTCATTGAAAAATATGAACTCCAAAAAGTCTCCAAAGCAAACATCAATCAATATCATACAAAACTTGGCCAAAGGCCCCAAAGTTTTAACCAATGAAGCACAAATGAAAGTCTAAAGTAACTTTCTCCCCAGTTGCAATAATTCAAGTGACATTTCACAACCTCAAAATTTCCTACCAATTGAGAGTTTTCGTTCTCAATGGCCAATTGTGACTACTGCAAAAACCCTAGGCTCCACAACCATCAAACATCAACATCAATAACAACAAACTTGCCTGCTGAGAATGAAGCCCATGATACCTATTTTTTCTTTTTTCTCCACTTTCTCCAAAAACTTCTAGAACATTATTTTATTTATTAAGTGAATTTATAAAATATTTTATAATTCAAGTCACTTTATTAAATTAATTAAATATAAAGTTACCTTTTAATATTTGTTTATTTGATAACTTTATAAATAATTAACTTAATAACACTTATTTATTTAATTAAAATAATTAATTAGTCATCCTCATAAAATATTCATTATTTTGGACAAATTAATTAATTAAATTAATTAAATCAAATTACCTCCAAAAAATGGGACATGACAGTCCACCCCCCTGAAATTTCTTGTCCCCGAGTAATCTTAGCAACAAGTACCATTCTCCTCCACCTAGATCCCAAGTGAAAAATTGTGTAATGTCCCAATCCTCACTGTACTCCTATGAAGAAATCATTATCATCAACAATACAAAAATTAGCAACTAAGAAATTGCACTCAACACCCAAACAACTAACATCACTAACAAAATCATTTGAAGACCAACTATAGATGTTGATAGAAGAAACCACTCTATAGAACTCAAGCCAACTAAAACATTGACTCTATCAAAACTCAAGTCCTTGTCTAACTGAAACTCACACCCAACTACACTTTGGATATGATAATAGCCATAGGTACCTAAGTTACTACCACCAAATCTAATCTTTGATAAACTATCCTAGGTGTGTCGATAGTGTAGGTTGTGTAACTTGCAACTACCAATTCCATCAGCAAAAGATGGTGCCAATCCATCCCATAATGGATGGTAAGAAACTGGAGCCGATTTCCACCTGTGTGAAATCAAATCTTTTATCTCTAGGTCAAAAGAAAAATGATGAGTGTACCCCACCATATAATGTTGGTAGGAACCCCCAAACTCCGCTACTAGCTCACCATCACTGAATTGGAAATTAGTAGATAGCTCCAATCTTTGACTCTGAGTAGCTGTAGGCTGGATAGGACCTTGTGCAATCCGCTCAACAAACCCAACCTCAAAATCCCTATGAGGTAGCATAGTAGAAAGGATCACTATAATCTCTCCAACCAATCTATGATTAGCACTAGTACCTTGGAATAGAACACCTTCTGAAACTTTATGTGAGTCTAGATGAACACCTATACTATCCAACAAATACCCCATGAATAGTTCAGTGTAGTAAAAATTATACAACGAAGCATTAACATACTCCCCCACACACCACAACTAATCCCTCTGTAAAGGTGGCACGACCAACTGTACCACACTATCATCTGTGTGAGAAGAATCAATCTAGAGACTTGACTCCAATTTTATCTCAAACTCATCAGGACCAGGTACTCCCAAATCCTAAACATGTGTGTCAACCCCAACAATATGTTCCTCAATAACAACTGCAGGAGAATTCTCACCATCGGCCACCTCAATATACAAATGAACTAGGTTTGGGGCTAGTGTAGACTGCAAATGCTCCAACTCCATGGTCACCTCCTCTAACTAGAATTGTGACTCCTATAGATCTCGCTATGTGACCTCCAAAGCCTCAGTAATCATCATGAGCTCTTGGGTAAGCTCACTCACCTCCTCCTTACAATCCAAGAGTGCCTCATAGGCTGTACTCCCCCACTCAACCAGGTGATCATGGTTGGCTACCAACTGTAAGTAATCTTGTCTTAAAACCCTGATAGCTTCATGCAAGGCATGAACCTCTGCCAAATAAAGGTAACCAGTGCTAGACTCATCTGTCATAAAAGCACCCCAACCAATAATTTCCAAAAACTAACGAGCGATATCAAAATGCTCAAGAGCAATAGTGATATCTCTCTCACCAACTCTCAACTAGCCAGTCACATGGTGACTCTGCACTGCGAGCCTCCTATTAACCATTCGAATACATTGTCCACACTATGAGAGAAAGCTGAATAAAAAAAACTCCCCTCAAGATCACCAACACTCATTTTACTTACATCTAAGCACACCTCCACACTCTGAATGCAACCATCAGACTCATCCTCATCTAACTCCAAAGAAGCTACTGCTGAACCTATCTCATCATCGCAATCTCTAGTTCCCTCATCCTTTGCAACTAAGTGAGAGTCCATATCTTTAAAAATATCATTAGGGGTCATGATAAAGTAACTCCCTCAACTAAAAAACTCTTACCACTCAGACTATACCTCATCCTCATTCATCTTTAGTTGGTTCCTCAAACTATGTAAACCATGCAGAGTATCTCTAGCTTCATCCTTGAAGTCCTCTTGAAGTATTATGTGCCCAACATCTTCCTCCAAGCTAGTCTAATTTTTTTCCTCCCTAGATTTGGCTATACGCTGGTCACCAATTGATACAAACTCCTTGTAGAGGTTTCTAGATACCTCACTTGCAGAGATCTCTTGTTCCTCTTTCTCTTTGTTCTGTGATGTAGTCCTCTTAAACATGGAAACCATCAATTCATTCATCCTTTTCTAACTTTCATCCAACCTTTTCAAATTTTGTTTAAGCTTATTCATATCCTTGTCCCACTCTTTCTAGGTACTTGAAGTAAACATGATTAACTTATTGATTCAATGTCCAATCTACCCAATAGTATGACAGGTCAATAGCTCTGATACCACTATAATGACCCTACTCAAATCTGATTGAAAACTTCTAATTGAAGGCTCAAAAATTTTTGTCAAACACTTTGCATACAAGGGTCATATGACTGATATAACTTTTTAGTTTTCTAAAATGACTCTTTTCTTCAATTTGCATCAATAAGAATGTTTGCAAGAAGACTCTAGATTGTCTAAATAATGACCTAACATGAATGTGCAACTATTTTTGGTAATATTCAATGCATATATATGATCTAAGCATGAGAAATGAACACCTATAGCCAACTAGCATTTTTACAAATAGTTGCTATGCAAAGTAACTAGTTGATAATAAATGATATTGAATTGCTCAAATGACACTAGCAACTATTATATCCTTAATTGCAATGAAATTTCTAATACAATGCTCATGAAATATGGCCAAGACTCTTGGCATTTACATGGATTACAAAATATGAAAATTTTGGTAGAATGCACACCTATAGCTAAGACTTATAACACCTAATATGCAATGCTAACATGAATGATAAAAATAGGAACCTGGAGAAATGATGATGCCTTAGAAAAGAGCTAATGAAAGAATCAAGTTTCAAGAAAAATGAACTTCTTTTAGGCCCAATCGATGCTTTCACCTAGCCACCCCTATTCTTTCCTGGCAATACTTTAGAAAAATAAATGTAGCCTCTAAGCTCCTTGAACTTGTCCTTGAAATGATTGTCTTGATGATAGAAATTGAATGCAACAATACCCAAAACAATCAGATACCTCTAAGTGAAGATATGAACAAAAAGATGTTTCCAATGATACCCCAACAGCAGTATATCAGGCTTCTACATAAATTGTAGATGATGCAAATCACCTCCTCAATGCAAATTCATTGAAGACTATGAACTCCAAAAAGTCTCCAAAGAAAACACCAATCAATATCATACAAAACTTGGCCAAAAGCCCCAAATTTTTAACCAATGAAGCATAAATGAAAGTCTGCAGTAACTTTCTCCCTAGCTACAATAATTCATGTGATATTTCACACCCTCAAAATTGCCTACCAATTGAGAGTTTTCATTCTCAATGGCCAATTGTGACTACTGCTAAAACCCTAGGCTCCACAACCATCAAACATCAACATCAACAACAACAAACCTACCTGCTAAGAATGAAGCCCAGGATGCCTATTTATTTTTTTTTCTCCACTTTCTTCAAAAAATTCTAGAACATTATTTTATTTATTAAGTGACTTTATAAAATATTTTATAATTGAAGTCACTTTATTAAATTAATTAAATATAAAGTTACCTTTTAATATTTGTTTATTTGATAACTTTATAAATAATTAACTTAGTACCACTTATTTATTTAATTAAAATAATTAATTAGTCATCCTCATAAAATATTCATTATTTTGGACAACTTAATTAATTAAATTAATTAAATCAAATTACCTCCAAAAAAAGGTGACATATGACTGAAGATCATATTTTTTTATATTCTACTTATAGTCTTTTGATGTTTATTTTTCTTTATGGGTTGTTTAGTTGGCCAAGTTAGGATGTGCACTAGAGGCATCTTTGAGTTTTTTTTTATGATATTATTTTATTGTAAGTCATGATGTACTTTATGATTTTAATTAAGACTTATGAGTTTTATTTTGATGAGCATTTATGGGAACTTGGGTTTTGATAACCAATGTTATTTTTGGGTTGCCTATTAAAGAACCAAATTCGATCAATATTACTTTTGTGGTATGAGACACAATTGTGGTTTGTGAGTTTTGGGAAAGGTAGTCTAGGTGTGTATATATGGGAGTGTCTTGCGATGGGGGCTAGGGCCCAAAGTGGCTGCTAGGGTAACTCATTGTAAGTTGTGTAACAAGTGATAGCATAGTAATTAAAATACTTTCCTCCCCAATGCCTTGAGATAAATTAAAAAGATAAGTTAGATACTTTTTATGGTCCATGTCTTATATTCTTGGATAGGCTAAGGATGGGGATGGGACAATACCTTGTGAGGTATGATTAGTTTCCTCATCTTCATGAGAGGGTATTATGGTTTTGCATAGAGTCACTAGGGGTCTAGGGTCTTGGGAGACTACTAGGATAACTTTAGAGTTGACTCATGTGATGACACTGTTAGAGTAATTATTTTTTTGCACTTATTAATTAAATCACTTTGATTTAATTAATTAAGTTTCCTATTACTCTAGTTTTCTTAAGCTATCTTGTAGGTGCATATAATTAATATTTTATTAATTATATTGTGCAACCTAGCTTTTTTAGGCTTTAGGTTACCCTTTTCGGGTTTTGATCTCCTTTATAAGGATTGATCTCTTTGTATTTTTTGTTATAAAGATCCGTTGAATAATATTTTCTTTGTCTGAATTTTTCAGATCAAACCCTTGCCTCTTCTTGTATTTTTCTTCTCCATGACAAGTTTTCTGCATGCAGGTTTTCTTGGGCTTCGTGGATTTGTTGTGCGCTTTTGCTCAAATTCTTCATGGTATCAAAGCCATATCTGTTGTAGCTTGTTCGGTGTTTCAAGAAAAAGGGAGAACAAGGGTTTGGTAGATCAAATTTGGTGTTTTTTCAAGCTTTTTCTAATAAAATAGGGGGGTCACTAATTTTTAGAGTAGTTTGAGGCCAAACAAACCTCACAAATGGATTCAAAAGGCGTCAAAACCCCCATTTTGATATAAAATTTGTCCGATTTGGACAACGTTGATTTGGGAGGCAAAAATTTTTTGTTCGACAGGCCTATACGACCATTGGCACGTAGATCAAGGCAAAAAATTATTTAAAAAATTGCAAAAAAAAATTGTGCATTTTTAAAGTGCAGTGGTTAGTTAACCGTATTGAAACCACTGTGGTTACCGCTTAGCGGTCTACTAGCAGCTCCGCAATGGCTCCACCGCAGCGGCGCCTCCCACCCACCATCGCCGCCAATGGCCCTCTTTTGCTCTGCCTCTGCTCCTTGGGTGGCACATTTTTTGTAATTTTTTTTTTTTTAAATTATTTTTTTTATTAAAAAAAATAAAATTTTCATGCATTTTCAAAGGCCCTGTTGGTTTTTTCTCCATAACTTGAGCATACGGATGTATTTTTTCGATCTAAAAAATGTGTCAAAAAGCTAGTTTCGAGACAGAGATGCTGGTATAGGTGTTTTTTTGTACTCGCACTATTTTATAAAGGGCTATGGGGGGGATAGTTTTTTACCACTTATAGGCCCTCTTTCTCTTTTGCCTCATGCAGTGTCAATGACACGTGCCTTTATGGGTGTCTATACCTCACTCTCGATGTGTCTGGTTCTTGTGTTGTAGGAAATTTTTTGGCCCACATTTTCAGTTGCCTATCACCTCACCTCGTCTACATTAATGGGGGGTTATATTGTTGTTCTATACTTCCTTGGTTCGATGGTTTGTTGGTGTGAGCTATGTATTTAGTACTTGATCCTACATACTAGACGATTGTAGTGGCTGGCTACCTATGCATTTCAGTGAGATGGATCATCTACCATATAAACACACTCAGTTCGTGCCTTCTATTTCCATGGAGGTTCTACAGATTAGCATTTTGACAGAGCTTTGCAGTTCTTCATGCTTCATTGATTCTCTTCTAATCTTTTTGCTCCTTCTTCTAGAACATTATTTGCTATCTCTTTTTGGAGTAGGGTTTTTCCCATGTGGTTTTCTCTATTTCTCATCTTTATAGAGATTTTGTTGTGATTGGGTACCTGATCAGGCCTTATTGCCGGAACCCAATTTTCCTGCTTTCATAACTGTGCTAGGTTAGCTCACCTCCTAAGCTTCGCTTAAGGGGGGGTGTTAGAGTAATTATTTGTTTGCACTTATTAATTAAATCACTTTGATTTAATTAATTAAGTTTCCTATTACTCTAGTTTTCTTAAGCTATCTTGTAGGTGCATATAATTAATATTTTATTAATTATATTGCGCAACCTAGCTTTTTTAGGCTTTAGGTTACCCTTTTTGAGTTTTGATCTCCTTTATAAGGATTGATCTCTTTGTATTTTTCATTATGAAGATCCATTGAATAATATTTTCTTCATCTGAGTTTTTTAGATCAAACCCTTGCCTCTTCTTGTCTAGTTCTTCTCCGTGACAAGTTTTCTGCATGCAGGTTTTCTTGGGCTTCGTGGATTTGTTGTGCACTTTTGCTCAAATCCTACAGACACTCCCTATTGTGTAGCCTTAGTATCCTTCATATTTTTGTTTATATTTTTCTTTGGTACTGTACTTGTTGGATGTTACTTTTGATAGTGTATTTATTGTGAGCTATTACTTATTGATTGGATGTCAGTTATTGTTGGGAATTGACTTTTATTGATTAGTGTCAATTATTCATTGGTGATGTTTCTATTGTTGGATTTAGTGATTGGTGATTTACTTTTATTGATTATAGTTGTTATCTATTGGTTATTGTTCTTATGGAATTTGACATTTATTTGGAGGTGGTTGTATCTTTTTGGTTTTGATATTTGATTTGTACTTAGCATCTATTGTTGATTTTGGTATGTGATGTTGTTTTGGATGAGTGTCTTTTTGACTTTGGTTATCTTTTCTTTATCAACAGTTGTGTTACCCTTGAGGTATATTTGGATATCAAGATCCCTTTCCAACAATTGTTTTATGATTAGATTATCTATGTGTGAATCATATAGTATGTCTCCTGCATGGTGGGAGTGGGAGCTTGATTAGGTGACCATATGGTCAGGAGGTAGTGACTTC
The DNA here is from genome assembly GCA_028749045.1 of Cupressus sempervirens. Classification (NCBI taxonomy): domain Eukaryota; kingdom Viridiplantae; phylum Streptophyta; class Pinopsida; order Cupressales; family Cupressaceae; genus Cupressus; species Cupressus sempervirens. Next base: position 103,182,096 of record CM053788.1, read on the forward strand.
TTACCATTTGAGTCTCCCTTAGATTAACAAATGTTGGGTGCTCATTGATGCAAATGTACTATTATCATTCTTGTTCTTACTTTGGAGAGTTATATTTAGTTTATGTATATATGCTATCATGTATCTTGTATTTAGATGTACTTGTGTCTATTCTCGCATACCTTGTAACTTGTGTAATGAATGTTATTCATTAGATGTATTTAATTGTATTAGTTGTATTTATGCATTTTATTATGAGATAATGTATCTATTATTTCTTTATGATCATGAACATTGTACTTGATATTTAAACTAATTAACATAAATTTCTTAAAATGTGACTAATGCAAAGAAACCCTTGAGAAATGAAATATGTATTCTAATTGTATTTGTGTATATTGCTTCCACACTATTACTTTCATGTTTTTTAAAATTATTAGAAAAAATAGTTTAGTAAACTTTATAACATATTTGGTTTATTTCTTTTGGATTCCTGAGCGAGGAGTTACACTTGGTATCAGAGCCCAAGTTTCAACATTGTGAACTCTAGACATATTCTGCACCATCGGTTAACAAGTTGTTAAACTTGCAACAAGATTAAACAACAAGACTTATCAATAGAAAATATAAATAAAAAAATTGGAAACAATAGAACTATGAAAATAAATCTTGTCTTCATAACACATGGTGTTTCAAAGCTTTTTTTTTTATTGTTTATTTCATCTTTTTTTTAATCTTAGTAGCAATAGTTGGCTTCCACAAGTAAGCCTATTTTAAGGAGAGGAGGATATAGTACCCCTCCTTTGCTATCATTGTAGACTTAGTAGTTGAAGTTTTATATGACTCTTCTATAGATGTGTTATCCTTTATTTGATATTTGAAATGCAATACTTTGATATGTTGATTAATTGATATTAATAATTAAATCTAATAATATCCATTTATGTTATTAATTAAATCATTTATGATTAAAGATTATTTGAATTAATAAGAAAATAATGTTGCATGATATTTTATATGCACAATGAGATTTGACATTTAAATAATTATTTGTTTACATAAGTATATTAGCATGACAATTCACATTAACATGTATATTCTTACCTTATTGTTCAACACATCTTTATGACCTAAATTAAACAATAAAAAAATGATGGACTTAAATCATATGGCTGAAACTATGTGTTTCCTTATATTTTATATATAGTTTTGTGATATTTATTTTTGTGATAGTTTTTCTTTGTGGGTTGTTTGGTTGGCCAAGTTAGGATGTGCACCAGAGGCATCTTTGATTTTTCTTTTATGATATTATTTGATTGTAAGTCATGATGTACTTTATGATTTGAATTTATACTTATCTTATGAGCATTTATGAGAACTTTGGTTTTGAAAACCAATGTTATTTTCAAGTTTCCTATTAAGGAACCAAATTTGATTTATATTACTTTTTTGGTATGGGACATAGTTGTGGTTTGTGAATTTTGGGAAGGTAGTCTAGGTGCATGTCTATTGGAGTGACTTATAATGGGGGTCAAGGCCTGAAGTGGCTACCAATGTAACTCATTGTAAATTGTGTAAATAGTGATAACATAGTAATTAAAATACTTTCTTTCCCATGCCTTGAGATAAATTTTTAAAAAAAGTTAGAGATTTTGTCTTGTCCATGCCTTGAGTGCTTGTATAAGTTAAGGATGGGAATGAGATGATACCTTGAGAGGTATGACTAGTTTCCTAATCTTCACAAGAGGGTATTATGGTTATGCATAAAGTCACTAGGGGTATGGGATCCTAAGAGACTGCTAGGGTAACCTTAGATTTAGTGCCTCATGTGATGGCACTCCATAGTATGTAGTCCGAGTCTCTTTCATGGTGTTTTAAAAAAATCCTCTCATGGTATACTTGTTGGATGTTACTTTTGATGATATATTTATTGTGAGTTATTAATTATTAAATAGATGCCAATTATTGTTGACAATTGACTTTTATTGATGAGTGTCAGCTATTCATTAGAAGTATTTTTATTGTTGGAGTTAGTGATTGGTGGATTACTTTTATTCATTTGGTATCCATTAGTTATTGTGCTTGTGACACTTGATATTGATTTGGAGGTGGTTGTATCTTTTTGGTTTTGATATTTTATTTGTACTTAGTATCTATTGTTGATTTTGGTATGTGATGTTGGTTTGGATGAGTTTCTTTTTTACTTTGGTTATCTTTTATTTATCAATAGTTGTGTTGGTTTTGAGGTAGATTTTGCTATCAAGATCCCTTTCCTAGGATTATTTTATGATTTGATTATCTATGTGTGAATCTTACATTATCTCTCTTGCACAGTAGGAGTGGGAGCCTAGTTAGGTGACTATGAGGTCATGAAGTATTGACTTCTTACCATTCCCTCCCCCCCCCCCCCCCCCCCCCCCCCCCCCGCCTAATTGAAAAATGTTGGATGATCGTTGCTATAATTGTACCATTATCATTCTTATTCTTATCTTAGATATTTCTATGTAGTTGACATATATATGCTATCATGCATCTTGTATTTAGATGTACTCATATGTATTCTCACATACTCTACAATGTGTGCAATGAATGTTATTCATTAGATGTATTTCATTGAATTAGTTGTATTTATGAATTTTCTTATGAGATGATTTATCTGTTGTTTCTTTATGATCATGAACATTGTATTTAAGATTTAAAATAATTAACATAAATTTCTTAGATATGACTTAATGTGAAGGAGCCCTTGAGGAAAAAAATATATATTATAATTGCATTTTTTAAATAGTGTGTTTGTGCATATTGCTTCCGCATTGTTACATTCATGCTATTTAAACTTATTAAAAAAACTAGCTCAATAAACTTTGTAACAATTAGGCTTAGTGTTACATTTTTTCACTTGTATATGATCTTATTTCTATTGTAGAATATATATATAAGTATTTTGTTTTAACTATGTAGTTATAACTTTGGCATGATAAATAGTTGGAAAGATATGAACTATTGTACCAATTCATTGAGGAACACTACAAGTTTTTGCATTAAGAGAGAATGCTATCCCAAATAAAATCCTTGTAGAATCTCTCAGAATCAAGATAGGTTATTGTATGGTTTGAAAACATGGTATTGTGCTACCTAATCATTTATCAATACCTCGAATGAAATCTAAGTTATGACCCTTAGAAGATGGCAGCTGAAACATGCTTACTACACCTTGGGGACACTTCAATGCATGGTGCTTACAAAAATTCTAGAGACTTTGTGGTTGAAATAAGGGTGTCACTAGGATTTACCCACCCATCTGAAGCTAGCGCAACATTCTAATTGATGTCACAATAAATAATTGTAAAGATATGTACTAGTACACCAAATCACTTAGGAACATTACAAGTTTAAGCATCAATCAAGAAAGTTGTGCCAAATCAAATCCATTTGGAATCTCCCATAACTGAGATAAGTTATTGTAGGGTTTGACAATAGGGTCTTGCACCATTTAACCATTTTTTGATACCTCAAGAAAGCTTTGAGTTATGAACCTTACAAGATGACAACTAATGTGCTTAGTGCACCTTGGGGACATTTCAATGTATGGTGGTTGCAAACGTTCTAGAGAATCTGTGGTGGAAACAAGGGTGTTATTAGGGTTCACCTACCCATTTGGACCCAATGGAATGTTTAAATTGATGTCACAATGAATAGTTGGAAAGATATGCACTCTTGCACTAGTTCATTGATGAACACTACAAGATTTGGCATCAAGAGATAATGTTGTGCCAAATCATATCCATTTGGAATCTCCTAGAATTGAGATAACTTAATGTAGGATTTGACAACATGGTCTTGTACCACCTAACCATTTGTCAATACAACAAATGAGCTCTGACTTATGGCTCTTAGAAGATGGCAACTAAAATGTGCTTAGTGTAGCTTGGGGACACTTTAGTACATGGTGGAAACAAACATTCTAGAGACTCCATGGTCAAAAAAAGGGTGTCACTACAGTTCACCCATCTTTCTAGAGCTAACACAATAGTCAAATTGATGCCACAATGTACAGTTGGAAAGATATGCACTATTGCACCAATTAGTTTTGGAATCAAGTGAGAATGTTGTGCCTATTGGAACACTAAAATATTAAAAATTTATAGTGTCCCCTATCAAACTCAAAAAAAAAATTTCCTTTATGCAATCACACACTCTTAGAACCTTAATTTCTTTATGTACTTTAACTCTTAATACATTTTTTGAGAATATCCTCACATTTACTCTAATGTACTTCTTGTATCAAGATGAGATCTTTGCCTATTTTCTAAAATGATGATGCTTCTCATAACAAATAAGCATCTTCAAGCTTTTTATCTATTTGTGCTCATGAGATTTATAAAAATTGCATTGTTTTAATGGTCTAAATATTACATTATTTAGTGCATTTATGGTTTTAATTAAACATCTTCTTAATAAGTGCATTAAAGAAATGCACTAAATATAAGATATTAAAAATAATCAACCTAAGAATAATAATTTTTTAGATTCTTTATATTTATCTCACAATTTTTTCCTTAGAAAAATATTTATTTGAGAATCTGATTTTCAATACAGTGAGACAATATGTTCAATAAATTAAAATGATGGGCGGGGTCAAGGTAAGTTTGAATTATTTTTTAATATTTTTCATAATCATCTCACAGGATAAGAGCAAGAGCATTGGTGAATCCATGAAAGATAATGCATGTTTACTAATTTATTTGGGAGAATAATCATCTATGTCATTTTAGTGATGAGAAAATATTCTTATTTCTCCATATTGCAAGGGAACAAAAATTGAGCTTGTGAAATAGTGATGGTTTGCCCCAAATTGATTTTAATAAAATCCATTGACAATAAGGAAAATGATTATTATGGAGAATTATAATTATAGTATTAATCTGAGCATAGAAAAAATTGGCTTGATTCTACAATAGTGAAATCATAAGCCATAGAATGATGTAGTAGGCAAATAAGATAATACATTTACCGTAGAAAACTAAATTGCCTTTTTTTTATGATTGGCTACAATTTTGGGATTATATTTGGGTTGTAAATGATCATCTACCTTTCCCAAATGATCCCCAAAATTTCTCCCATGCATGTAAAATGATTTTCTTGCAATTTGTCATGGTTTTGAGATGCTTGCAAGCTCAAAAATCCCTAAAAAGTTCTAAAACTGGCCAACATATATTTCACAACAACATACATGATGAATATTGTTCTATAGAAGTCTTAGCTCAAACTATTCATGTTATGAGCATAGTATAGTAATATTTGGATGTTTGGAAATTCTTACAAAATATAACTTATTAGATTACCAGAGATTTAAGAGAGCATACAATAGTCTGGTGATGGAAAATAAAATATTGTTGAGTGAAAAATCTAATTGAATATTTAATGTCAAGCATATTACATGATAAAAGAGGTCACCATTACTCTATCACCTATGCTACCAGACCCCAAATTCTATTCTCATTAAATCAAGAGACTTGTGAAAAGGAGCTTGGAATAATGTAGAAATTGAATTATCACAAGGTAAGTATCAGGATCCATGATGAAGTAAGATAAAGATAAGTTTATTTTAAGTTATTATTTATTTATCTTATATTTGAATAAAAGGTTTGAAATAATGAGTAGTACATTGAGTTTCATTATTCTCATTAATGGATGCGTATTTAAAGTTTATTGAGATGGAAAAAGTTAGAAATTTAATTTATTAAAATAAATATTTAAAATATTTATTATTACATTCTACTCTTTTCCTGCTATGATAAACCATAATATCTTTCAAGCTTGTGTGAAAAGAGCCCCGATAATGCGAAATTCATCATTTCATGAAGTGAGTATTTTCACCCTCCCGAGATAGCAAATAGGTAAATAAGAGGTAAAAATATTTTAATTTCTTGATAAGAGAAATATTATTAATTGCTTACCCTCATTTTTAGATGAAATGTTTAATATATAAATGATGTGTGGAATTTTTGTAGTCATTTATAATAAGATTTCAAAATATTTGGATAAAGTATTAAAGTCTATTCTTTTAGAATTATCAAGTAATATTGAAATTAATTGTTCAAATATTTACAAAGTGTGTTATCATACACTTTGAAAATGGTTTATAAATTATTTTTTTAGTGTTTTGAGAGAATTAATGTTTAAAATCTCAAAGTGTTACTCATTGGAAAGAAAATGAGCAAAAATATAATATTTCTCTAAATGATTTACTTTTGATTTATATATTTGAACAAACCCTAACATTTTATATAGAAGTTTGTGTAGGGTATTGGCAAAAGGAATTCTAGAGCTATTAATGATGACATATGATAATATTTTCTCTCGATTAAAGAAAAAAACTAATTAAATTATTTTTGTGCAGGATATACAAGAGATTTGTTTATCAAATCAAAATATTGGAAATGTTAGCTGAATAAAATTAAGGAGGAACATTATGAATTTCGAAGTTCTAATCATTCTATTGAAAGATACAACCTTTCAAGAAGATGGCAATGGAAGATCAAAGAGACATTGAAGATTTAATTATTTTCTCAAAATGAAGGGACATGACTCTTCAACCAAGATGATCTGTTGGGTCAATTATTTTAATGTTAAACCTTGCATCATAATTATTTGTATTAAGTTGCATTTTAAGTTTAATTTAGGAAATTTCATGATGAACTGAAGCTTGTATGCATCATTTGATTGTTTATAAAGGATACCAAGATCATTGACATTAGAGATATAACTACATAGTGAATAAATATTATAAATTATGAGACATTGAATGTATGCTTATTGTAGTAAGGCTAGGTAATGTAACTTGAACACAACTCAATTGTACTTTCTTTTTGAAAAAATAAAAGATTAAGTTTTCTATTCCAAAGTAGGGAATTGGTCTTTATTATTGGCATTTGTAAATTGTCCTCTTAGATCCAAAACTACTATTAGATAGATCAAACTTCATGAATACTCTTGATTATCAAATATTTTCATACTATATTGTGGTGTCTATCTATTTTTTATCCTTTAGTTGGGGCTAAATTCATTAGACTAGAGTTTCATGTTTAACTAAATTCTCCATCTAGTAGTTGACGATTTGGCCAATCACCTCCAAGTAGTTTGATATTTATAGTTAATTTTGTATTGACTCTCTTCTCCCATCAAATAAGGAACTGGTCTTTATTGATTCATTTAAGTCAATATATAATTTCATGTTGATGTGGTTCTTTAAATTAATCATTTGCATATCATTTATCCATTCTCATCCATGTTATCAATTATCATTTAAAAGTATTCCAAAAAGAATTTAGGCTTATAATTCTAATTTATCCTTGAGAAACACTTGCCAAATCAATATTTTTAGCTATAAAGTCTACAAAAGCAAGCTTCAACCTAACTTGAAGAGTTGAGATAAAGGTACACACACCTAGGTCTGTAGAGCCTAAAGTGTGGAGATTTTACTATTAATTTTTAGTCTCCAAACTTGGCCAAAATTGTGTTGAGATTCCCAGCTCAAGTAGACAAGGCTCATAGGAATTCAACCAACAATTTTGAGAACCAAAAATGCCAAATCAAATCCATTTAGAATATCCCAAAACTAAGATAGGTTACTATAGGATTCAAAACCATGGTCATATACCACCTTATCATTCATCAATACTTCAAATGAGCTCTGAGTTATGGCCCTTAGAAGATAGTAGATAAAATGTACTTAGTGCACCTTGGGGACACTTTGGTGCATGGTGTTCATAAACATTCTAGAGACTCCATGGCACTAATGGAACAACTAAATCAATGACATGATTAGTAGTTGGAAAGTTATGCACTATTGCACCAATTCACTAAGGAACAATGCAAGCTTTAGCATCAAGCGAGAATGTTGTACCAAAATGAATCCATTTGGACTCTCCCAGAACTAAGATAGGTTATTATAGGGTTCAAAAAAATAGTCATGTACCACCTATCCATTCATCAATACCTTAAACAAACTCTAAGATGTGGCCCTTAGAAGATGATAGTTGAAACATATTTAGTGTACCTTGGGGATACTTCAATGCATGATGGTCATGAATTCTCTAGAGACCTTGTAATCAAAACAAGGGTGTCACTAAGGTTTACCCATGCACTTGAAGTTAATAGAACAACTGAATCAATGTCACAATCAATGGTTGGAAAAATGTGAACTTTTGTATGAATTCACTAAGGAACATTGCACATTTTGGAATCACAAAAGAATATTGTGCCAAATCAAATCCATTTGGAATCTCCTAGTGCTGAGATAAATTACTCTAGGGTTCAACAACATGGTCATGACCATTCATTGATAGCTCGAATGAGATCTAAGTTATGGCCCTTAGAAGATGAAAGCTAAAATGTGATAAATGCACCTTGGGACACTTCGATGCATGGTGGTTGTGAACGTTCTAGAATACATGGTCAAAAAAAGGGCATCACTAGGGTTTCCCTACCCATTTGGAGCTAACAAAGTAGTCAAATTGATGCCACGATGAATGGTTGGAAATATGTGCAATGTTGCACCAATTCACTAAGGAATGTTGAAAGTTTTGGCATCAATTGAGAATGCCATGCCAAATTTAATCCATTTATAATCTCCCAAAATTGAGCTAGGATACTATAGGGTTCAACAAAATAGTCATGCACAATCTGACCATTTGTTGACACCTCAAACAAGCTCTAAGATATGTCTACTCAAATATTTATACCTAATGTTGCTTAGTGGCCCTTAGGGATACTTTTATGCAATGTGCTCGATAATGTCTTAGAGACTATATGGCCAAAAAAAGATTGGCACTAGAATATACCTAACCAATTAGAGCTAATAGAGAAGATTATTTGATCCTAGGATGAACAATTTGAAAGAAACATAATAATTCTTATTTAAACTAAGCAATACTGCAACTTTTGGCATTAGGTGAGAAAGGGATGCAAAATCCAAACAAAGTAAGATATCCTAAAATTGAGGTATTTTATTGTAGGCCTCGGAAATGCAATCTTGTATAACTTGACTATTTTTTGATACCTTGCACAATCTTTGAGATATGCATGTTCAAATATCATTGACCCTTGTTGCTTAGCGACCCTTAGTAAATAGTGATCAACTAAGTCATATCATGTTATTTTCATTATAGAAATTTATTGATACTACCATCATGTTAAATTAGGTATGTTTACCCTAGGAAAATACCTTTTTACCTCCAGTCATCCTAGAATACTTTCTAACATATCCTACTAGCAATGTCCCTTATGTACTTTATGGGCAAAGTGATGGAAAACTTTGACATATTGTTTCTTGTAAAATAGGGCGCCTATATAGGATCTATTTGAACTTATGGATTGTGTTAGACCTCCCAACAATATCCTAACTCAAATTTTCAAGAGTATATGTCTAGATAAGTCATTTCATATTCTTCTCATTAGGGGCATCAACTGACACTTCCACCATATCCAATTGGGCAGGTTTACTCTAGGCATGGTACCTATTTTCCTTTGAGCATGTCTTAGCCATCTCTGATGCTCATTTAATATTTTATTTTAACTTGTATCATCAAGATCAATTGTAAGACTAAATCCATCTAGTATATTCTAACATTGGTTCATCAATTCAACATTATCAAGCTCATTTATGACTATAAAACCTTCCTACATATCGTGTTCAACATTGAATATAACAATAAATAACCACAAAATCAAGAAAAAAGGTAAAACTCTCACAATATTTTGTCTTTGATTTTTATTTCTATCATCAAGATCAGTTGTAAGACTAAATCCATTTGGTATATCCTGACATTGCTTCATCAATTCAATATTATCAAGCTCATTTGTGGTAGTAAATCTTATTATATATCAAGGTCTATGTCTTCAACAACCAAATTTATAACCATATACATTGAACATCGAGCATAAAAATATATAACCATTAAATCAATGAAAAAGGAAAAAGTGTCACAACGTTTTATCTTTGATTTTCATTTATGTCATCAAGATTAGTTTTAAGACTAAATCCATCTGGTATATCCTGAGATTGGTTCATCAATTATGTCATGCCCAAAATATGGGGCAAAAACACAATTTTTTTTTGTTTTCTCTCTACATTAATCATTGAGTTACAAATTTGTTAAAACCTTAATGTAAGGTTATCTTATCTCCTAAAAATCATGAAATTTAAATTGAAGTTCCAAACATAACATAATTTTTTTCTTAACATATTTGAACTTGAAATTTGTGTAATTGAAAATCACCATTTTATCTACTTTTCAATACACATACATATAACTGAAAATACGAGAATCTCATAAGCAAGGATATTATTCAATCTCTTTTTCTATCAAACCACCTAATTCAAAAGCTCTGTCAAGAAAGAACTAGTAAGAAAACTTGACATCATTGCCACTTCAACAATAAGTTTAAATGTAACATTTTTACATGGGATATTATCCCGAGGGAAAAACTCCCAACATAATTGAAATCCAATACAATTCTGAATTTCCTTCTTGGTCCCTAACAAGGGATCCATTTCAAAATTTTCAATACATCATGGTGATCATGGAGGGAATGAAAACTAACTAGGAGACAACCAATCATAACATGAAGACAAAATCAAGCATTCACTCCCATCCTAGGTTTTCACAACAGGTTTGATATTGACCCAGAATAGGGAGAAGATGAATTTTTCCAACAAGAGACATCAGACACAACACCAAAATAGGTGCCCTTTCAAGGCTATAAATTCAAGAACTTTCGTTCTTCCATTCTTACATTCCAAAACTTAGACATGGATTGTGCTAACGAGTAGGGGCCCATAACACCCTACTCTCTCTCCCTCTTCTCATCTTGAGAAGAGACTCTACACTATTGGAGTCCAACTAAAGACCTTCTCCCATCCATGGCCACTTCTGCCCCATCCAAGGGTTAGTAATGCCAATACACCCATACAATCCCTTTGAAAATTCAAAACAAAACACAAAGGAAAGACATTTAAGAAAACCATTTTCACATCCCTTCCAAACATACTCAACACATACACATACATACTTATGCAATAAAATTGAAACATGAAACACAACATGAAAAAAAAGAGGTGAAGTATTCCTACCTTCAAAAATTAGGTTATGGTAAATGAACAAGTTTGAGATGAGTTTGCTTTCCTCTCCTTCTCCTTAAATTTTGAATTCCACTCTAAAACTAGAGGTTGGATGAACAACCAAAACCCTCTCAAAATTTCCTCTAAATAAGATCCTAAACTCAATCACCTCAAGATGCAATAACTCCCCCACTTGCCCAAAAGTTCTAGAGGCTTCTAACACAACTAGACCTAAGGCTAACATCAAGGTGGAGTTAAGGTCATCCAACTCATGATGAAAACTATCAATTTTCGAAATAAAGAAAAAATGGAATTTTTGAGTGACTATAAAAGTCAACAAAAGGGGCTAGGGGGTGGAAAATGCCCCCAACCCATACCCATACCCCTTGGGTACTTAGATTTCATGATTTTAGGCCTTAGGGATTAATTAGAGACCTATAAAAACCTAGAAAATTTTAGGACTATCTAACAACCTTCAGAATGTAGATTAAACACTAATCTAGATTAGGGGTAATTAATCTTGATTATAAATTGATTAGGAAAAAGGTCACTAACCTGATCCAACTTAGGTCTTCAGGTTACTCAATTAACCCTAACTATCATGTTGGAATGCATATTCTATTCACGAGTGTCAAGTGACACTATAAAAATATAGTTACGAAACATTAACATTTATTCATTATAGAATGATACATTCATTCAATCCATGACACAAATAAAATACAAAAAATGGGGTTTGCGTCATTTGTTAGATTCAACCCTGGTTTCCACAATTAGTACATAGGGTTCAGTTTCATTTCTTTGTTAGATTTCTCGGCTAAAATATCCTGCACACTCATTGCACACATCAATAGAACAAGAAAATTCACATGCATATATGTATATAATGTATCAAAGAAATCACATAACTCAAGACATAATCCTTGAATTAATTAACTATTTATCTCAAATCTATTCATATACTTAACCACTAAATTTGCATAATCAAAGTGTTAATTCTACATTCACTTACTTCATCAGTATACATGTTCATAAAGCATTAAATTATAAAATCAAATTTCTAAAAGTAAAACATCACACAACATAAAATAACATAATAATGTTCAGTGTATCCGATAGTGTCCCGACATATCGAGTCATGAGTATCAAAATAATAATGTATCACTATGCTATGATGGGTCAGGGCGAGGCGTCACAAATTCAACATTATCATGCTCATCTTGTTTATTTTTTAATTTTTCCTTATTTTTTATGCATCTAAACATTTAGCATATATTATTATTACAAACATATTAAAAATCTAAAATGGAAAACAATACATGGCATCCACAAACTTGACCAATGCTCTTGTTATGAAAACTCATTGTCAAAACACATATTTCTATAATGAAAAAACATGATCAAATATCAAGAATATATGTCAAAATATAACATATATGACATATCAAAAATAAAGTTACAAAATGTGGCATTGCCTATATGAAGGTCGATGTGCACACTAAAAATGTTGAACATATACGAAAATTGGTCATTCAATGACCACAATGATGTATCTACATAATAGTATATATGAAAATATATGATGAAGAAGGATCATCAAAATGAAGCTTCTCCATAGAACTGTGTGACTTGCTCTGCATCTACAAAAAAAAATTCAAATGTAAAGTTAGATATCTTATCCATAAATAATATAAAATTAACTAAAAAAAGGACTTTAACTTACATTTATTGTTGAATTATTGATTACCTTGAAAATTTCTTCTATGCTAAGGTAATGGACTCCAAATTGAGTGAGCAAGGCTCTTAGCAAAGTGGGCAAGTGGAGGACAAGGATAACTTTAGTGGCTAATATTCACCAATTGGCTAATCTCACTCATTGGTTACCCTAGATTTGGCTTTTTTTTTGCACTTTTGGGGTATCCATATCACCCTCACTTGACCAAAATTGGGTCCCATGCTTAGGATATTCGCCAACAATAATACATACGTATTTATATTTTAGTGATGACTTCACTAGTGGAATCTAATTTTTCAATGTAGTAATTTAAATATATTTGCCTATAATTTTCAAGGCTTGTCTTAATTGATGGTCATAGTCACCAATATTTGGTAAAAATTTAAGTTACACTACAAACTAAGTATGTAGATTAGACATGTATGTCTATTGTGAAGACATTTCATGAAACTTTTTATCCTTTCTCACTTTTCCATGAAATAGATTTCATTGGGGACATGTGTTTTTACTTTAGGAACTTTCATTAAAACTTGGTATCCATTTAATAGTTTGGCTTGAAATAGGATTTAGACCATTGTTTTAGGATCATCCAACAATTAAAAATAATAGAGGTGCTTCCCCCAAACCACCATTCAATAATTTGGAAGGAAACTTTAATGATAAAAGTGGGACAAATTTAACCTTAAAGTTTGATAATTAATTAGGCTCCATATAATAATAATAATAATAATAATAAAATCATTGTTTCTAGGTATGTGTACTTTTTCCACAATTTTCATCAATAATGAAAGATTCACCAGGATTTTATAGAATTTTCATATGATTGAAAAATAATCACCAATAAAATTATAAAATTTACTAAAAAATAAAAATTCACCAATAGAAATTAAAAATTTTCTCCTAAATTAATGTTCAATTCGCCAAAATTTTATACATTTTTCTAAAGGGGGGTTTCTTAAAGTTATCCCTAGTGGAGGATTCATCAGCATATGTAATGGGGTCTATTGTGTGGGATGAGGACTCATAGAAGGATGGAAATATGTAAGAGATTAATAAAATTAATGCACAATAAATCATAATTAAGACATACTAAAAAACACAAGAGATCTAGAATAAAGAACAAATGCATGTCAAAGCTAGAGTTGGAACTCTTGTGCTAGTAGGAGGCACATCGACTAATAAATATGTTGTGATGTCTATATGCTAAAATAGAATATATGTTATATAATTAAATGAAATGGTAAAGCACAATAAATCACTCAACTAAAAAATAATAGTGGAAATCCATACCTCCTTTCTCTACTATGTTTGACCTCTTTGATGAGAAAGAATCCTAACAAAAGAAAGAGGAAAAGATTCCACAGGAAGTGGAAAAGTGGGTTCTGATATGTAAAATTCAATTAACACAAGTTAATAATGCATACAAGTGTTGAAAATTGGTCTAAAAGTATAAATGCATGTACAAGAATATTTAAATGCATATGTTTATTGTGCATATATAGAACTAGCACATGCCACTGGTGGTAGTCTTGTAGTATTTGAAAGAACCACTGATGATGATGCAACTATGACCATTTCCTATGGGAAAATTCATTAGATATGACATCTAATCATAAAAGAACTCGATTTCTAATATTTTTGAACAAACAAGAATGTGACCAAAATAAATTATGAGAATGTTACTTCTTCCCTCTCCTGAACATTAATGACATCTCATGCATTCATCAGTTCTATGAAACTAATTTGTTTCTATATGTATTTACAATAAGCAAGTCAGATGATTTTATCAATATAGACTATTAATTTTATTGTCTTCAATCATAATCTATTGTAACATACCTAGTAGAACTAAACATATTTACCTTTTTTGTTTGGGTGTTCTCAATGATTTCTTCCTCTTTCTTGATGACCATGGGGTAGATGGGGTATCCTAAAAAAAGCATAAGTAACATAAGAGAAAGAAATATGATACTATATGAGTTATATTATGATTGTAAACAAGAGGAGTGAAAGATATGATACTATGAAACTCTCTCAAACAAAGTCAATGCCTAAAAGTGTTACATCATCAATGTGGGATGCCTAAGTTGCAAAAAATCCCTATAGGACACTAATTGAATATACATATTTATTAAGAATTAATATTTTCAAACTATTGATTTGTCATTTTGCATGATTCTTAACGATAGGAATCCCTTCAAACTCCTCTCTTGAAAAGCTAATATGGGATCAACTCCAAGGTTTTGGGAAATCTTGTGACCTATTACAATCTTCTTAGTTGAAGATAAATGTATTTGTTTATAGGGAGGCCTTCTCTACTTCAAACCAATTCAAACAAGTTGTTTGATCTTCTTCTTTTTTAAAGGAACCACAAAAGAGATATATTTTTGTTATTTTCTTTTTTATGATGAAATGCAATATACCAATGCAACAATATAAATTCCTAATTCAACCAAGTGTTAGCAAAGAAAATAACGAAGATAAGGTAACCTGAGATTAAAGGAAATAACTTGAAAGGGAAATTCCTAACAAACAAAAACCATAGTAACAACACATCTGTGAGTTAAAATATTGAAAAGATCGAGTAGGAAACCAATGAAATAGGAATAGTGCTTCCTCAAATCTACTGATCCAATAATCGATGGGAACTTAGTAAAAATTGAAAGATGTTTCGCTTCTCATTGAATTGCAAGCCCACAAAAAGGTGCACTCATGCGAGACAAGAAGTTATATAGGAAAAATAGGGTGATCTCTTCTCCAACTTGGTATGTTAGTAGAATTCATCAACATCCCACAAACACCAAAACTAAAAGATCACACAATCAACTTAACAAAAAAAAACCATTGGCTCCATTATTATTCATGAACAAAAATTCACAAAAAATAACACACTTCGGCAAGAATAACTACACTCAAAATGAAAGAACCAATAGCATATATTATTGCATCAAAATAACACCCTAGAATACACATTACATCCCTATATTTATAAGAAATCATCTCATCAATTTTTGTTGAGAGTGAGAGACCTTTTAATGCAAACATATGCTTCTAAATTAATAAAATAAATCTAATTATATACAAATTGACTCTCTAAATGGTGCTAAGTAGGACTCCACCCTTGTTTATATCAATTAATGGGTGCATAAGCCTTTACATGAATTAAAAAAATGAAAGAAGAAGGAGATAAGAATAAGGAAGCTGCAAGAAGATTTGAGAGTCATTGGAAGCTCTAAAAATGGAAGCTTAACCTTCTTTAGGCATTTCTAGGAGTTGAACTATCATCAGAATGCATTTCTATTGCATGGAAATCTCTAAATTAGGAACTAGTAGTTAACTGTCAGTGCACTATTACTTATTCAAAATTTTCAATGCACCTCTATGAAAAGTGCACCTTGCACACTTTGATGATAGGCTTCAAAAAACAAAACAAAAATTGAAATGTCAAAACTAAATTTCTAGCTTTTGGGTTTTCTTCCCCTTTATACTAGAGTGATGTTTGGATGATTTCTCTTGAATTTCTCTATAATATCTTTCACTTGGGTAGCATCTAGAAATTCCAAAGCTTCATATTTCTCCTTTACTACTAGATGGTAATTACTAAGTTCTGTACGCATTGCCACAAAATCCTCAAGTTTAGTATCCAACTCCATCATCACCTCTTCAATTCTAAATGCTTGTTTGATATCTTCATCTGATGAAGAATCTTTGAAGGCTTTTTGAAACTATTAGACTACTAATTGCACTAAAATGAGTTTGGATTTTGACTCATATTCAAAAATGTCAAAGTAGGCATCACTGTAATACTTCTCTACCTCCAAAATATGCTCTTGAGTTTGATCTTTTAATTCAATAGCCCCTCATACATAATGTTTCCATTACTTTATTGCTGGTAGCTATCTTCTCAATCCAAAATTCTAATTTACCAAGCTCTTCTTTTGAGTACACCTCCATGAGCATATAATACCTCTGACATTTTATTGATTGAAGCACTTGAAGGTCTTTTCCCTAGGTATGTCCTCATCCATTAGCCCAAAATCTTGGTTCAATATAGATACTAGTTTATCCGCACTAGACTAAATATGGTACAACAAGTTTAAATTAGCCTGTATAATCTGACACCTTTATCCTCAAAATTGTCATGCCATTTCTGACATATGCCAAAAATGAATCCATTTGTACACTCCCCTTTTCTCTCCTCTCTAATTCCACATCAAGAGTGATATTTGGATTAACTAGGTCTATAGGGCCTACTACTCCATCTAAATAGCCTCTCATAATCTCATTTTGTTTCCTTAGCATTATCAACTCTAACTCATTTCTATCTATCTACTTGAACACTTCTTTTACACCCTTAGTGATCAAATCTTTGGTAGTATCTACCATGGGAATTTCTAATAGGACCTCCTTGATTTGGTAATCACTAGGAGTCAAATCCTCAATGTCAACAGGTAAAGGAGGGAATTATATATATGCAAGCAAGTCCTAATCTTAGTTCTTCATAATGAAGGTCAATGGTCAGACATCACCTATAGGTGGATTAGGCTTATTGATAGCTTTGGCTAACTCTTCCATTCCCTCATCTACAATTACATTTAACTACCTCTTTTGTCAAACCATAACCTCTCTCTTTAGTTAGGCTGGTGTAGTGCCCATTGGAGACATGTATTTGGTTGAAGAGGGGGTTTGTATTATAGGACGCTTCCCCTTATCACTCCTTTCTGATGTCTCCTCCTTTTGAGAAAGATTTATAATTGGAGTCTATGTGTCTACTATAGCTAAGGTCCTAGCCTCTATATCATGAGGAGTTTGTTGCTGTTCTTCCAGTATTTGACAATCTAATACTTCATCAGATCTTTCTCCTCTACTTTCTACTCTTGTATTTGTATGGCAGAAGGAAATGGAGTGATTAAGCCTTTGTTCAAAGTTGATAGATCTTGAGATAGTAGGGATGATAGGCCTAGAGGTCCTTGAGGTAGAGGTGGCAATTGATTCCAATCCTCTCCTGAGGGTTAGCTCGTGGGAGTGTCCCATATTTTGTCACCCACCATCTTGGTTCCTACTAGCATAAAGTTGAAATTAGAAATTTTAAAGACATCAATTTTTCGCCCCTCATGGTCTTCAATCCACTATTGTTTCTCATCTTCTTAAGTTGTAAATTCAGTAGGTTGCTTGGGAATGGATGACGATGTCATGGTGGAGCTTTTTCTCCTCTCTTCTTCCATAGCCCTACCTAAGCAAGTCTATTACCCATTTTTTTCTCCTGCCAAAATTTGAATTTTAATCCAGCCCATCCAAAAATCACTTCCATGTTTAATATTATTTAATTGCCTAGGAAATAAAAAAAATTAAATGATTAAAACTTTAGTGTATTTCTTTGTTTGTTTCGACTGGCCCATAACTTTTTGTGCCATCAGATCTTGCCTAGATCTACGATGGGCGCTTTCCCACATTATCAAAACAAGAAACCTTTAAACATTGTGGGGAAGCCCCTTGGAAATGTGTGGATGGTGGGTCCATGTTCTCTTGTGGGTCATAGGGTGAACAAAGTGGCTGGCTGAGCTGGTGATTCTATTGGTGCCCACTTTCTCGCATTTTGAGTCTCGTCAGACTTTTTGACAATGCAAGCAAGCGCCCTGGTGACATGCATCCATGTGACATCATAGAGGGTAGTTAAAGAGGTGCAAAAAGTGCATGCTACAAGCACAATCGAATCTCCTAGTATGACTAGCCGATGCATGCCCGCAAGATGAAGTCACGAGGAAATTAAATATTGCGGACATGCCCCTTTGTGACATGTGGTTGGTGTGACATCATGGGCCCACCCTTCTCCAGGAGGTATTGATAGCTTCTCTTCTATGGTAGTTGTCAAGTGAGTTAGAGTACGAAAAGAGTATCTCATTGGTCAGTTTTGCTGACTAGGTATGTAGTCACGTAAATCTCTGGTCGCCATAGATTAAAATCAAATCAAGGGTTGGTGCTTTCCCACAGTATAAAGCTATGAGGAGATTAGGTAATGTGAGCAAGCACCTTTTTGCCACATTTCCTTGTGGGGATAGGCTTGTTTTATAAGGCCACAAGGTGATGCTAGTTGGGGCCGGGCTAGGATGAGTCAGATGCCAAGTGTTTCATGGGTCTAGAATTTTGAAGAGCAAGCACAATATTATAGCGATCTTTTGCGATCGTTGATCTCATGGAGATCAATGATCAGTACTTTCCTGCATTATGAAGATATGAGGACTTTAAACATTGTGGGGAAATGCCTAAACAACATGTGTCCCAGTGGGCCTGATGGAGGCAGTAATAGTTAGAGGTTGGCAGTTATGTGACTGTCATAGTCAAGGTTATGAGGAGGTTGCACAATTAGTAAAAAGACATTGTCAAACTCGGGAAGACTGGGTGAGGTGGCAAAACAAAAGAAGATCATTGGTCCATGTGGCTCATCCTGGTGATGAGGTTAGGTTGACCTACTGATCTTGCTGATTCATGAGCTAGAAATAGGGGAAATCAAGTTTCTTACATGATTTGATCCCTGTGATAAATTCCAACCACCCTCAAATGAATGCTAATCCTAGGAGAACACTCCACCACCTCTAATCTGATCCATCTACTTGGTTAGACAACTTAATGGCATCATTTTCTGCCTTCTCAGGGCCCTGTTCCAACATAGATTAGATATCATTGCATCTGGATTTGTGATCAGATTAGATTTCCTTCAGATCTCCATGATTATTCTCTGTAGGACTTAATGGTAGTGGTTGTAGAGTAATTTCAGTTGAGAAATATCTCAGTTATGCTCAAGCTCTAAAGGAAATTTTTTAAGATTTTTTTTAGGTTGACTCTTCTTTGACCTCTCTGATATTGCTGTGCAATTTCATTTGTAAATTCCCTTTGCCTCTAAACTGTATGAGATTCTGCCTTATCTCCTTCAGCCATTGATGAAAAGTGCAAGAACTATTTGCCTCTCATTGGTGTATTGTAGAGATCTATAATCTTGCATGACTATATCTCTTTTGGCCTATGAATGGTATATAAGTGAATCCTCTCTTTCCTTGTGTCATTCATTTGGGTTTTCTGATCTGCATGTGATTGTTAGGTTAAAGCAAGTCTAAATGTGTATATCCTTTGGTGTCATGATGGTTCAATAGTGCATATATGGGCAAGGATTGATCAAAAACTCTATTTTGGTGCACCACCCCCTTAGGTTAGAATAGGTAGATTTTTTATTTTTTTATGCATTTCTTCTCTCTTTTCCTCTCCAAGAGCAGTTAGGTGCACCCTGATAGTAAAGGAAGCTGGCCTTCTCTAGAGACTCAGCCTCACAGTTCAAGTCCCATAGCTTGGAGGTTGTTTCCATGTTTCACAAGGTTGTCCTTAGGTAAAAAATTTGGACAAGGGTGAAAACCTCTACGACAACAGTTTTTGGCACACCCGACGGGACAATAAATCAAAAAAATTCAAGTCTACTAGTGTCAAAAGGAAAATTTCAAGATCAATACCAAGGAAATAGTACTGGCTTCGATGTTCAAGCCTTCAAGAGGTTCATTCTTCAAGTACTTGGTGACTCTAAGCTTCAAATACATCTGGTTCCAGACCAAAGTTGCAGTAATTCATGCCCAAAGCTAAAACTAGGGCTTCTTCTAGAGGTAAATTTCAGTACCAAGAGCTTTCATTTTCAAATCCTAGAAGGAGAACTAGAGTATCTTTATCACTGGTTAGGAGCACAATAACAAAAAATAGACCTGCAAGGTCTATCTCTACTCCTACTATTCGATCTCAGCCTAGATTTCCATTAGCACATATAAATAGATCACTTGTCTATATGGCATAGCCTAGAGCTTATACTTTTGCCACCTTTAATGGTGGGAGTTGTCTTTTATTGGCTCAAAGACATGACATACCAATAGATGCACTCAAGAGTATACTAGAATTTACTACTGAAACTTCTATCTCTCCCTCAGAGAACATTCAAGAGGTTGCAAATGTCTATAATATCCATGGTATTATAGAAGATGATGTTGCAATTAGTCTTCTATCCTCATCTTTGAAAGGAAAAGCACTACAATGGTATAGAGGTTTGGCTCATGGTTCTATGACAGACTGGGATGGATTAGGAGTAGGACTATGTAAACACTTTGAGAACAAAAGTGACCATTTTTCACTTTTAGAGCAATTGACTACTATAAAAAGAGCCCCCCATGAACGTATGACTGATTTTAACTATATATTTCAAAAGACATGGGATAGAATACCTGCTTTAGTAAAACCTACCCTTGGTAATGCCTTCTTGCATTACTATGGGAGGAGATACCTTGCCTAATTCTTATAACATAGAAATAAAGTCAAAAAAAATCCTAATACAAGGAGGCAAGCTAGCTCCAAGGCCCCCCATGCCCTTCTTTCCTAATGTTCCAAATCACCAACCAGAAATGGCTCCTCTTCCTACAACTTCCACATCACAATTCCCTACTCTAGTCCCTCAAGCTTCCACATCTTCAAATGGAATAGATGAAATCAAGGAGATGATGCAATCTATGATGTTGAACATAGATAAAATATTGCAAGGCCAAGAGAAGAAATTGGAGGATAGTTTCTCTATGATGTAGGAAATGAGCAATAAGGTGGTGACTTTAGAAAGATAGCAAGCTCAAGGTAGTAAGGCTCATCAATTGCAACATTAGACTCTAAACAGTGGTAGGCCTCTAAATCATAGTTATGGGAACAATTCTTTTGATCAGAATAGGCAGAATAGTCATGCTTCAACCTCAAATGTAAACCAAAGCAAGGCCATAGTTCCTCAAAACAACATGGCCCAAGATCAAGATTTTTGTCCCTCCTATAACTACTCCTATGCTCATTGCATGTGTCAAAAGGATGAATCTTATTTGGCTTTGACCATCCAAGAGCTTGTAGTAGGATAGTCATCAAAGGAGAACCAATTTAAGGAGCCCTCATAAATGCAAGGATAGGGTGATTGCTCCTTTATGAATCATCAGGTGGAGGAGCATTGTAATGTAAACCATGATTCCATCGCTCACAACACGAGGACAAAAAGAAGATCTATTGAAGATGCTACCCCTCCTCTTCCCAATCAGGCCTCAACTTCAAATGTAATACCCCATGAACAAGTAGTAAATGATCAGTCAAATACCCCTCAGCAGCAAAGGAGAAATGATGGCAGAAAGAATGTAAGTGATCCTCAAGTTGTTCCCCCTCAACCACCTACAAATGAAGCTCCCAAGGTTTCTACCAAAGCACATCTAAGCCATCCAGTGTGGTAGAAAAAATGAAGAAGAAAAATGTGAATATTTCCATGTGGGACACTATTTCTACTATACCCATGCAAAAGAGGTTGCTGTAGCAAGAATTGGAAAGTATTGAACCAAAGGATCGGCCACCTAACATGGAAAGTGCCACAAGCCTAGTATAACCATCAAGGGAGGAAGAAACAAGTAAAAATGTTAGACCCCCTCCATTTTATGTTTCTTTAATTATAGGGGATAAACTAGTCCACAATTGCATGATTGATTCAGGGGCTAGTAGTTCAATGATGCCTAGGTGTGTTGCTGATGCTTTGGGAATGAAATATGAGCCCATTGTTAAGGATGTATTACAGTTGGATGGTAGTACTATCAAGACTATAGGGATCCTTAGGAATGTGGAAATGGCCCTACATGCATGCCTTGGTTGTACTATAACTCAAGATATATCCATTGCTGAAGTTAGGCCACATTTTTCCATCTGTCTATCAAGAGATTTCATTGCCCAAATTGGTGGTTACATATCTTCTGATTGGTCATATATGTTTTTTTAGGAAAAGATATGGGGCCAAAGCTTCAATCAGAGCAAAGCCTCTAGCCCTCCATCATACCAAACCCTACACCCTTGATCTCATCAACATGAATTGCACTATCCTAGAAGTGGATGAGAATGACATAGTGAATGAGCCTACTACTTCCCTAGCAGAGATACCTAATTTTCTCTTGGATGAATGGGCTAATGCATATCAATTTGATCCTATGTCAGAAACCCTTGAAATAGGCCTTAGTACATATTGTATATTAGAGAAAGATACTCTAGTTCTTAATCTTGTGGAGACTAAAGAAGATATGAGTGGGATATGGAGTATGTACTTTGATGGCTCAAGAAATAAGAATGGATTAGGGGCTGGCGTGATGTTGATTTCCCCTGCACAAGTAAGGTACTACTTCTCCTTTAGGCTCTAGTTCAGTTGCACTAACAATGTGGCCGACTATGAATCTTTGATTCAAGGTCTCCTACTTGCTCAAAAAAGAGGGATCCAGGCCTTAAGTGTATATGGAGATAGCGAGTTGGTGGTTAATCAAGTGAGAAATTGGAATATCACCAAGAATGGTTTGCTCAAGTCTTATAAACATAGGGTATGGGATCTGCTTGAAGGTTTCAATGCATTTAATATTCAAAGCATCCCTAGAAAAGAAAATAGACATGCTGATAGACTCACAACAATAGGTGCATCTCATGATGTACCAAGGAATCTTGAAGAGGAGAAGAAGCAAAAAATCAGGGTGGTAGTAAGGCCTAGCATCCTTGACAATAATATCCAATGGCAAGTGTTTGAATCTAATGAACAAATTGTAAGCTTCTTGCAGAATGAAGTAGAATTTTCAAATAGAAAACAGGCAGGACTACAGGGTCAGTATGGTGATCAAATCATTAACCTCAGTTCCAATAGATTTCCTAAGGGCCTCATTACCTTAGAGAGTGTTTTCAATCCTGATGACCAAGCAAGAGGTAGAGTCATGAACTTAGCTGTTGACCAAGATGATCACACTCCAGTCATGATTGCTAATGGAAAATCCTTAAACATGGGGAAGGTATGTTCTGAGACTGAGCATAAAAGTTTTATTCATCTATGTCAAGAATTTAATGATATATTTTCCTGGACATATGATGATTTAAAGGTTTTTGACCCAAGGTTGTTTCAGCATACCATAGATTTAATAGATAATGTCAAACTAGTAAGACAAAAATAGAGGCTAGTGAATCCCAAAATTGAATCCTTAATGAGAAAAGAGCTATCCAAATTGATTGAGGCCAATGTAATTTCCCCCATCAAGCACTCATCATGGGTAGCAAACCTTGTCCCTGTTAAGAAGAAGAATGGAGAAATTAGACTATGTGTAGACTTAGGGACCTTAACCAAGCTTCCCTTAAAGATCACCATCCTCTCCCTTCCATGGAGCAGATTTTGTCTAAAGTCAGTGGTTCAAAGAGGTTTTCATTTCTTGATGGATTTTCTAGCTACAAACAAGTACTAGTCAAAGAGTCTGATAGGTACAAGACTACATTCACTACCAAATGGGGTACCTACACTTATTGTAAGATGCCATTTGGGCTAACCAATGCAAGTGCTACATTTCAGAAGGCAATGGAGATGGCCTTCAAAAGCATGATTGAAAAGTTTGTATTAGTTTACCTTGATGATATCACAGTGTATTCAAAGAATTTAGAAGATCATTTTGATCATTTAAGACAGGTGTTCTCAAGGTGTAGATATTTTGGGGTATACCTTAACCTGAGCAAGTGTGTCTTTGCTACCAATCAAGGAAAATTATTAGGACACATTGTATCTAAGTATGGTTTAACCATTGATCTAGAAAGAACAAAAGCAATACTTGCTCTTCCCCTTCCTAAACATAAGAAAGGGCTGCAAAGTTTCCTTGGTAGGATAAATTTTGTGAGAAGATTTATCCCTAATCTCACTACCATGGTAAAACCCCTTACATCTATGCTCAAGAAAAGTATGGTCTTTGCATTTACCAAGGAAGGGAAATAAAGTTTTGAAGAGATCAAGGTAGCCATAGCCTCAGCCCTTACTCTCATTAATCCAAACTTTGAAAAGGATTTCATCCTTTATACCCTAGGTGGTGAGTCAAGCATTTTTTCTATCTTCACTCAAAGAAATGATAAAGATGAAGAGCAACCCATAGCCTTCTTTAGTGAAGGGCTTAAAGAGTATGAAGGAAAATACAACTATGTAGAGAAGCAAGCTCTTGCAGCCATCAGAGCTTTAAATAAGTTTAGACGCCTCCTATCTCATAATAAAATTCATCTGTTAGTACCCCATGCTAGTGTGAAAGATTTCCTTTTGAGCAAAGATATTAGTGAGAAGAGAGTTGGCTAGATTACCAAACTAATGGAATATGATATTGACATCTAGATCACCAAGCTAGTAAGAGGGAAGGGATTGTGTAAATAGATGATATCATCTTAGGAATCAGATAAGGAAGTTGCTATGATACTAATAGAGCAAAAGGAGGCAAGAAATGATGGCCCAAGGAACTAGATGGATGATATGAAGAGTTTCTTATTAGGCAATGGATACCCTCAAGGATTAGATAGAACTAAAAGGAGACAATATAGATTATAGTCAATCCCTTATGTCATAGTTGATGGTATCCTTTTCAAGAAATATTTGAATGGAGCCCTATTAAGGTGCATTGGCAAGGACCAAGTTGAAAGAATGATCAGAGAACTTCATGATGGCCCTGATGGTGGTCACTTCTCAACAAGGACAACTGCAATGAAGATCATGAGAGCTAGTTACTATTGGCCATCCCTATTCTATGATTGTCATAAGTATGTGAGGAAGTGTGAAAAATGTGCCTTCTTTTCTGGCAAGCAAAAGCTTGTAGCTCTTCCTCTTCATTCCATTTAGGTGGACCAGCCTTTTGCTCAATGGGGATTGGATTTCATAGGCCCTATCAATCCTCCTTCTATTTTTGGTCACAGATGGATTTTAGCTACTACAAATTACTTTACCAAATGGACGGAGGCAACTGCATTGAAGGACACCATAGAATCTTTAGTTGTTGAGTTCCTTGACGAAATTGTGACTAGGTTTGGTGCCCCTTCAACCATTATTTTAGATAATGCAAAATCTTTTGTAGGAGCTCAAATTTGTGCATGGGAAGTTGACCATAATATCTACTTGAGCACATCCTCAAATTACTATCCTCAGGGTAATGGTTTGGCTGAATCGTCCAACAAAAACCTAATTAGGATTATGAAAAGAACTATAGAGGATAACTAGAGGTGTTGGCATCAAAATTTGAGGACTACACTATGGGCTGATAGTATAACACCTAAGAGGTCAATAGGGAATTCGCCATTTATGTTGGTATATGGTAGAGAAGCAAGGCTTCCAATTTCATTAGAATTCCCATCCCTAGAGCTAGCTCATCAGCTGGAGCTAATTGAAGATGATGCTATGAAAATAAGAATGGTAGAGCTGATGGAGTTGGAAGAAAAAGGAGGTCAGGCCATGCAGACCCTAGAAATACATCAGCAGCAGGTGAAAAGGATCTTTGACAAGAAGGCTAGGGTCAGAACCTTCAAAGAAGGTAATTTAGTTCTGAAATGGGATGCAGACAAAGCAAAACAAGGAAGACATTCAAAATTTGATGCACTGTGGAGTGCTTCCTATTTGATTGTCAATTTCAAGCAGGCCAATGCTTTTCAATTAAGTAGGCCTGGTGGTGAAATCTTACCTATCCCAGTCAATGGGATCTATCTCAAACCATGTTTCTAACAGGGCTTGAATCTTCCTATACATATTAGAGTAGTTTCCTTTCTGTTGTTTTCTAGTTTTCCAAGAAGTGCATGAGCACATGTGTTTTGTTGAGTTGCAGAGATAGAGCTTTTCAGTGTTTTTTTGTTGTAGAGGTAGGGTTAGGGTTTTATGATGTGCTGATCCACATCTTTCATGACTCCATAGCCCAATGGATGTTTCAGGCCATTGGTCATATGCATAGCCGGCTCGCATCGCCTCTAAGTCATCATAGATGTTACCCATTTTTTCCTCCCACCAAAATTTGAATTTAAACCCAGCCCATCCAATGGTCACTTCCATGTTTAATATTATTTAATTTCCCAAGAAATACAAAAAATTAAACGATTAAAACTTTAGTGTATTTCTTTGTTTGTTTCGGCCGGCCCGCAACTTTCTGCACCGTCAGATCTTGCCTAGATCTACGGTGGGTGCTTTCTTGCATTATCAAAACAAGAAACCTTTAAACATTATGGGGAAGCACCTTGGTGATGTGTGGATGGTGGGTCCATGTTCTCTTGTGGGCCGCAAGGTAGACAAAGTGGCTGGCTGAGCTGGCAATTCTATTGGTAGCCACTTTCTCGCATTCTAAGTATCATTAGACTTTCTGACAATGCAAGCAAGCACCCTGGTGACAAGCATCCATGTGACATCATAGAGGGTAGTTACAGAGGTGCAAAAAGTATGTGTTATGAGCACCATCAGATCTCCTAGTATCAGTAGCTGGTGCATGCCCACAAGATGAAGTCGTGAGGAAATTAAATATTGTAGGCATGCCCCTTTGTGACAAGTGGTTGGTGTGACATCATGGGCCCACCCTTCTCTAGGAGGTTTCCCGCATGATCTAATTCCTGTGATGAATTCCAACCATGCTCAAATGAATGCTAATCCTAGGAGAACACTCCACCACCTCTAATCTGATCCATCTACTTGGTCAGACAACTTAATGGTGCCATTTTCTGCCTTCTCAAGGCCCTGTTCCAACATAGATCAAATATCATTGCATCTGGATCCGTGCTTAGATCAGATTTCCTTCAAATATCCATGATTATTCTTTGTAGGACTTAATGGTAGTGGTTGTAGAGTAATTTTAGTTGAGAAATATCTCAGTTGTGCTTGAGCTATAAAGGCAAATTTTGTAGATTTTGTTTAGGTCAACTCTTCTCTGACCTCTCTGATATTGCTCTGCAATTTCATGTGCAAATTCCCTTTGCCTCTGAACTATATGAAATTTTGCCTTATCTCCTTCATCCATTGATGAAAAGTGTAAGAACTATTTTCCTCTCATTGGTGTATTGTAGAGATCTGTAATCTTGCATGACTGTATCTTTTTTGGCCTATGAATGGTATATAAGTGAATCCTCTCTTTCCTTATGCCATTCATTTGGGTTTTATGATTTGCATGTGATTGCTAGGTTAAAGCAAGTCTGAATGTGTATATCCTTTGGTGTCATGATGGTTCAATAGTGCATATATGGGTAGGGATTGGTCGAACACTCTATTTTGGTGCACCACCCCCTTAGGTTAGAATAGGTAGATTTGTTTTTTTTTAATGCATTTTCTCTCTCTTTTCCTCTCCAAGAGTAGTTAGGTGCACCCTGATAGTAAAGGAAGCTGACCTTCTCCAGAGACTCAACCTCACAGTTCAAGTCCCACAGCTTGGAGGTTGTTTCCATATTTCACAAGGTTTTCCTTAGGTAAAAACTTTGGACAAGGGTGCAAACCTCTGTGACAACAAAGTCCTTTGACTCAAGGAAATATTATCCATCTTTCCATCCTCTTCTTCTTCATCATCAACTTTAGTGATGGTCTCTAGAACCTGTGGGGGAGGAGTATTCTTTTTCTTCAATTTTCTCATACATGTCCTTCCCACAGTCGACTCAATCCTAGCCTTCTCAAGAGTTGAGGAGGAGGATTCTTCCTCTTGACCAATTGGTGGCTCCCTCTTTTCTTCCTCTTCCAATTCCTATTCCTCTCTTGGAGAAGGCACTTGCTTAGTCTTTTGGACTTGAGTTTCTTGCTCATCTTGAGGCTCTAGTTGTTTAAGACCTTGTTGCTGTTGAGATGGTTGGGCTTGATCTATTTATTCAGTTCCCTTGGTCACTCTCTTCCTCTTGTTCTTTCCCTTATCTACCCTAAAGTACTCAACTTCCCTCTCATGTTGATACACTATTTCCAGCCTAATTGGAGATTGAGTAGAGAAGGCGGACATGTTGTAGCTTGAAAACTAACAACTTGAGGAACTAGGTCAAGGTTGAAGGGTTTCTTGATCCATTCCCATGTTAATTGGATTATATGCCTAGCCTTGTTGTTGATGACTACATTCTCATCCCTACCAATCTGTGCATTCATGATTGGCCTATCATAGATTTTGTCATAGTTGTACAATAGATACAAGACATCCTCAATGTCTTTTTGGACAACCTTAAGTGGGATCTTCACTTTTAAGGCTTTTTCTACTAGATATAGAGTCATTCTATGATAATCCCTTATTCAGATATCATAGTAATCTATTACATTCATCCAATGGTCCTCTATAGTGTCTTCATGCACAAACCGCTTACCTACTAGATGCTGCACCCTTCAAATATTATCATATAGGTGAGGAGAGTTGTACTCTTCCAAGGGATACTAATCCCATTTTGAATCATAGGTCATTATATCTTGCTTTTTCTTGACCTCAAAGGGACCTATGGTGATCAGCCATGCCCATGTCTTCTTATGCTTCTTTCTCACTATGTCATATGCAGATGTGAGTTTCCTATAAATTTCTAATATGATGAACTTATACGATGGATATCTTGAGAGCGTCTTTAGATTTAACATAATAGCAACTACCCTTCAGTAAGTGAATGTTTTGAACTAGATGCAGTAGGCACCAGTCCCTATGATCCTTGTTGCTACCTCTGCTGACATCCTTTTAGCATAATCACCCTCTATAAAATGGATTATTATAAATATAAAACCATCATTCAGTATTCAATATTCCTTACTTTGATCTAAGAGCTTCTTCTTTACTAGATAAGGATATATTGCATAGGGCCATACATTGGCATCTTGCATGCTCCCCTTATTGTAAAGTCCTGGGTAGTTAGTCATTCTAGCCATGAGTAAATACACCATGTATGAGGTCATATAGAATCTTGGATTGGCTTTCATTGCTACAAGTTACTCATGAAAATTATCACTGAGGATAGTAGCCCAATCTATTAGCATTTTGGCTATCCTAATGGTATCTATGAAATGGAACATCCAAATGTTAAGATATCCAACTACTAGTAAGCCCATGACTCTACTCAAAAGGATAATAGTGTATCCAAGTTCATCTTTCATATAACCCCCAAGTCATGTCTATCTTTCAGGCTCTATAATCCACCAGTGTTCTATCAATAAAAAATGATGGTTGTATAATCTTTGTGGCTTCCATTTCATTCTCCCAATACCATCTTTCCACCCAATCATAGGTTATCTTCACATACTGATTGACTCTTGGGAGATGGAATACTTTCTCAATATTCCAAAGGTCTAGGGTCTAGAACTATCTCCCCTATAATGCTCTTGACAACCTTCTCTTCAAGTAGATAGTTCTCTACTAATGCCATTATAAGTTTTGAAGACTACATAGATGTGGGATATGATGCTGCATTCACTAACCTTAATCTGAGAAGTGTTGATAACATTGCAAACTTTTCTTTAGGCTTATTGTAGATTATGAGGACTGTATTCCAATTGATATGACCAAGTTCAAAAACTCTAATCTTAGAATGTCCATCTTGTAAACAAGATTTCTTTGGTGTACCTTGGAACTACAGGCTTTGGAGCAATCATTTCTACAAGCGAGGATGATGAGGATGCCATTTTATTTGTACAAAAAAAGGTATTAGTCTAATGAGTTAAAAATCTAACTCAAAAAAAACCCTATTTGTCAAAAAACCTAATCCAAAATAGAAAATAGTAAAAAAATAGCTTAAAATCCTCCCATGAGGCCCTAATATGCAATTTAGTACACCTATCGCACCCTTACAAGTGTGCTAAGTGTGCTAAATAGTCTTAACTAGACTATTTTAGCTAAATTATGCATGTGCGCACATGCACACATGCATTGTGGTAGCACATTTTGAGGGGGACTTGAGTTTCCTTTCATTGCTTTGTCAAGGGTGCATGCATGCACATCTTTAAGGGGTGCGCATGTGAACACCCTTATATACTTAGTGTGAGGCACTTTAATGTTGTGTTTGTTTAAGATTTCAAAAGGGAAAGGTACATACATGCACACCTTAAATAGATGTGCATGTGCACACCTTGAATAGGTGCACATGTTCACACCTTTCAACACTTAAAGTGTTTTAGGTTTCCTCTAGCGTGTTTTTAGGTTTTGCGAATAAAGGTGTACATTTGTGCACCTTGAGTAGGTGTGCATATGTGCACCTTTTGATGTATAACATGTTTGTGTTGTGCACTATACACTTTGAAGCACACCTTGAAGGGTGCCAGGGTGCAGGAAAGAGGAGTGCATAGAGAGAAGTGAGGGAAGAGGAGGTCCTAGGCTTTTATAGGCTCGGGCCAGTGCATAGCCTTTGGAGGTGCGCACCTATGCATGTGCCCAAAAGTGTATCTCTAAAGGGAGATAAGTGTGCACTTACACATTTAGCAGACCTATGCACCCAGAGTGGGTGCACATGTGCACTATTGCACCCTTTTGTGTAAAAGATCCTTAATCTCTCAAAATTTCTTAGTTTTGGTATTGGGTTTTTTCAGTTAGGGATAAAGGCTAGACCTAGTCTCTAGATGGAGTTCCAAAATGACCCCAATCCCTAGATTAGGGATCTAGGCGACAAATATTTTTGCTAGGGGATCTCCATTTGTAAAGGAAATGGGGTGTGCATTGTGAAACCACAACACAAACCAAAAGGTATTATTCTATTCTAGTGAATAGTTTTTGCTTTACCTCTGATGTTCAAGCTTCCTATGTACATCTATTTAACTAAACATTGTGGGGTGTACTCCTGTCACCCAATGCACCTTGCAACATGCATATGTCAAAATATGTTAAATATCTCAGTATCATGTATCAATATCTATTATTCATTAAATACAAATCTATTTAATTTTATTAATGTTTAGATGAAGTTAATTAATAACCTATCAAAGCACAAATAAAAAACCTCTATTGCCCCTCCAAAAAACACCATTTTCATTAGATCATTGGTAAGGGTCACGTCCTCAATAGTAGATGTAGGAAATCTTCTCTTGTATGTTATACATTAATGGGATGTTGATCCATGCCCATTTACATCAGTATCTAACCCATCACACAAACCATGACAACAGATGCATATATGTTGAATGGGTTGGAAGGCTAAGCCAATGGAATATCTAATGTTGGAAGAGGTGGTATGGGTTGGGATAACTCTGGTGTAGAATTTGATGATAGTGGAGTTGATGCGCATCCTCATGGGGCTATTTGTGTGCCATACTCAATGATGACATTAGTCAATGATGTAGCTATATGAAGAGTTTGTAAGTCCATATATAGACTCCTTCACAACTCTAGAGAGCACAACATGAATTAAAGGTTTTGTTGCTAGGCACTTCCTTTTTTTGGTTGGGTGATTCTATGGGACTTGGGTCTATCTTGTGTAGATCCCCTCTCTCTACTTTGGAATGGGCAAAAGTCAAAGTAATTTGACTTCTCACCGAGGATAAACTCACAATATAATTTTCTTTAAAAATATAAGGGTATCTCATTATTATTAAATGATGGTTAGTCAAATACCATATACCACCCATCCCAAAACACTTCTTTGATCTCCCTTTGAGTACACCAATGAATAGGAAATTCAGGGTAATTTCCACTAGGGTGAGGCTAGTATGGGGATTGGTGAAAAGTGAACATATGTCACATTTTTGTTTGTTTTTATCTTTTGATTGATCATAGAATAAGCCATATGCATAATATACACAACATCTATCCCTCCATGAACTCCATTTGATCACCTTCTTAGTCACCTCATTTGTACTAGTGGCCATTTTTTCTAATGTGTCGGCTAGGCTAGATTGGCGGCCAAGATTAGAAGATCTCAACCTACAAACTGAGAAAGTTATTTTGCTACTATTTTCTATGAGATGTCTAAAAAAAATTTCTTGATTGGATTTTACATGATCTAATAGGATTATTGGAGGCCTTAGAAGTGGTGGTGGTTATTGAGGGGAAACTATTTGAAGGTTTCATTACTTTGGGGCTACCCCTTGAGGGTTTTGTGGTTCAATTTGAGATGCATTTTTTAGGTTAGCATTTTTTTCTTTGGTAGGAGAAGGCCTTTACTTTTTTTTTTTGTTCACTAGTTCTAGATGTATCTAATTATCAAATGATTAAAAAAAATAAACACAAAAAAATCTCATATAATACAACATACAATAAAAAGACAAAAACAAAAGATCTCTAACCTTTTTGTTGAGGTGCCATCAAATATTGAAGGTGGACTGGAGGTTCAGGAAGTCAAACATGATTGTTGTAGATGGGGGAAAGTGATGTTTTTGTTTGTTGTCTATGGTTTTCGGTGTGAAAAATGGCCCAAACCTGTGAGCTCATAAATTTTATTTTTACCAATAAAAATTGATTGCGTTATAGAAAAGTTAAATTTTTTTAGATTATTTTCATGGCTCATTACCGAGCCAAAAACCATTTTGAATTTTTATAAAATTTAAATGTATTGTGATCATGTTATGTCTACTTTTGACTTTTTTTGCATGGTGTCCGCTTTTTTTCACACCATATTGGTGCACCCACCCTCATTTGCATTCATATTCTCAATATATTGTGCTATCTCCCTCCTTGAAAATGTGTCAAATAGTGGAATTATTTTTTAATTCTTCATGCTTATTTTTCTCCAATCTAATCTTATCACCACATGCTAAGTCACTTTCATTAAAATTAGACTTTTGATTCTCAAAACTTCAAAACTTGTTCCTAATGGAAAAATGATAAGAAAATCTAAAATTAAATAAGAGTACCCAATGTAATTAATGGTCTTTGTGACCTCAATAGCCTCATTTACCTTCATGATTGTTCATGTGTATAAACAATCCATCCCTATATTTGAAATAATAACATTAAAAATTAAAAATCTTAGAAAATCCTATGACTTCAAAAAAACTTTTGATGTCACTAATACTTTCCCAATGGTGATGTCATCTCATCATAAATGAGTACTCTAGTTTAATCACATGATATCAACCCTTATCATGGTACACATCATAATTCTACATAGAGAGAAAGAAAAAAATTTAATCTTGTTATTCTTAGTCATCAAATTCATTTTTTTCTCTTTGAAGCTTAAGGACTACCTCTGAGTCACTCTTAATGTGTGTCTATCCCTACTACTTGAAACGTGTTCATACTAGATAGGACACACCAAAGGATTCTAATATTTTCTCCCATTTCTCTCAATATCAAAATTTCACTCCTTTGTGAGATAGATCTCACATGGGAAGGAAATGTTCCTTATTCCTTCATTGTCTAATTCCTTCTAGGGTTAAACACATGGCTCTCATGAGATCTGTTACACCATTATCTTCTATAAAGATATGGTTTATAATAAAAATTATAATCCCAAGAGGAGTTTTATAATATCCTCCAAAAGCCCTTCAACTAACTAATTTGATTTTATTTACCCCTTATTAGAATTAATTATGAGCTCTAAATCTCCTTATGTGTCAGAAGTTGTGTTACTAATTAAGATACCTAATTTTACACTCCAAAAGAGGACCATACATCCAATTTTATTTTTTTTAATTAAGATTAAAAGTATAGGAAGAAACTAGCTCCCCTCTAGGATATCTAATAAAATCTCTCCACCACCAGCATTTCCCTATTTAGAAACTCCATCAAAATTAAGCTTGTGACAATTAGAAATAAGATATTTTTGTATATTTCTTTTCCTTGCTAATTTTTGGATTCTAAAACTTGGCATAAGAAATTGGAAAGTTCCAAATCATAGAATATTTTTTATCCCATTAAGTGAAAGGGTAGCTAGGGAGCTTCCAAGTGGTAATTGATAATTTCCTAGACAACAACTTACACATAGTTTTGAAGACCGTCATGCCCAAAATTTTAGAAATGAAATACACCCAAAAAAATTATTGTTGGTTGAGTTTATATTTCATAAAAAACTACTATATTGAATTTTTCAACTCCTATTGTTACTCCTTTTAAACAATAAAACTTTTCTTTTTCTACATGGTTTACCAGTTAACCTAAAAAATGAGTTCAATAGGATAGTTCCAGTTGGTTATTAGGGTGTCACCTTAAAGATTATGTTTATATATGTGCAAGCTTGTGTATTTGAATTCTTTTTTTTTTATTGGACATATAATAATGCATTTAAGAAGCTAAAACACATAGCTTCCAAGTGGTAATTGATAATTTCCTAGACAACAACTTACACATAGTTTTGAAGACCATCATGCCCAAAATTTTAAAAATAAAATACACCCAAAAAAATTATTGTTGGTTGAGTTTATATTTCATACAACACTACTATATTGAATTTTTCAACTCCTATTGTTACTCCTTTTAAACAATAAAACTTTTCTTTTTCTACGTGGTTTACCAGTTAACCTAAAAAATGAGTTCAATAGGATAGTTCCAGTTGGTTATTAGGGTGTCACCTTAAAGATTATGTTTATATATGTGAAAGCTTGTGTATTTGAATTCTTTTTTGTTTATATTGGACATATAATAATGCATTTAAGAAGCTAAAACACATAGCTTCCAAGTGGTAATTGATAATTTCCTAGACAACAACTTACACATAGTTTTGAAGACTGTCATGCCCAAAATTTGAGAAATGAAATACACCCAAAAAAAAATATTGTTGGTTGGGTTTATATTTCATGCAACACTACTATATTGAATTTTTCAACTCCTATTTTTACTCCTTTTAAACAATAAAACTTTTCTTTTTCTACGTGGTTTACCAGTTAACCTAAAAATTGAGTTCAATAGGATAGTTCCAGTTGGTTATTAGGGTGTCACCTTAAAGATTATGTTTATGTATGTGAAAGCTTGTGTATTTGAATGATTTTTTGTTTATATTGGACATATAATAATGCATTTAAGAAGCTAAAACACATATTTTTGTATATTTGTTTTCCTTGCTAATTTTTGGATTCTGAAACTTGGCATAAGCAATTGGCAAGTTCCAAATCATAGAATATTTTTTATCCCATTAAGTGAAAGGGTAGCTAGGGAGCTTCCAAGTGGTAATTGATAATTTCCTAGACAACAACTTACACATAGTTTTGAAGACTATCATGCCCAAAATTTTAGAAATGAAATACACCCAAAAAAATTATTGTTGGTTGAGTTTATATTTCGTACAACACTACTATATCGATTTTTTCAACTCCTATTGTTACTCCTTTTAAAAAATAAAACTTTTCTTTTTGTACATGGTTTACCAGTTAACCTAAAAAATGAGTTCAATAGGATAGTTCCAGTTGGTTATTAGGGTGTCATCTTAAAGATTATGTTTATATATGTGCAAGCTTGTGTATTTAAATGCTTTTTTGTTTATATTGGACATATAATAATGTATTTAAAAAGCTACAACATATATATATATATATATATATATATATATTAGGATAGAAAAACTATAATAAAAAATGTGTTTATTTGTCTAATCAACTCTTTCCTTATTACATTCTAATCATAGTCACCATAAGATAAGATGATAGTGCATTTTTCTTTGCTATTATTTTATAACAAGTCTATGATTTATTTCCTCAACTTGTAAACTTAACTATAAAAAATCTATCTACTATAATACTCTTTTTTCTCAAATCATAACTATTATAATCTAAGATATTTTCATAAGAAGCTTGGTAACTCATCTTAACATTCATTTTTTTTGTATTCTTCATTATGATAAACAACAAGTTAAGATTTAAAGGAAATGTACTCCTTTTGGCATACACTTTTAGCATTAAGTTATTGATACACATGTGGTACTTCATTATTTTGATAATTATAACACAATATAGTTTTCTTTCATTTACTAAAGAGATTCTAGGGCCTATACAAATAATAGTCCTTTCACATATAATCAACAAGTTGTATTCCTTTTTCCATTTTTTGACCATGGAATATTTTACAATAGAAGATAGAATATTGTACAATAGCACATGTTAGATTTTACAACAACAAATAACATATTTTACAACAAGTTACAATACTAATGCCTTCTTGGAGGGGAATAAAACAAAATTTGTCAACATGAATTACACATTCCCGTGGATTGCATGAAGTCAACTACATAGAAGATAGTCCAACTTTCTCCCAACCATACACATGTACAATACCTACAAAATAAAATAAGGAGTGTAAAAGTACAAAGTTGTGTCACCTGTCAGGTTGACTTATCAGAATGACTAAACTTAAGTATTTCTATCTAGAAATCAATTTTTTCAAACATATGATCTAGATAAATTAATTCTAGCTAAGTTATATATAGTCTCACACTTTTTCAATTGGAAATGTCTATTAAATTCATGTTTTATACTAGTTTGTATCTAATTACTAAAGAAATTTATAAAATAAAAAAAGTAGCATTTTAATAAATCTTACTATTTTTTATGATATTTTTAAAATAATATATAAACACCATTTTATAGAGCTCAAAGTCAAGAATATTATTATCTAGAGTTTATAGTGTTTTAATTAAATATAGTATATTGTAATTAAAAAATTCTAGAAGCACATATTTTAACACTCAAAAAGATGTCAATTTTGAGAAAGAAAAATATATTAAATCATATAAAAATAAATTAAAAAATTATATGATGTTCTACAAGAGAGAGTCCTCTTCTAGATAACTTTTCTAATGGTTAGAATAGTTTTTTTTTGAAAAACGTGGTGGGAGATGAGAACTCTTGATTTTAGGTGAGTTGATATTTGAATTGTTATAAAAGAAAAAATATAGGTCTAAAGCCAATTTTTATTTTTTTTATTGTTTTAGCTAGATATGATATCTATAACATAGTATTAGAGCAAAGGTAAATAAGTTTATTTATATATAGTTTTTTGGTTGGAATTAGACCCTTAATTTTTAACATTTTTTAATAGCTAAAAAATTGTCTATAAAAATTAGGAAAATATATCAATTCTTATTCCAAATAATTATTAAAAATTATAATCCTAAACTTCCTCCATTTCTATAAATTTCATTAGTTTACTTCACTTTCAAATTCAAAATAATAATACCAAATTTATGTCATTGAAGGTGAATAGTTATAATTTTGTTAGCCTTTTCCTTTACAAAAGGGTGACACAAGTTTGTGCTTTTACCTAGGAACTAACCATGGAGGTTCACCTACCAACCATAGGCCTCTCATGAGGAAACCTATGAGTTGGGAGAACCTTAACTAGCTAGGGAAAAAATAGGAGTTACAACCACACACACATAAATTGCATAATATATTTACAATCACACAAATGTTAGAACACTTCACATAACTCCCAAACCCAAAGCTTGCACATAGGATCACCATTGATCCATCTAATAGCTTGAAGGTGGAAATGAAAAAATACGGAGAATCACATCGAAAATAAATAAAAAATTCCTTTACAAGGTTGTCACATGCATTCACATATAATCAACCTAAATTCATATCCCTTATGGACCCTAAGAAAAATCCCTTATGGCCCCACACAAGATATGGTAAATAGGGTGCATAATACCCATATGTTATTATTCTCCATTCTAAGGAGAGAATCTCCACCCAAATGCATTCCCCATACCCTACACCTAATATTGTTCTCTTCGCTCCCAATGGTGAGGCTCACCTTGAAAATCCCACACACATTTAGTAAAACCAAAGAAAAATCAAATGTCAAGAACTTACTTTAACACCATAAACACTATACAATTCAAGAACATTACAACACAAATCCATAATACACAAATTTGCAACATTACACAAGAAAATGTAACACAACCTGAGAAGAATTTCACCATAAACATGATAAGGGTACCAATCTCACTTCCAAACTTTTCAGTATCGATGACTTGAACACCTTCCTACACAAGCTTCCTCTCCTTCTTTCCCAAGATTTTTTCCCTCCTTCCTTAGCAAAAGTTCCCACAATAATTCCTAAATTCTACTAACATTAGCTAGTTGTCTTCCAAAATTGGATAGAGGATATTAGCCTATAATTTCCTCCAAAACCCCTCTAAGAAGGCTCCCAACCACTCTCACCTACCACCCATCATGATGGAAGATCTCATGAGTAGTTTTATTCCATTATTCTCTCCTCATCATGGGGGTATATTTCTTAATTTTGGTAAAAATGAAGCCTTTTCCTACCCCCAAAATTCATCACTCTCTTCTAAGGCACTTTTGAAGGGTCATCATTGTGTTTTAGAAAGCTCAAATAACCTAGAAATGTTAGAATGATTAGAATAACTAAGAGGGGGAAGGTGGGGGGGAGGGGTGAAGTAGTTATCCTTAGGTCCAAATGTACCATATTTACTTTTAACAACTCCAAACAATCTCATAAAATAGCTCGGTCCACATAGAATTATATCAACAATATAACATTATTCAATTCTCTATTATGTGTGTGTGTGTGTTGACTAACAATAAAATATAAAAATAGAATGCATAAGATAACATTTACACAAGTAAATAACAGTTTAAGACTAGGATTTAACATGGAAACTCGATTTAGGAAAAATCGCTAAGTAACATGCTACCACTTTTTCACTCTTCTTAAATGAGCTTTGTTAATTGCCAACCTTATTAAAGGTTACACGACATACTATTAAATGATTTAATCACCCTATTATGAGTGGTCTTCTTAGAGGACTCTAGATCACTCCATTAGAATCTCACCTTGATTATACGATTTACAAAATGGTTGTTAGATCAACCTTGATTAAAGGATTTTGACTATCACAATGGCTAGAATGTAACAATAGAGTTGATCTATAAAACATAACTCATTTTGCAAATTTGAATCTCCATTCGCTCATTTGTTGATTCATTGGATGGCTTCCATTATCATCTCCATCATTAATCTACTTGGCATCACTTCAAGCAATCATACTTCACTATTCTCCTCACTTCTCCTCTAGTACTCTATTCTTCATAGGTTCTCCTTAAGATCATGATGAAGGGTGTTCCCCTTAATATATTAAAAAAAAATAGAGAAACAACAATAAATATGAGAACAAAATATTTACTTCTCATTATCACCGCAAATATAGAATTATAGAATTCACAAGTACAATATGCTAACCCACATGGATGCCTTCATTATAGTAATCTGCAAGACTAAGCTGCAAACCACCACCCAAAGTTGTTCTAAACAATATTCAGGCCTTTCTTAAATAGGCAATTTTATGCCACCTAGGAAGGTTCTAAACATTCAAACTTAATACCTAGGTCCAACAGACCCTAACAATACATATAGAGTTGGCCAAATACATCTTTGCCAATTATTTTAGAAATTTTGGGTAGCACAACTTTGGAAGTCCATAACTCTCAAACCATTGCTTCAATTGGCTATTAAAACCACTTTTCAAAAATGCTAGCTTATGATCTACAAGCTCCAAATGGTGCAAGCACCCTTCTATTGAATTTTTAGACCTCATTCGAGCACTCTAAGGCCTCCAACAATGAGCCCAAAGATTTTTCTCCTAAATTTTTCATAAAAAATCAACAATAACTTCTATAATAATTAAGATAGAGGAATGAGATTCTTATGGTAGGTTTATAATTCTAAAATGAACCTTCATGTAGAAAATTAGAACATTCTTAGCTCATATGAAAAAATTTACTAAAATAGCAAGTTCCTAGAAATAGCAACCCCTTGTCTACTAGTCCTTATTAAAATAGAAAAGGTTGAAAAGAAAAATATTTATGGGCAATGCTAGATTTCCCTCACACTTAGGATGCTCCTACATCAGATCACCAATCAACCATGAACCAACCTTAGAAAGTATCTCTTATGCCTCCTTAAATAGGAAATCATGATCTTTTTCCACTTAAACATCACTGTAGATCTTAGGGTTAGGTCAGATTCATCAAATTCTTCCATCATTTTGTTCTCCTTCTCCATTCTTGACACTTCTAAAAAAAAATGATCAAATTCTTTCCTTTGATCACATAAAAAACTCTCTACATGTATTAAATACTCCAACTCATCAATCCTTATCATCCATGTATTTTGACTAATCCAAAAAATTTAACTATGTCATTCTCAAACTCAATTCTTTCACAAACTGTAACTTTGTTTGTCAATAAGCAATCTCTAAGTCCTTCTTCTCGGTCAACATTGTGTAACTTGACATAAAATATTCTTTCTCAGTCATTACTACACTAGGACAATACTAAAAATTGATAGGCCATAACTAGCACTTGACTAATACTATTTGTTCAACTTCTTCTTATGTTCCTTAAACTTTTGTTCCATCTTCTTCATTCACTGACCAACATTGATACTTGGTTGATCTTAGAATTTAAATAAACTCTTGTCATTTCACTTATGCATCAATTAACTTGTCTTCTTTACTTTATGTAATGATTAAATAACACATTATAATTGCAATAACATATTAAATGTCCCATTGTAATTGCATGATACTTAACTTATTTCTTTTCAACAACTAGACTAGCTCACCTTGTTGTCTTCTCTTTTCAAATCCTCTTCATCAATCAATAGATATGGCACTCTACACTGTTATTAAATGTCTCTCTACTAGGCTCAACAATGTCTCACTAGTAGGTTTGACATCAATGACAACATAATAATTGTTCTAATTGTAGTTTCTAACAATCTCCATTTGTGGCATTGATGTTAACACCTCTAGTTACCATGCAATCCAAAATATTTACTAGCTCCCTCTACCCTTCCTTCACCAAATCTCCAAAAACAAATAATCTCTAAAATTAGAGAGTGGGTGAATCCCTCTCCTATTTTCAAAATCCCCTTAAAAAAAAAAACTCATAACTTCTTTTTCTCCACTATGAAATAGAAAAAGGCCCTTACGTCCCTATTTGATTGGAATTTGAACTTATTGAAGGTAAGGTGATAAGTTGGGTAAGATTTCTTCCATATTCACAATACCTAAAAAATGGTATTTTAAAATAGTTTAAAAAGTGATTTAAATTTAAGTCAAAATTAAAGCCCTGACATATAGTACTAACATTTAGGTAACTAAATTTTACTAAAAGAACACCCCAGGACTCTAATAAAGCCTTCTAAAGTCACCCTAGACTTGAAATTCGAATTTAATCTAATTAAGGCTTTCATATATAATTTTTCAAGGGTATATAACTTAAACATGTCTAATTGGTTAGAAATAAGGTTGGATGTCTTTTTCCAATATCTAAATTTGACTTTCCACTTATACACATAACAATACAAGTGTTAAGTGACACTATAAAATATACACTTAACATTATGAGTGGTAAATCAATTATCACAAAAAAATCTAATCTAACACACTCATTCACATTACATTCACAAAGTAAAATACTTAACAATGAGGTTAAGATCTCTTCATTAGATTTGACCTTGGCATTCTTAGTTAATACAAAGGTATGGTCTTGGTTCTCCATTTTACCATGGTTATTTCATGCACACTCAAACTACATATCAATAGTCCAAGATAAATAAATTATATGCATATATAAATCCTAAATCAATTTTATATTCATAATTGAATCAAAACATAAAATATATGTCAATCGAATTTCAAATAACATTTTTCCATTTCTAAACCATTATGCATATATAATACTAGCATAATCAAACTAAGCATGATATGACCATTTAACATTTTATAATTTCCAAATATATGATCCATCTAACCTTTGTATTCAAACATAATTTCATAGTCCTCAATAAAATAAGCAACCAAGTACATGAATATAAATAATCATCAAGCATCATCAATAAGTTCCAACATCATAATTAATCAGCATATAGTAATCATGACATGGTATCCAATTGTTTGAAAGTATTACAAGGTCTCAAAAATATAAAGTATTTGAAATGCATCTAAAATGTTATTCTATGCTATGATGGGACACGATGAGGCCTTACATTTCTCTATTTCTTAGTTTCATTTTTATTCTTATTCAATGCAATCTCCAACACTCCCTCTAACATCAACTTTCTATTTCATAATAATTATCCCTCATTCATTTCAACACATACTATTTCTCAGTCATATCTCCCTCTTTGCTAATAACTTCAACACCTCTAGTAGCATATGTCTCCCTCATTATATGAATTGAAACTAAACATATCTCCCTCTTTGATAATAATTTCGAAGACATTATGATTCACATGCATCTTCATGTCACTACTCTAACTAATATAGAAATGACATTCCACTTGTTTACCTTGACTCCTTACAGTCTCATGTGCTCTATTCTTTGGTTCATCTTTTTCACAATCTTTAGGCAACTCCTAAAGTGTGACCTCCTGCATCAATCTATAAGATATTCTTATCATAACAATTGATCTAATGTAGTATCTCTTCTCAATTTTCTCCAAGTAGGGGAACAACCCCTAACTTACCTCTTAGATACTCAAAACAATCCTTACTTAGAGCCTTTGTGAATATGTCATTTATCCATTCTTTTGTATTTACATATTCCAATCTCACTTCTTTGTCTTATATTGGCTCTCTCAAGTAGTGATACTTGATCTCAATATGTATAGTCTTTGTGTGCATCACAAGGTTCTTTGATATATTTATAGCACTTGTGTTATCACAATATATCACAATAGGTTCGGTGATTTCTTCCTTCATACCTTTCAAATATTTCTTGATCCATACAAAGTCTGAATAATTAACTACTTCATAAACATACTCAACCTCTATTGTGGATTTAGGAATACAATTCCACTTCCTAGAAAGAAAGTTCCTCCACTTATACTCTTTCTATAATCAACATTTCTAACCCAATCTACATAAGTGAAAACCTTCAACTCAAACTTGTCATTTTTCTTGTACCATAATCCATAGTATTATGTTCCTTTCAGATATCTCAGTATCCTTTTCATTTCCATCATATAATTCTATCTAGGATTAGTAGAAAATCTAACATTACCAACTACTAATGCAATATCAGGTCTAATATGTATAATATATTATAGTTTTCCAATCATTAACCTGTATAGTGTTTGATTCACCTCAGAAGAATTAGCATTCTATGACAATTTTTGTCTAGTAACAATAGGAATTCCAAATGGTATTGAATATTCCATTCCAAA
Source organism: Cupressus sempervirens (assembly GCA_028749045.1). Classification (NCBI taxonomy): domain Eukaryota; kingdom Viridiplantae; phylum Streptophyta; class Pinopsida; order Cupressales; family Cupressaceae; genus Cupressus; species Cupressus sempervirens. The sequence continues at coordinate 103,225,819 of CM053788.1, forward strand.
AGTCTTCAATATCTCCTTGACTTACTTTAATTGTGTAATGTATATGCCACCTTTCATTTTATAGACTTGCAATCCAACACATAATTTTATCTCTCCAAACATTGACATATCAAATTCCTTCTTCATTTGATCAAAAAATGACTTATACATTAAATCATTTCCTCCAAATATGATATATCAACAAAAATTTCAGCTAGCAATATCTTACTTTCATATTCACTTTTCAAATATAGGTTGTTGTTGTTATTAGTTCTTGCAAAATCAATTTTCACCAAATAATTATGTACCCTTTCATACCATGATCTAGGAGCTTGTTTCTAACTACATAAAACTTTATGTAACTTACATACCATATTCCTCTTTCTTGAATAAAAAAATCCTTTAAGTTGTTCAATGTAGACTTCTTCTTCTAAGATTCCATTTAAAAATATAGATTTTACATCCATTTGATATACTTTGAATCCTTTGTAAGCATCATATGCAAGAAATGTTATCACTCCTTCCAACCTTGCACCTGGGAAAAAGGTCTCACCATAGTCAACTCCTTCTTGTGCATATCCCTTACAAACTAGTCTTGCCTTGTTCCTTGTGACTTCACCTTTATTATTCAACTTGTTTATGAAAACTCACTTAGTCCCAATCACATTCATATCTTTTGGTTTAGGTACTAATGTCCATGTCTTTTTTTCTCTATTTTCTCAAATTCTTCATTCATTTCTTCTGTCCAATCTTCATTCTCCAAAGCATATTTAACTGACTTGGGTTCAAACTCACATAATATGCATGTATCATTCTTAATTTGTCTTCTTTTAATGACTCGTGAATCTTTATCTCCAATGATTTTATCTAGTGCATGATGTCTTCTCGTGCACTTTTTCCAAAATAGGTTCAGGTCTTATTTCTTATTTTTGTGGTCCACTAGATTCTTCTCGCTCTTATTCTTCAAATATTTCTAGTTTCAAATCAACTTTCTCTATTTGATGGCTGAAAATCTTTTTATTTAACTCATCTCCTATAGCCTAATTCTTGATAGTTTACTGATGCTTCACAAATCTCTTTTGCAAAACATCGATAGTTCCTAGTTGTTGATGCTTGGTAGCCACCTTTTTTTGGTTCAGGTAAGGTATTTTCAAGTAAGGTACTAGGTTCACCTTCATAGATATAGAAAAAATTTATGCAATTTTCAAGTTCTCTCTTGCATTCTTATTTATTATTTTCTACAAATTTATCAACTCTAAAATTTGTACTTTCCACAATCTTGTTAGTGTTAGAATTCAAACACTTATAATATTTGCCTTTAGTGGAATGTCCTAGGAAAATGCCTTCATCACTTTTGCCTCAAGTTTTTCTTTTCTTGAATCTTTCAATATGTAATTTGAAATAATTCACATTAGGTGCATAGCAATACCAAAGTTTAAAAGGTTTTTGTTTGTACCTTTCTTCAATTGTACTCATTTTAGAGCATACAGTGTAGTACCCACAACTTATCTCTAGTGCTTTTGTGAAATATTAATCTCCATCATCAATGTCCTTGCATAGCCCATAATTGATCTATTCATTCTCTTAGCTCTAACATTATGTGGTGGAGTCATTGGTGCACTCATTTGTCTCTTGATTCCTTTGTCATTGCAAAATATGTTGAAATCATCTAATATGAATTCACCTCCTCTATATGATCTCATGCACTTTAAACTCTTTATTGTTTCCTTTTCAACTCTAGCCAAATATAACTTAAACATTTGAAATGCATCAGATTTTTCTTTAAGAAATATCATAGACATCATTCTAGAAAAGTCATCAACAAATAAAATTAAATATTTGTCACTATAATACCTTTGAACTCCAATATGAATGCATAAATTAGTATGAACCAACTCAAAAATATCATCAGAATAATAGGTCTTGTTCTTGAAACTAGGCTTTGTCATTTTACCCATTGATATTGTTTGTAAATCACCTTATTAGGTTTTCTTAATCTTTGTAATCCTCTAACTCTTTCCATCTTAGTAATTCTTACCAAGTTATCAAAGTTCACATGACACAGTACGTAATGAAACATCCTCAAATTGTGCAAATAAGTAAGTATCTTCATATAGATCTAGATAGAATAGGTTACCTCTTATTTTCTCTCCACTTCCAAGTAGTTCACCAGTAGCATCATAGATCTTTTCTTCTTGTTTTGGAATTCAAATTGGTAGCTTGAACTAATCAATTGTGCCAAACTCAAAAAATTGTACTTTAGTCCATCGACCCAATATGCATTGTCACATCTGATCATATCATTCAATATAATTGATCCTTTACCTTTCACACAATATGGTGCATCATTTCCAAACTTAACACTACTTCCATTATAATCCTCTAACTTCTTAAACTTACTTGTATCACCAATCATATGATGGCAGAAACCACTATCAATTATCCATTTATTATTCTTACTCACATGTGAAATTAATACACTTTTATCATGATCTTCATCAAAATCATGTTTCATTGCAACATAAAAAACTTCTTCATCATGATCATCAAAATCATTAACACAACCATTTTCTTCAACAATGTAGCAAGATTTCTACCTTTATCTTTGTTACCTTGATTGTCTCTATTGTTTCTCCTTCCTCTCTACTTGAAGTATTTCCTTTCATCCTTTTCATCTCTATTAGGACACCTTGTAGAAATATGACCAACTTTTTTGCATGTAAAATAGATGATAGGAAGTTTACCTATGTATTTGTCTTTTCCTCTAGGTAGCCTTTTGGCCAATAATGCTTCAAGTTCATCAAAATCATAATCAAATTCAATGTTTCTTTCCATCAAGGGTTAGTATAGCCTAAAACAAAAATTCAACACTGGCAGGGGAATAATTATCAAAATTTGACAGTTCAAATCTAGCGAGTCTACCAACTAGAATATATAAGGTTAGAGCATTACCATGTGTATATCTTATTTCTTAAATTGTAAATACTCTAATTGCATAGATGGGGAGTAAATTCCTCAATACCTTACTTATCACAACCTCATCAAATATGATGTCTCTAGCTCCTTTGAAAGCATAACCACCTCTTTGATTTGAGCGCAATATTGTGCAAAAGTCTCACTTTCTTTCATTCTAATATCATCAAAATTTCCTCTCAATATTTCTTCCTTATCCCTCAATAAATTTTTATCTCCTCCATATACTTGTGCTAACTTGTACCGCATTCTATTTGTAGTAGTGCATTCCTTCAAATCATCAAATTTAGCATAACTTAGGGTTATTGCAAGTTCAATCATCATTTAATTGTACTCTTGGTTCTCTTTCATTTATTCAATTGTCATAGGTCTAGGTACCTCAATGTACTCATTTTCTAGGAAGCAATATGTGGAATCTCCAATACAAGATAAGTGTAATCTCATCAAATATTTTCATGATAGGAAGTTCTTCTTGTTCAACTTGGGTATCTTTGTCTTGTACATCTTGACCTTGAACTTGAATCCCTTCAAACTTTCCTTACAAGTACCAAAGCTCTAATACCAATTCTTAGAATGACTGGAGTAATAGAGAGAGAAGCATTGAATTAGTTATCCTTGGGTCTAAATGTACCAAATTAACTTTTGAAAACTTCAAGCAATTTCATAAAATTGCTCAATCCATATAGCAATATAATATTCTTCAATTATTTGTTTTGTATATGTATGCCAACTAATAGTAAAATAAAAAAATGTAAAAATAACATACATAAGATAACATTCACACAAGTAAATAGCACTTTGACACCACAATTTAATGTGCAAACCCAATTTGGGAAAAACTAGCAAGTAACATGCTACCACTTTTTCACTCTTTTGAAGTGAGCTTAGTTGAGATCTAACCTTGTTAAAGGTTACAAAACACATTGTTAAATGTGACCTTGTTAAAGGATTTAATCACCCTCTTAGAGTGGCCTTGTTGGAGGATTTTAGATCATTCCATTAGAATCTCGCCTTGATTAAAGGATTTAAAAAAGTGATTGTTAGGTCAACCTTGATTAAAGAATTTTGACTGTCATAATGGCTAGAATGTAACAATAGGTTTGATCTATAAAAAATAACTCACTTTGCAAATTGAGATCTCCATTTTCTCATGTGTTGGTTCATTTAATGACCTCTATTATCATATCCATCACTAATCTACTTGGTACCCTTTCAAGAAATCATACTTCACTAATCTCCTCACTTCTTCTTTGCTATTCTGTTCTTCACATTTTTTCCTTAAGATCACTAATCAACCATGAACCCACCTTAGAAAACATCTTGTATGCCTCCTTAAATAGGTAATTATGATCCTTTTCCACCTAAACATCACCATAAATTTTAGGGTTAGGTTAGGTTCATTGAATCCTTCCATCATTTTGTTCTCCTTCTCCATCTCCTTTCTCAATACTTAACTTCTTTTCAAAAACTAGAATAGATCACCTTCCTATCTTCTCTTATCAAATCCTCTTCATCAATCAATAGATATGGCACTGTACACTATGATTAAATGTCTCTCGAGTAGGTTTGAGATAAATGACAACATAATAATTGTTCCAATTGTAGTTTCCAGCAAGAAATATCCCCTAACCCATAGTTTACCCATGGGGCAAGTCATTTTAGTCCAAACTACCCTCTAAGGTTAAATTGTACCCTTCATAATTCTATCATGAGTTGACCTACAAAAATGAGTGATGGGACAACCATTTGGGTTCTCTAAACAAGAAATCTACCTAGTACTCCTACATGGCTACTTAATTATTACTCTTCTACCTACTCAACTCACTTTGGCATGCCACATCACAATACTTTTGTCACTTGACATCACATTAAATAAATCACTTTACGAACACTAGGCATTCCAAAAAGGATATTTATAATTTAGATTTAATAATTAGAAAACTCAAACATAATTTTACAAATAAAATACAATTATAATTAGGTTATGTCCTCCCTTAGGGTCAACCTTGGCTTCACAAGGATTTGTAATAGGGAGATTTTCTCTCTTTTTTTCACATGGACTCCTTCACAAGGCCTTTCCTCTAGGACTTATAGGGTTCTCTATTCAACCCTTACTCCTTGGAGAACTCCCAAAACCTTCTCCAACTCCTAAGACCTCTCTACAAATTGAAAACTTAACTAAACTCTTAGAACTCATAGGGGTAAGTTCATAAAAGCTCACATTCTAACCATGGCCAACTTCTATGGATGGATAGACATATAAACTATCTTAAACATCTATTCTTAGTATCAAAATACTCATTCTTGCACTTTTCTTAGTTATTTCAAGAATCCCTATTTTGAAGGGTTATTAGCCTTTTAGGTCTAGTTAGGTCTCCAAACTTAGTTTTTGGCTAATAACTTAAAAATTGTATAAATGAGACCCAAAACCAATCTATGATCCTAATACCCTTTTGAAATAATTTTAGGATTTTTAGGGTTTGATCCCCGCAATTGTTCGTACACCACCTTTTGCAAACTAAGCCTATATTTGAGGGTTTAGAACTAGTTTCTCTTTTCTAAGATCAAACTAGGCTCAAATGAATTCATAAACCTTTGTTATGGTTTCTATAGCTCCCTATGACTTTAAAAAATGTATTGATTATCATTAATCACCACTCCCAATCTATCCATGCAAACTTTCAATGACTAATATTGTTCTTGATCCTAGTTGGGTACTTGCTAACTCACCTAGGGAAAGCCATGAAAAATAGAAAACTAAATTATTTCAACCCCAAAAATATATAACACCCTTTACATTGAATTCCACTTCAAGTCCCAAAAGGTTGTGAAGAATCCATGGTGAGAATTCATGAAAATGCCATTTTTATTGAGTGAACCCTAGTTCTGGTAGTGGTCAGGCTAGTGGGTTTGGATTTTTATTACACTATGCAAAACTATTCAAAAATTCCAACCAAAACTCATGGAGCAAGAAATAAATAAATAAACTAGCTATGTATAAGAAGAAAATGTCAAATTGAGTCTATAAAAAGGTAGTTTCTTGAGTTGCAAATCAGACTATGACAAAATTATAGTCAAATGTTATTTGCTTGATATTGAAACTCAAGAAAACCTTAACCAACCCATACATAAGGCCTTTGATGGCCTTATATATCTCCATATTCCATGTTCCACCTTTTGGAACTGACCCATAACCACTTTCAAGGGTTATGAACTAGTTTCTCTTTTCTAAGATCAAACTGGGCTCGAATGGATTCATACACCTTTTTTATAGTTTCTATAACTCACTATGACTTAAATATATTTATTATCATTAATCACCACTCCCAATCTATCCATGCAAACTTTTAACGACTGATATCGTTCTTGCTTCTTGTCGAGTACTTGCTATTTCACCTAGGGAAAACCATGAAAAATAGAAAACTAAATTATTTCAACCCCAAAAATATATGACACACTTTAGATTGAATTCCACTTCAAATCCCAAAAGGTCATGAAGAATCCATGGTGGGAATTCACGAAAATAACATTTTTTATTGAGTGAACCCTAGTTCTAGTAGTGGTCAGGCTAGTGGGTTTGGATTTTTATTACACTATGCAAAACTATTCAAAAATTCCAACCAAAACTCATGGAGCAAGAAATAAATAGGTAAACTAGCTATGTATAACAAGAAAATGTCAAATTCAGTGTATAACAAGGTAGTTTCTTGAGTTGCAAGTCGAACTATGACAAAATTGTAGCCAAATGATATTTTCCTGATATTGAAAGTTGAGAAAACCTCAACCAACCCATACATCAGGCCTTTGATGGCCTTATATATCTCCATATTCCATGTTCCAACTTTTGGAACTGACCCATAACCACCTTTGGAAATTTTTCACAATCTTGCCCAAATGTTGTTAATGAGAACTTTACAAATTTTAAGCATCTTGACTCATATCAACCTACCATCACCTAAAATTGATGTATAATTCCTTTCTTTCATACATGAATAATTTCTACACCCTTTCAAAATTCATATAATCTTTTTTTAGGTCATATGATGTAATTAGCCCAATTTGGCCATACTAGGCAATTTCTTGTCAACCTTGACGATTTATTGTCACCTATTGGAAAGTTTTTCCTGAACACATACCAAGACTTGCATTCCTATCTAACCACACTCTTGGACCCTCCTTGGAGTCCTTATTTCAACTTTGACCTAGAAAGGGTCCAAACAAGACAAATTACATTAGGGTTTTAGCTCAAACCCTAGGTGGTCCTACACCAATTTGTACAATAATTCACCTAGCAAAGGTTCTCCAAAATATCCATTGTTATACTACCTCACTCATGAATATATCATTATTCTAATATGAGGTATACGTAAAATAAATTTCCATTGTACATAAACAACATAATAATAAAGTTCCATAACCATGATAAAATAATCAACATGTAAACTTTAATTTGTACCATTTCCATAATTGAATCACATGACTTAACATCTACATATTTCACATTAGAATCTATAATCATATAACATGATCTTAGTTTCATTTTTATGAATCACTTCATATAGGACATATTCATCACATTATAACATTTATTCAAATCAATTAACCATGATAAAGTTGCTAAACATATCCATTTATCACCAAGAGATAGGAAATATTAAGATGAGGGGCATAACCATAAATGATTCATAGTTGAATCTTAATATCAAAATAGGTATTTAATAACCATTTCCATAATCATCCCACATGGACCATATTCATTACAACATAATTCCTTTTCAAATAAATTAACCAAGGTCATTAAGATATTCCATCATGAGATAAGGAATAATAGGACAAGATGCATTGTACATAAAATCATTTAAGTCATTTAATTAGAATGCATGCATAATAATTTCAACATGATCTTTCCAATCAATCACATAAGAAAACATTCCATCCTATGACCTCTATATAACCTAAATCATAAAACCTCAATATGTTGGTTTTAACATCCCATAATGAAATATCCTTATGACATTGCTAATACAATAATTCACTTGACATATTTAACTTCATACATTAATTTTACCATGAAGATACTTTAAACCTAATACAAGTTCCATCTATAATTATTCTACCATAATAACCATAACATGGTGATCTTTTGTTCAATCTACCATAGGCACATCAATCAAATAAGATATCTAATTATGAAAGAAAATAAACACTATGTCATCCTTGAATAAGTTCTCACAATTTTTCAATTGATGAAGGGAATCACTTAAGATAATACTATAAGTCCTCTTAATGAATTACATCAATTTTTACATGGAAGAATAATATTTGTTTCACAATAATATTCCCAAGAAAGGCCATTTTTTATTCCTCAAATAAAACATCACATCTTGCTCACTTACCTATCTAATTCACTCTAACAAGGGAACATTCATAGAAATAGGGTTTTATTAAGTGCATTTAAGGAAGGGTCTTACATCGTCCCCCCTTGTTTTCAACTTCCTCCTAGAAGTCAACCAAGATTCTAGAAGGTAAACCTCATCCCAGGTTCTTATTAAACTTGGTTGAGCCTTAATCTTATTGGTTAAGATTTCAAATTATCAATCTTATGTACGTCCATATTAGTGAAGATATAGGTTCCGGGTGAACCCACAATAGTGGGTTACACTTTTTTGGAGGAAGAAATCCCTCCAAAAAAGTGTGCACAGGAAAAATCATCGAAAGAGTTTCGATAGAAATGAAAATTAAAAGTTTCTATCGAAACAAATTATATTCTTAGTTTCGATCAAAACAAAAATATTGTACTAGTTTCGATCAAAACTACATGCTTAGTTTCAATTGAAACTAAGCACAACCCACGGGTAGTTAAGAAATCACGTGTGGGTTTCTTAGTTTCGATTGAAACTAAGAAAAATGGCATTTTAAAAAATAGAATGCACCAAACCCTAAGCTGCATGGGATTAAATGAGGCCCAAGCTTTAGTCTAGTCATTATTTCGATCGAAACAAGAAGACTAACTGGCATCTGTCTCATCAACCATCCAGAAAAGGTACAAAATACTTGTTTTTTCCCTTCTTATGTTGTTTCAGTTAAATTATATATTTTTTTAGTATTTAAATATATGTTTCTTTGTATATTTTATTGTTTTTATGTATGCACTATATATATATATATATATGTCTGTGTGTGTGTATACACATGTATCATGTGTATATAAATGCATATATATATGTATGTATGTATGTATGTATGTATGTACGTATACACATGATATGTACATATATATGCATATACACATGATATGTATATATATATGTGTATATGTGCATATATATACACATATCACATGTGTGTATATGCATAGATATGTATATATCCTAATGCTATCACTCACCATAATTCCAACCATAACACTAAATCATTTTCCTAATCATAACATTAATTTTAACCATATCCTAAAACCTAAACCTAACCCTAACTATACCTATATCTCTAACCTAAGGATGACCCTATAAATAACTATAACTTCAACTAGAATGAATGGTGAGTAGAAGTGGGAGCAGAGAGAGTTTAGGTGAGAACCAGATTTTGAATTCCTCTATACTTGGCGAGTGTTCTAGGGATTCCCCTGTCAAATTTGGGGATGGTGTTTTTGGAGATGATGATGATGGCAGGTCCTTGGCAAATATGGGTGGGGGACCCAAACAGATGGGCAAGGGACCCAAACAGAATAAAAAATGGTTTAGTCTATTTTACATTTGACCCACTGGAAAGTTTGCTTTCCTACCAGTCAAAGATATCTCTGGGAAGGATACAGGTAAGTTCTCCATTGAAATTCTTATCAGATCATAGATAGAAATATTTCTTGTATGGATTCCACCTTGGTTGCGCACTTCATTGGAGCACGACCAAATATTGAAGACATGTGTGTTTTTGTCTGGAGAAAATGGTGTTTAAAGGGTCAAGTGGACATCTCTACTATGGCCAAGGGTTGTCTATCTTTTTGTTTCTCTTGTGATGAGGATAAGAGAGATATCCTGTGTTGCAGCCCTTGGGTTATGGGGAAGCATACCATGTTGTTACAAAAATGGGCTCCAAATCTTTACTCTCTGGATGATTCAACTATTCAAGCCCCTGTGTGTGTAAGCTTTAGGTCTCCCTCTTGAGTTTTGGGTGGAAGATATTTTCAAGGGCATTGCCAATACTTTTGGAGAACTCCTCTCTTTAGATCCAGTGACAGTTTCAAGGAGGAGACTGAATTATGCCTGGTTTTGTATTGGGGTTTCTTGTGGGGTGGATCTTCTGGAATCCATTACACTGAAATAAAAACTAAGTGTTTGGGACCAAAGGATAGAGTATGAATCAATCCCTTTCACTTTCTTCCTTTGCAAGAAAGCAGGCCATTGGGCAAAGCAATGCCCATCTCTAAAAGGAAAAGCTAAAAAGACTGCAAAGAAGAGTAAGAAAATTTGGGTTAAGAAAGACCTATCTAAAGATATGGTGGCTATAGCTAAGGGGCCTACTCCTCCAAAGGACCAAACCCAAAAGGATAGTTGCTCTATGACTGGAATGGAAGGTGCCCCCCACTTTGATCTTTCAACATGGAAAAATGTTTCTAAGGAGGCTGGAAAGATTATAGACCTGACAAAGACTATTGGAGAGAATATTGGTCTGGTTTTCCCCTCAAAGGAGCTTAATAAGGACTCACCATTGATGGTGACTGAGGGGACTTCCCTTTCTCAGGTTCCCTTGGTTATCCCTAAGATTGTTTGTTTGAAGAGGAATCAGGAAGCTTCAGATAGTCTTTCTATGGAGAATCAATTTTTTGTTTCTTTTGCTCGGGTTCCTATGCTAAAGAATAATTCCTTTGTTAGTGGAGTCATTGAAGATATTCTCACTATCTCCCATGTTGAGGAAGCAGTTTTGGAAAAGGATAATTCTGAGGCCAACTGGACAATAGTTGAAAAAAAATTCTAAGGGTAGGAAGAAAAATAATAAAAAAGAAGATGAGGATACTGCCCCAGTGAAAACCAATAAGAAGGGTTCCAAAGTTGATTCAAAACCTATTAAGGGTAAGTCTGGTCAGTCTAAGAAAGGTGAAGCCATTATCAAGATTGTTGATGTTGGGTCTTCTCCTTCTCCTTCTCCTATTGGTAGACGGTCGAATCAGATTATAAGAATAGTGGAGGCTATTAAGAACATTGCAGATGGTAGTTAGAGAACTATCCTTGACTCCAAACATTTTGTTAAATTATGAAGATCATTTCATGGAATATAAGAGGGTTAAATAATCCTCACAAATAGGATGTTTTAAGAAACATGTTTAGGGATAATAGACCTGACATTTTTGTTATCCAGGAAACTAAGATGCTAAAGGACAAGGTGGAAGGTCTTTCTTTTTTAAAGTGGGGAAAGATTGTTGGTAGTGATTCTGATGGAGCTTCTGGAGGCTTGGCTATATTTTGGATTAATAAATGGATTTAGGGGGATCTCATCTATCATAGTAGAAATATGATGAATGTGCATTTTGCTAATACAAAAGACAACTTTAGTTGGGTTCTGACTAATGTTTACGCCACCAATACCAAATGGGGAAGGAAGGCTTTGTGGGAAGAAATTTCTTATCAAAGAAATTTTTTTGCTCAGGATAAGTGGCTGGTGATTGGAGATTTTAATACCCCCTTAAAGGATTCTAAAAAATGGGGAGGTAATAAGACCAATCTGGATAATAGACTAGATCTTATGCAATTTATTGACTCTTATATGCTTCATGACATTGAGTTACATGGGATTGAGTACACTTGGAAAAATAGGAGAATAGGTAAGGATCTTATTTAGGTTAGATTGGATTGGGCTCTTATTAGAAATGAGTGGATTTTGAATTATAAATGTTCCCTCAGTGCCCAAGTTAGGGTTGGGTCAGATCATTATCCTATTTTCTTCTCTGCTAACCAATGCTTCTTCAAGAAGAATTTCCCCTTTAGATTTGAAAAAATGTGGACCCTACATCCCAATTTGGAGAGTCTCATTCAAGAGTGGTGGAACATTAATGTTGAGGGTACTACTTTGTTTAGAGTGGTAGCTAAATTGAAAATTTTTAAGAAAAATATCAAAATCTAGAATAAAACCACCTTTGGTAACATTTTTTAGAACAAAAACAAGATTGTGGAGGAGCTCAAAGACATTCAAGACAAGATTCAAGCTGATGGTTGTGAGTTGGTATCTAGGGAAGAGGAGAGTGATAAGTTGGTTGAATTTCATGATATTATTACTAAGGAGGAAATGTTCTGGAGACAATGATCCCGAAAGGTTTTTCTTAAAGAAGGTGATAGGAATACCAAGTTCTTTCATATGACTACCCTCAAGCATAGGATGGCTAATAGAATTTCCAAAATTAAGATGGATGATGGAATGACTGATAATGAAGATGTTATTAAAAGGGAGGCCATGCTGTTCTTTTCTAGCTTGCTACAATGTGACCCTGTCCTCAATGCTAAGAAGTAGAAATTGTTCCTGGACTGTATTCCTTCATGCATCTCTGAAGCCCAGAATTCTTTTCTTTTGTCCATACCTTCTATGGAAGAGATTTCTAAATTTTTGTTCTCTTTTGAAGGCGATAAGGCCCCAGGTCCTAATGGGTTTCCTCTCTTGTTTTTTCATAAATTCTAGCATATTATTGTTTCTGATGTTTGTAATGGGGTTAAGGAATTTTTTGGCTCAAGAAACCTCCTTAGAGAGCTTAATGGTACTTTTATTGCTCTTATTTCTAAGAAGTCGGGTGCTGATTGTATGGATCAGTTTAGGCCTATCAGTTTATATAATTATTTTTATAAGATCATCTCCAAATTTTTGACTCTTAGAATTCTCTCTATTCTTCCAATTATTATTTCTAGACAAAAAAATGGTTTTTTTCTGGGCAGATAGATTTTGGATTCCATTATATCCGTTCATGAAAACATTCATTCTCTTGTGGTTTCTAAGAAGGAAGGGTTTCTTCTTAAGCTTGACCTTTCTAAAGCGTATGATAGAGTTGACTAGAACTTCCTTCTAAGGGGGTTGGAAGCTTTTGGCTTTAATAAGAGATTCGAGGATCTTATTTTTATGTTAATTTCTTCGGCTTCCTTCTTTGTGCTTGTTAATGGCTCCCCTTCCCCTTTTTTTAAGGCTTCTAGGGGCCTTAGACAAGGAGACCCTATTTCTCCTATTCTTTTTATTATCTTGGTTGGGTGCTTAGGAAGATATGTTAATAATATGGTTGTCAAAGGAGACTTTGTGGGTCTTAGTCCATCTTCCTCACCTCTTATTTTCTCACATCAAAAATTTGTGAATGATTCTATTGTCATGGGGGAGGCCTCAGTTTGTAATGCAAGGAATATTAAGATGGCTTTGACTGAGTATGGAGATTCTACTAGCCAAATCATTAATTGGAACAAAAGTGTGATTTACTTTATCAATGTTAGTGAAGCTAGACAATTAAAGATTAAAAGGATTATTGGGTGTGAGAGTGGTTCTTTTCCAGGCACTTATCTGGGGTTACCTATGGGTTTATCCCCTCCTAACAGCTTTTGGAATTCTTTGATTGATAAGATTCATGTCAAATTTGCTAGCTAGAAGGGTTCTCTCCTTATTCATGCTAGGAAGGTGATTGTTTTGAAATCTATTCTTCAAAGTGCTCCACTTTATGCCTTGAGTGTCTTTAAGATTCCAATAAAGTTTGCTCTTGCTATTGAGAAAATTTAGAAGACCTTTTTGTGGACTGGTACGAAGTCTAAAAAGAGACTCCCTCTTATTGCTTGGGAGAATGTTTGTATTCCTAAGGGGAAAGGTGGGCTTGGGCTACAAAGGATCTCTACTATGAACGAACTTTTACTGGCTAAACTTCTTTGGAGATGGCATAAGGAAGAGAGGGAATGGAGGAACATTTGGGTAGATAAATACAATTCGGATAACTTTGATTTTAGGCATTTCCTTTTCTTTGATGCTGATCGAGGGGGGTCTCAGATATGGAAGAATGCTAAAAAATTTAAACATATATTAAGGAAAGGAGTTAAATGGAAGGTTGGTAATGGATTGAAAGTCTTTTTTGCGAAGACATTTGGATTTTGGATCACACCCTTTGTGATGAACCTAGATGGAATGGGTTTATTGTGTAGTGCAAGAATTAGTTTGGTACTTTGGTTAGTGATTACTGGAATAATGATATGTGGGTCAATCTTCTTAGGGTGGACCTAAATCTGGTGGAGCTTGCTAAATGCCTGAATGCTTGTTGTTTGAATCATGAAGAGGATGTTCTGATTTGGAAAGATGATCCTAGTGGAGAATACTCCATTTTGTCTGCCTACAAAAATTCTTTTGAGGATCATGATGTGCCTTGTTGGGCTACGGCTTGGGTGAAAGGTATGACTCCTAAAGTTAATATTTATTTTTGGATTCTTTCACAAAACAAAATTTTAACTCTTGACAATCTTAAGAAGAGGGGGTTTTTCATTGTCAATCGATGTGTCCTTTGCAAAAATGATGGGGATTTGGTGGACCATATTATGCTCCATTGCTCCTTTACTAAGCAGGTGTGGGATTTTATTTGGAGTTTGATGAACATGGACTAGGTATCCCATGCTACCATCCAGCTGTTCTTTTCTTCTTGGAGAGCTCCTTCCAAGAATACTTTAATTATCAAATTGTGGGAACTTATTCTTCCTTATCTTTTCTAGGGTATATGGAAGGAATGTAATGACAGAATCTTTAGAGGGGTGGAATCCAATCCTACTCAGGTTTTCCATAAAATCAAGGTCCTTTTGCATGAAAATATCAAAAATTATGGTAAGGGATAGCAACCTTTTAATGAATGGGGTGCTGGGGTGATGAATAACTAGAATATCATGAATATGATTTTGAATACTAAAGATCCCAACCCTAGGGAAAGTGCTAGATGGGACTACCCTCTGACTAATTGGTTCAAAATTAACTTTGATGGGGCCTTGAAAGGGAACCCAAGAATTGCTGGTTGTGGAGTGATGATTAGAAATTCTAATGGGGACTTTGTTGGTGGTATGGCAATACCTTTGGGTTGTCAAACTAATCATGTTGTTGAAGCCTCTACTGCACTTTATGGTCTTATTTGTGCTAAAGATCTGCACTTGAAGAACATTTGGATTGAAGGTGATTCCCTCAATATTATAAACTTCTTAAAAAAAATTTATCCACCTTCATGGACCATTAGTAATATTATGTCCAAGGCTGGTTATATTATTAACTCCTTTCAAAATTGCATTATATCCCATAATTATAGGGAAGCTAATGGTTTAGCTGATTGGGCTTCGAATGTGGCATGTTGTAATGATCGAAAAATCATATGGGATTCATATGAAACATTACCTATTGATGGCCATGAGCATGTTAAGCAAGACAAATGGAAATCCCAACAAAAATCCTTTAATTATGATGTTGTCAAAGAATTATGATTTTAACTCCTTTGGAGTGAGGTGGGAAATTATTTTTAGAAATTTGGG
The DNA here is from genome assembly GCA_028749045.1 of Cupressus sempervirens. Taxonomy (NCBI): domain Eukaryota; kingdom Viridiplantae; phylum Streptophyta; class Pinopsida; order Cupressales; family Cupressaceae; genus Cupressus; species Cupressus sempervirens. The sequence goes on from CM053788.1 coordinate 103,241,274, forward strand.
TAGAACACATGATTTATGGGTTGCCTCTTTCTATCTCTGCTTAGGTAGTGGTATTCGCAGAGTTTTTGGGGGCTTTCAGTGTGTACAAACCAATGCTTTTGTTGCAGAGATCATGGGAGGTAAGAGGAAATGGGTTGAACTACCTAGCTACGTGGATTTGAAGAAGAAAACTGAGGTGTGTGATATCCTTAGGCGTGGCAATTTTACTGGTTACATGGAGAGACTCAAAGGTAACAACCCAGCTATTACGCACCAGTTTGTGAAATCTTGGAAGGATGGTTTTGTTATGGTCAGGAACAAGAGGCTGGAGGTTACAAAAGAAATCATTGCAGAGGCTATGGGTTTGGAGTTGGATAGGATGAATTTCTATAGGGAAAGGAAGTTCTCAAATAAGGTGATTGATGACTTTGCCAAGACCAAATAGGAAAGAAATCGACTGGTTAAATTAGGCACTTCTTATTTTAACTTGGCTTCTGTGTCTCATCCATGGTAGTTTGTGTTCTATGTTATTATGGAATATCTAACTTTGGATGGAAAATATACAAAACTGTATGGTTACCATTTTGTGTTGGCAAATCATTTTCATCATGACATTGGGGTAAATTTTCCTTCATACCTATTACAATCTCTCTCCAATTCTACCCTAGCTATTCAGCATGACCCGATTGGTGAACATGTTTTTCATGAAGGATTAATGGTTTTGATTATGAATATGCTGAAATCTAAAAAAATCTTGAAACATAGTATTTTTAAAGGGGAAGATCAAGATACTGAAGGAACTATTCAAGAAAAGGGCTACGAATCTGAGACACAAGATGAGGCAGAAGGGGGTCTAGTTAGTCCTAAAAGAGGTTCAGGTGGTAGCACTAAAAAGAAAAAAAAAAGAGTGTTGAGAAGGATGATTCTGATCGAGAGAGGGAAAGTGATTTTGTTGATGAAATTGTTAGATAATATGCAAAAAATAGGGGATGTAGTAAAGGGAAGGGCAAAGGTCGTATTGATGAGAGGGCTTCTCCTCTATTAGATGATGAGCCCCTTGCTAAATGTTTGGAAAGGAAAAGAAAGTCTTTACGGCAACAGGAAAATAAAAATGTGAAAAAAAGGATTGAGGCTTCCAACTTTATTGATGATGGTGAACAGGGGTCCAAATATGATAGAGGTGATTGTGTTGGTGGTGGAATCGGGCCCTCTAAAGGCTTATTTGGTAACCCTGGTTCTATAAAGGACATTGACATTCTTAAACATAAAATGGTGTTGTTGAACAAATAAATGGAGCATCTTAGCAAGATGGCTAGAGGGGAAAGAACATTAGGTCAACATATCGACAAGCTCTCAAAGATCATAGGTAATGCGAAAGAAGTGAAAAATTTGATGCATAAGATCCTTGTGTTGGAAGCCAAGCAGAAGGTGATGGACAAGGACATTAGCAGTATCCAAGGGAAGGTGTCTAAATTTGAAACCAAGCTAGGTAACATGGATAAACAAATCAGGCAATTGGGGGATAACACGACCAGCTTCTTGAAAAAGAATGAGGCAGATAAAGGTTAGGTTTCTCCCCTGGGGGTAGACTCTCAAGGTCCTAGCAAGCGTACTCGAGCCAATTCAAAGAAGATGGAGGAAACCACTAAGAAGGACAAGGTGAATGCTACTACTAAGACTATGCATTCTCTGGTGGACCAAGTTGTGCATCTGATTAATACTCCTTAGCTAGTTGGTTGTTGTTCCTTTGCTAGTCTTTTGCTATCTTTTACAGCAATGTTGTTTGTGACCTCTTTTTGTTTTTTGATGTCTATTTCATGTTGTTTGTTTGTTCTTTTTTCATGATACTTAATACTCTATTGATGTAAGGTTTCGGGTCCTTTAAAACCTATTTTTACATAATCAAAACTATATCTTCAACCAAAAATCTAATGTTAACATTAAGTATGAAACAAATCCTAACCTCAACTCTAGACCCTTACTATAATATTTATCCTAACCCTTAGGCTAACCTTAACCATAAATAAACCCTAAGTAAACTCTAACTATTTTACCTAATCTAAACTCTAAAACTAGCCATAACCATGACCTTTAAAAAAATCTCTAACGCTAATTCTAACTTCAACTATAAGCTTTACTCCAATTCTAATCATAATTGAAATGCTAACCCTAATTTTTTAAAACCCTAATCTAATTATTTCTCTAACCTAAGATGATGCTAAAATTAACTATATATCACTAATCCAAACCCTTACCATGGTGTAAAACCTCAACCATAAAGCCTAATGTTGACCCTAGCCATAACCCAAACATAAAACTTAGGTATGTCATTTTAACCCAAACCCTATTTGTGACCAACGATGATGTAAACCCTAACCTTAACCTCAAATAATATTTTCAAACTATATCTAAACCTCAACCCAACAAAATTCTAATTCTCTCCCTAAATAAGAGAAAATATAAACACTAATCGTAACCTTATCCCTAATCAAAGCCATAACTCTAGCCCTACATGGTGCATTATATGAATCCTAACACTAGCCTAGTTATTATAGCCTTAACCATAAACCTTGACCTTAACTAAAATCTTAATCATAACCAAAGTTATGCTAACAATAATCCTAGGAAAAGTATTTCTCTAACCTAAGAATAATTCTAAACCTAACTATATCACTAATACAAAACCTAACCCAAACCTTAATCATGATGTTAAACTTGACCTTGACCCTAAAGCTTAATATTAGTAGTAACACTTATGCTAGCCATCCCCAAACCCCAAACCTAACTATATTTTTATTCCAACTTTTAACTCTAATTTTCTAACCATGATTTAAACAACCACACCATAACCTCAATACAAAACCCTAAACCCAAACTTTATCCTAGTATGCACACACACACACACACACATGCATATATATGTATATATAGATCTATATGCATATACACGTGATATGTATATTTTCACATATCATGTGTGTGTGTGTGTGTATATATGTGCATATGCACATATATATACACACACACACATTATATATGTGCAAATATACATATCATGTGTATATGCATATATATATATATATATATATATATATGCATATTTACTTCGTGGGCCTAAATTACACTTGACAAGTTTATCTGGACACATATGTCTAAGACCTTTGAACATTCAATCTAACTTCTAGAAATATAACTTGCACACATAGTTCTTAAAAGGTCCTTGAGTTACAAACGTTATATATAACAACATGTGTGTTTTAAAATTTAGTTTTTTAAGGTACATGTTCATTTATGTTTTAGGACTTCTATATATATGTACACATGTTTAATTTTATTTAAAAATTTTAGATTGTTTCTTAATTTTGTCAAATTGTACATGTATGTTAATATAAATTTCAAGTTTATTAAATGGTGTACATTTTAATTTTAATTTTCAAGTTTACACATTATACATGCACCTACCTAAATTGACACATGGCTGATCAATAGCCTTCTATCCCCCCTGAGTAGCCTATCCCCCTTGAGTAGCCTATACTCGAGCCTGAGTAGCCTATACTTGAGCCTGAGCAGCCTATCCTGGGCCCTGAGTAGTAGCCTATACCCAAGCCCGAGCAGCGTATCCCCCCTGAGTAGCATCATGTCCCCTGTGATCAACTACCTATCCCACCTTAGGAGCTCTATGATCACACTAACTAGGAGATTCATAGACTTCAGGAATCTCTGACTAGTGGCACATGCTCTAGTGTCTATAGTGGTACAAGCTAGAGTATCTTGTGTAGCCTATCATTTATTTGAGATGAGATTCATGGCACTGCCCCATATTCTGCATAGACTATACAGACTATCCTTGACAGTAAGAGACTAGAGGTATGCTCTGGTCTTTCACTCTAGCAGATGCAGGGCTTAGTGCCCAAAGATGTCCTCAAGAGGGAATGTTTCCCTCATTATCTTTCACAAAAGTATGTGAAGGGGTATTCTCCCCTTAAGTGTACAGATCCACATAAGGCTACATTGATATACCCACGTGTCCTTGCTACCCATGGTCATTATCCAAATAACGACCAAATTCCACTCTATTTTTCTCGAAAGCTTTATGTAGAGGTTCACTTACACAGGGCAGTGAACTACACAAATTTACCAAGATATTTAGGATAGGGGCATGGTAGACTAGCTGATAGGCAGCCAGGTCATCTCCCACTGGCACATAGGTCGATTATCAGAGAGAGAGCACCTGCTATTTCCCCTATGTTAGGTCCATTGACTGATGAGGCCATGCATAGCACTTAGTTACGTGGGGTCATTCAAGGAGTTGGAGAGGTTGCAGTAGCTGTTAGATCTATTTTGAGTGATGAGGTTGGTTAGTATTTGATGTCTCATCAGCATTCCAAATCATCATCCTATGCTTCATCTTCAGGAGACTTGTACAATGCAGCAAGCATTCCTTTAGTGGCTAGCTTACAGGGTCTCACTGGAGTGTTGGCATGAGATACTGTGATTGGTCTAGCTAAGGATCTATTAGATACATATAGATTTGTATTAGAGCATCTCGGCATACCTATATCAGATGTTCAAGATCGTTTCTATGGTAGTACTAGGACACATCCTCAGCCATATTCCTCTCATCAATCAGGTAGTGGTCATGGTGGTAGTTCACATGATGATCCACTTATTAACCACTCTTTTTCTCTAGAGAGACATATACATACCACAAACCCTTCAGCCAGTGTTACAAGGCAAGCTTAGAGTTTAGATGTGGGCCTTAATGATGTTGATTTGAGATTGTCGACCACAAGATGGATGGACTTGTTGACAAGTGATGATTCTACTTCTATGCCATCTCATTTACATAGTCTACTTTGCTCATCATTATTAGGATGTGTGCCAGTCACCAATCATGGGGCTTGCATAGATGTAAAGATGGACCTTGATGCGACACAACAAAATTTGGATGCATTAGTGGACATGATCGATGCTAGGCAGTCTGAGTATTATCAGATGCCACCATCTACACAGGTAATTTTTTTTTGTTCATGTTAAAATTTCAATCATTTGAAACTAATTTAATTTACACATGTGCATGCATGCACATGTATGTATATCATGCATGTAGATTTTTAATCATAGAAAATTTTTAATTTGATGTGTTGCATGTGCACATGTAATGTAGGGGGACATGCCTCTTTTTACTCCAGCTTTGGTGTCAGATCGTGTACATCATCGAGACTCATTGGATGATGTCAGTAGTGGACAGGTAATGTTTATTTATGTTTTGATTATGTGTACATGTATTTCAATATCACTTTCTCTTGATTAAATGTATGTATGTATTGATATCATTTTCTCTTGAATTTATATATAGGGGTTAGCAGATCCTAGTAAGCACCTTGATAGTCAGTCTTTAGACTGCATTGTGAGGAGGCGTGGCGATGATAGTCCTACACCTGATGATCTATAGTTTTTTTTATCTAGATGATTTGTTCTAGAATTTCATCTAGAGAGACATTCATATATTAGATAGACACTTTATATACACACATGCATGTTATATTTATATTTGATTTGATATAGATGTACCTAAATCTACATGTCTACATGTGTGCACTCTATTTATATTTGATATTATCTTCTAATAGATCTCTAGATAGATACATGTTTTTGTTATTTGTTCTTGAGATGATTGATACATGTTACATTATGTTGTGGAATCTAATACATTATAGATCTATATCTAGTATATTATAAATTGTTTCTAGAAGATATGTAAGTAATTTATTTAGATATGTACACATGTTACATATATATATATATATATATATATATTTCATGTAATTTAAATGTCTATTAATATATCATGTATTAAATGTTTAAGTATCAAGTAATTAGTTGTACATAATTCCTAACTTGAGTAAATCTATAGAACTCATCCCTTTTATTTGTACACATATCCTAGAATTTTATCCCCTTAATCCCAATGTTCTAATTCAAGTCCAACTTAAAACATGTACATGTTCAAAATTTAGTTAAACAGATCACAATTCGAACTTGAAAGCTCACATGTCAAGTAATTAGTTAAATCAAAAGCTCACATGTCCTAAAATTGAAAGAACATGTCCTAATTAGTTAAATTGAAAGCGTACATGTGTCCTAAAATTGACAAGTTAAATGAAATAGAAAGTTCAATATAATTAATTTTACAGACCCCTAATTTCATCCCCTTAAGACAAGTGGTGTTTGAATTTCTTTCCCTCAAGACCTACACATGTTAGGTAATTAGTGTACACACATACATATAAGTTCATAATTTCTATAATTAGTTACTTTATGACAATTTGAATTCAAGACATTGAGTTAAAACTAAAAGAGTAAAAGTTCAATTTAGAAAATTAGTTATTTCACCAAATTTCAAATTGATCAAATGATTGTTCAACCAAATTTCAAATTGTTCTTGAGTTACATTTCAAATTTTAATCATAGAGAAATTTTAATTTGTACACATATCCTAGAATTTTATCCCCTTAAGCCCAATGTTCTAATTCAAGTCCAACTTAAAACATGTACATGTTCAAAATTTAGTTAAACAAATCGCAATTTGAACTTGGAAGCTCACATGTCCTAAAATTGAAAGCTCACATGTCAAGTAATTAGTTAAATCAAAAGCTCACATGTCCTAAAATTGAAAGCACATATCCTAATTAGTTAAATTGAAAGTGTACATGTGTCCTAAAATTGACAAGTTAAATGAAATAGAAAGTTCAATATAATTAATTTTACATACCACTAATTTCATCCCCTTAAGACAAGTGGTGTTCAAATTTCTTTCCCTCAAGGTGCACATGTTAGGTAATTATAGTACACACATACATATAAGCTCATAATTTCTATAATTAGTTACTTTATGACCATTTAATTCAAGACATTGAGTTAAAAATGAAAGTGTAAAAGTTCAATTTAGAAAATTAGTTATTCCACCAAATTTCAAATTGATCAAATGATTGTTCAACCAAATTTTAAATAGTTTGAACCAAATTTCAAAGTGATCAAATGATTGTTCAACCAAATTTCAAATTGTTCTTGAATTACATTTCAAATTAGGAGTTGTTTCTATCTCATATCAAGTGGATCAGCTCGTTCTTGGATAACATTTAATATTTTCTCATGATCATCAATATGGAGCTTCCACTTATGTATTCTAGGTCCTTTGATTGGATGAAGAGTTAGACCAGTGGCAATAACATGGTTACTATATTGATATACCTTATTGTTAGGTTGATAATTGGTGAAATGAATCAAATTTTTAAGTACTTTTCTTTTCTTTGAATATGTTCCCTATACAACAACAGAACCTATACATGTACACATTTAAAAAATACATCAATCTTGAATTTAAGTCAAAGAATTTGAATTCATAAAAAACATAGATACTTGACATACATGTACATAATTCAACTATATACTAACTTATGGGAAAAATAATTTCATCACTTATTTTAGTCTTTTTTAGCTTCTCTCTTTCCATGGTGCAACATAATAAATAATAGTTAATAACTTCTACATTTTCCAATTCTGCCATGACTGCAAAAACATTTCCTACACAAACTTATATATGTTTTATCTAAATGGTATGACTTGATCTGCTTGTGATGATGTTTTATCTATATTTGTTGGCACCAAAAAATATGTTTTGCACCACTCAACCACATCATGAGCATTATTAATGTGATATCCTTTATAGTCCATTTGATACTTTCTTAAAGCATGTTTGATACAAGCTCCTGCATCATCATGCTCACCCTTTCCATGTCCACTCTCAAAAAAACTCCAAATGTGTGGTATATTAAGGTATCAATGATATCTACATAATGCATAAAATGGTCCAGATAATTTAAATTGTGCTACACATCCATCTGACCATACAAAATGTTTTTCTATTTTAATGTTTTTATTTTTCAAATATTCAAAAAATGTCTTAAAACAATGTTCCACAAAATGTGTGTCATGTTCTTTGTCATCACTAATCTAAAAGTGATACTCTTTTTTAATGACTCGTGCTTGATCTATAGTTTCCACACCATCCAGATCAATTTGTGCATGTTGATAAGACACTTAAACCATAATAGTAACCTGCTCTATATAGTAGTATTCTGCTTGAAGTTGTTTTTGAGATACGAAAGAGTAATTCTCTGCAAAGTCAACAACAGATAGAATTGTTCTGAGTGGGAAAGTTTCTCTTAGTGTTTGAAATTGTTCTACTTGCCACTTAGCAAAAAATGCATGGCGTATATATGGTTGAATCAATTTATGAAAATTTGATATAAATTCTCTAGCCAATATCTCATCCTCTACATATTCTAACCTTGTTGATTCTTTTCCAGCTTTTGTTTCTGACTTTATCTACTTATATCTCTCACATTTTACCATCCTTGTCATATTAGTATCTTCTTCTCTCAAAGGAAATTTAGTCAAGTTACCACATGTTTCACAAGTTCCTCTTATGCAATATATTTCACCTATTGCACAATCATTTGGTTTGTCACATAAGATTGATGTTATGAATTGACTTGGTCATTTAGGACAAGTATTTTGAGAAGTTCCACCACTTTCTTCTATCATCTTTCAAAACCCTTCATAGTACAGATCAAATTCAACATGATATCAACAAAATATATGTTTCAAAAGATTTATTTATCTTCACAAAATAGGGCTTCAATCTTTCAAACATTGTTTGTCCAATCTTTATGTTAGGATTTAAATAACAAAATAAGAGATACAATTCATGTTGAGTGACATCCAACCAATGTTTTGCGTGTTGAATATATTCCTTAGGCCCAATCATCTACTTGATGATATCTCTTCTATTTGGTGAAAGACAAGTATTATTAATCCAAAATTGAATGACTAAGTTCTTAACTATTTCCCCAATCCTATCAGATCAAGGAGCTCTACACATTAGTGTCCAATTTCCTTCTAATGTACTATCATTCAAATTGTTTCTCCTTTTCAAATAATGTAGTACTATCTTTTGACTATACCTGAAATGAGATGATAATGAAGAGATCTATCTATTTTGGGATGTTTTCTTATTTAAAACAGATGTCAGTATCACTCTTCATGCAATGGATTTATCTGCAGATCTAATTTTTTTCCCAATGGAATGTAACCCTTGCTTAACACTTTCAACAATATCTTTTTCTAGTTTAGAAGTCCTCTTTTTTATACTTTTATCTATACCCAATAGTCTCAGTGGCTCTTTTAATTCATCTTTAAGAAGTGAAATTGATAATAGTTGAGTTTTCTCCACTGTTGATAGATTCTCAAATTGTGCAATTATGTCTTTAGACTTTTTATTCAATTTCCTCTTCGTAGTATGTATAGATTGATTAGAATATTCTCTCAATTTTTCCACATCCATTTCAATTAAATGATCCTTGTTTCTATGATTAATTTTTCTCTTCAATGTTTGAGCTAGATTAACAATCTCATTTGTTGTTTGATCTCGAGCTACACAAGAAAAAATGAAACAAAGTCTTAAGATACAATCTCTTTAGGGGACATATATGTATACATATATACATGTTTAACTTGAGTGAAATATTATGTACTTGATTAAATTATTTAACTTTAGATGGTCTTTCTTCAATATCCATTGCTTCATCTTCAATTTCCTCATGTCCAACATTTTCATCATCTACTAGAGTTGCATGTGCACAATATAACAAATAAAATCAAGTAAGTTTATAAGGGGAAATATCGCTCCCTAAATTTAAAAATTAAAGATGTAAAGTTTGATAGAGACCTAGAAATCTATAGAGATCTATATTATATACTTGCAAGAGATGCACATGCATCTGTTTGAACTTGGGATGAACCTTCTCTAATGTTGGTAGGTTGTCCTAGTTGACTACGTCCTAAATAAATTCATTTATTTAAATTTAATCATAATCTAATAAACCTTAATGGACTATAAATTATTAACATAATTTAATAAACAAGGTAATTCACGTGCTAAATAAATTCATAATGTAATATTCACCCTAAGGACTAAATATGGACATAATTGATAAACCCTAATGGCCTAAATATGAACATAATTTCAAATAAACTCTTAATATTAAGTTAATAGTAATGCTAATTTAAGATAAATATCATATTTCTAATTGGATTTAAACCCTAATCCTAACTAAATAAACTAATTAAATACATTGGAAAAAAGATCGTGCATGTGTACCTGATCTAAGATAGTATCTTGCTAGCATTTTTTGATGATTTTCATCTTCTTGTTCCTTAGTTCTTCTTTGTGCATATTTACTTGCTCTTTTATCTTTATTGCCCATGTCATAAATTCTTCCTCCAAAATTCAAAAATAGGTTGAAGTTTGTCAAATATTTCTTTCTTCACAATTCAAAAGGCAATAACTTGATTTCACATAAATGTAAATTGAAAAAAATGAAACTCATATTTATATAAGTTTTTTTTCTTTAAAAAAACAACCTTATTAGCTGACTAGGGAAAAACCCCTAGGGGCCAACTAGAGAAACACCCCTAGGGGCGGAGAACCATGATTGGGTATTTCAAAAATCTTTGGGTTAGGTATAATACGCTGGAACAATTTAACTCCAAGTAATCTTTGGGTAATAATTAATAATATATTATTTATATAATTCTTCAATGTCAAGTAGTCACACATGTTGATAATCCCTCAAATCCTAGAGTTTGTAATGGATTTTTTGGTACATGTATATGACACACGGGAACCCCCCTTTTAGCTCAAAATATAATACAATAAAAATATAAACCTTACTCAAGATGCAAATAAGTCTAAATTCTCAAAGTTTTATCATACGATAATTTTCTTGGTCCATCCTTAGAATATTCTTATCATTGTACAAAGTCCTTATTACTACATAATCCTTATCTATAACCATACTATGTTTGAGAATTAATACAACATTTTCTAATATGACTATATGGGATTGATTATACATAATCTTTGAGACACATGAAATGGTGATGACAAAGAGGTCTCATCTATTAACCCTCAACTTTAAAAAAAGAAATGTATTTCCCCATACTCTACCCATTGCATGTGTTTTTCAATAATTGACCTTGGTTATGACCATTAACATACACAATATTACAACATGCTTTGTGAAACAAAAAATTAGAAAATACCTCAAAACTATACTTAAATCCAAAGGTGAAAAGATAAATAATTTCATAAATAAAAGAAAATTCAAGAGTGGCCACACTAGTAAAACCTTAATTGAAACTAGTAAAAACATGTCCCTAAGGAAAAATAGGACCTTCAAAATAAAACTTTGTTGACAAGCCTCAACCTTATGTTTCCTAATTTTGGCAATAACAAGAAAAGTAAAAGAAATCTCCACAAGGAACCAAAGTAAAAATTCATGTTAATAATTTTCACATTACAAGCACAAAGTGGCCATACTAAGAATACTAAGGGGAGGAGAAAGGGGAATATGGTGGTCTCCTTTGACCTTATTTTCAATTAATGTTGGGATTTTTTTTAATAAAATATTGGTGATCTAATGTCCTACTTGAATATGATCAAAATTACTTTTACATGCCCTAGAATAAAGTGGAAGAAGAATCCACAATTTCATAATAGAAAGGCCATCATAACATCCATAGATCCTTTCTCTTTCCAAATGGTCATCCTTTGTGACCTAAAATAATAGCATCAAAGGTGAGTTTTCTCAATATGATAAATACTTGTTCTATGGTTAAATAAGGTAAATCAAACATTAATGCTTATATATATATATACATATATATATATATATATATATATATATATATATATATATATATATATATATATAAGTTCTACATTTAAAAACTAAAATCCTATAATGAAAACAACTTAAATTATCCTCCCATTGAATATTGCTTTATAAATAATAAGATTAATTACACTAAATTTCAAGTCAAATCACCAAAGTCTAAGGTAAATTGGTTTATTACTATACAATATTAATAAAATAACTTTAAATATAAATGTAAGAATTTGGTATAGCTCTGATACCATGTAATAATTTGCCTTAGGGAAAGATTCACCCAAGATCATAGAACTCGAACACAAGCACAATTGTAGACAAAGAAAAAAAGTATGATCAATATATCAGAGTATGTCCTCATACATTACTTTGTATTGTATGTACAAACACACTAGGAGTGCATGTATATAAAGACCTCTTAGGAAGCACCTAGAATGTATCTAAAAAGAATCAGGAGATGAGATAAGCATAACAAATAAGCACACATCTTATCCATCATTCTAGATGATAGGATAAGAATGATGAGGTGTATCTCAAGTGGAGATGTTGTAGACACCGTGTACATAAAAGAGGTGTGAACTCCTACGTTGTTAACATGACAACTCAGAAGAGTGCAAACATACTCCTAGGTGATTAATAAATAAATATTAAAATAATGCATTAATCTAAGTAAACTTAAGTAAGTGTAAATAGTAAATACTTATTTACACCAACACCCCCCTTTGAGTGCAACTTACAGGAATGCACTTAAGTTCACAAGTACTAGGATGAAATGCAGAATGGGTCCTAGCTACGAGGCCATGTTAGGTACCCATGTACATAATGAAAATGAAATCTCACATAAAGTGGAGAAAGAGGGAAAACCTCATGGGAAAAACCATCCCCCAAAAAGAGAGATAAAAAGACAAGATGCATGGATGGTTGGAGTAATCAAGACCTCCCCATTATGACATACATCAAGTATATACAAGAGAGAAATGGGAGAAGGACAAAACCCCCTAAGAGTAAAAAGCCCCCCCCCCCCCATAAAGGAGAAGAAGGAGACAAGGTAGTCCCCCCCCCCCCCCCTAAAAGTAAGGTGTCAACCAGTGAGAAATGCTCCAATGTAGAACCTGATCCTTGACCATTGAGTGATGTTCCTCTCCTTTGGAAGAAATAATGGCAGTGGTACTCATGAGATGCTTCTCCTATGTGTGGAAGGAATCTCAATGATGAGCGGTGTCTCTAAAACTTGTTCAAGTGTCCTTATGTCGATATTGATGATGGGTCCTTCCAAAACTATTGAGAAGAAGTGTAGATCTAGCAAGGATTGTTGTAGAACCTATTTCAAAGAACCAACAATCTTCTCAAATGATAGAGATACCTCCTACAATTTCTATACATAAGGATCTACAATCACATTAGCTTATAAAGACTAATTATGTAGAGAATGGATATGAGGGTCAGAGTGACCCCTCACAATAAATGTAGAAGAATCATCCTCATCAAAGAGAAGTGGTATATCATCAAAGAAGTCTCCCAAGTCTGCTATGTGTTACTCCATGAACAAACCTAAAATGTTAGTCAAGAAGTCATCACTTGAGGCTAGAACTAGAAGGCAAAGTATACCCTACTGTGATGAACTACATAAATTGATCACTATAGCAATAGATGAAGAATTTTCCTCAAAGAGATGATAAATATCATCAATAGTGTCTCCCACATCTTCAATCTAAGACTCCATGAACAAGCCTACAAAGGCACGAAGGAAGTTGTCGCATGAAGGTAACGTAGGAAGACATAAAGGGTCCTACTACACTAAATCAGAAGCATCTATGGTTGGAATAAGATCAGTAGGAGCAACAGGAGCATCTAGAGGTGTGATCTCATCTAGAGAGGATGCAATTGTAACTAGAGGTAAAAGATCTTTGGGAAATAGAGGAATGTTTGGATCTCCATACATCTCCCAAAGATGGATCCAAATATCATATAAATATTTTGACTTCAAGTCATCAAGTGAATCCATAACCTCTATATCCATATAAAGAAAGAGTACATGAAAAAGGATGGAACATGTGTCCTCATCATATAAAAGCCTCTCACTTATGGTAGTGCATAATGCTGACTAAGATATGGGATAACCAATTGACTCCATTCTTGATAGTTGTCTTGTGTCAAGATAATTAAATCTTCCTCTTCCATGATGGACTAATCAATGTAACCCCCAAAAGATGCAAAATAAATCAAAGAACACCCCCCCCCCCCCCCCCATTGTATGATTTAGGCACTTGGTAGCCACTTGCCAATTTAGGGCCTATTTCTAAAAGTAGTATTTTTTACCACAAAAATAATTTGATTGCAGATCTAGAAAGTAGACAAAAAATATGCACTTTCAAAAAAAATTGGAACTTGATTTGGAGTCATATGAGCCTGTACTAAGCATTTTAAGTGGTAAAAATCAAGATTTGCAAATTGTAGAAAAATGCAGGAACGAAGATCTCAAACCACTTGCACCAATGTGTAGATCATGAAATTCTACCCCAAAACAAAAGCAAATGCTTGTAAAAAGGAGTTCGTATGAGGAAGATATTGCTGTTTGAAAATCACTATTTTTTTTTTTTTTGAATCACCGCCATCATGCCTCCAAAAATCAAATGACTCTAGATTTCACCTCAGATGTCCAATTTTGGTATAAAAAAAGTTGATTTGGGGCTTTTTTGACCTTCTGAATGTGATGCAAATATCTGATTTGTACCAGCAAACACCAACCTTCACCTATAAAGAAATCCTCTCCTATGGCCCGATGGCCAAAAAAATTCCAGAAAATAATGCAGATCCAAAAAAATTGTAGACATGTAGATGAAAAAATAAACATCTAAAAATTAAATGTACATATTTGAAATAATCATACCAATTTTGCAAATTGGTCCTTCGGGTGCCAATTTGCAAAAAAATTGCCTCAATTTTGACTATGCCTAAGGTAGGCAAAATTATAGTCAAATTTCATTGAATTGATGCACTAGACATAATGGCAAGGTCTGCTTTGGCTCTAGATGCTCCCAATGACTATGATACTCTAAATCTGAGTTGAGGTACTAAAGGAAGAAGATGGTCTAGAATGGCTATGTGAAGGGAAATTCTCCAAGAGCTCTAATACCATGTAAGAATTTTCCTTAGGGAAAAATTCAGCTAAGATCGTAGAACTCAAACACAAGCACAACTGTAGACCAAGAAAAGAGTTTGATCAATATATCAAAGTATGTCCTCATACATTGCTCTATATTGTATGTACAAACACATTAGGAGTGTCTATATATAAAGGCCTCTTAGAAAGAACGTAGAATGTCCCTAGAAAGAACCAAGAGATAAGATAAGCATGACAACTAAGCAAACGTCTTATCCATCATTCTAGATGATAGGATAAGGATGATGAGGTGTATCTCAAACTCAAATATATGTAACCCATGATTTAATTTAATACTCCCTTTAAGAAGTAAACATTGTATCCTCCTAACGAGGTTATATTAATAATTAGATATTTCAAGCATTGTAAAATAATTTATTATCAATTTCTCTTTCTTGTAAAATAATTTTAAGCTCAAAGCTCCCCATATTAATACATTAGCGATAGGGACATGATTTATAATTTTAAAGTTCTAAAGGGAAAAAAAAACATAAATCATCCATTCATAATAGAGTGCTCCCTTAAATAGAATAAATGTTAATGATAACCCCCAAGAAAATAGGACTCAATATAATCTCTTTTCGAAGTGTCATCCCCTCCAAATATATTTAAACATTTTCCCTATTCTTATTCAAATTTACTTATCTTGACATGTTGTTGCATAAATAAAAGTACATACTTTTATCCTACCAATTTTATTTTTAATTGTCTTGGCCCTTCAATATGAGTGTTTTGATACAAATGTACCTTATCTTAATCATTTAATTAACTATTTAAAAAATACTTTCACAAACATTACCTTGGCCAATTTAAAATAATCTGAGAGTTTAGATCTTATTAATTACTATTAGTTACTTTATTATACAACATTATCATCCATATAATATTTTACCATTGGTCTTTATATATCTAATTTTCTTCTATTGGTATAAGATAAATTATGATATCCTAAATTCCCCAAGTCTTTCACTAATAATATCACCATTTTACATTTAACTATCACCCTTTTTAAATAATGTACAATTACTTTATAATCATATTCCCTAATAGACATTGTTAAATAAATAAAATAGAACACTAAATGGGATTTTTATCTATTTTTTTTATTAATGAGCAACCCTAATTAGGGCTTTTCCTTTATCTCTTCTAGCATGAAGGGTGGTCCCCTTTTCAAATTTCATTCTTAATTGTAGTTCCCAAAAACAATCTTAGTTCACATTTGATGCAGGAGCATCCAGAGGTATAAGGGCAATCTTGTGCCACCCAAAAAAATGTAATTAGACTTTGTTTCTGTTTCATGTGTTTTCATTTTTGGATACCCATTTGGGTCAAGTAAAGGTTCCAACTCTCACAGTTTCACTATCAGTGTTCTAGGATAGAGTATTTGAAAACCTTGGGATACGTGTAAATGCCAAAAAAAATAGGAGTATATAATTGATCCATCATTTTGGTGAACTAGAAGGTGTAAATTGGCCAGATGAGAGTAATTGTAAATTAGAGCATTCCAGAAAAAGAATCAGGTCAAAAGGCCCCACGGTTTGAAAGATATCACAATTTTTTGAGTTTTGGAGACCTCCTAAGAATGCTTCAAAGTTACGTTAGGGGCATTAAATGACCTCAAAAAGGGTCAAAAAATGGGGGATGAGCAAAGTTGGTCTGTAGGGCTATAGAGCGCTTCGAGAGCTTTTCAAAAATGTAAACGGTTTGTCAATTGGAGCTACGGTTCAAAAGTTATGCCTCCCGGAAGTTCGGTTACCTTTTCTGGATTCTTCTAGATTTGCGTCAACTTCTAACGTGGCTTCTAGAGCCTTCTATTTGGTCGGTGGATGCCTACTAGCACTTTCTAGAATATATTCCTAGTCTTTAACCCTCCGGGGTCTATTTAAAGACATTTTTGGCATTGTAAAAGGTAGTTCGGAGTCGAGTTTGAGAGGAGGTACTGAAAGGAGAAATTATCTCCAGATTTATGTTATTGTAAGCCGATAGGGCATGTTATGAAGTCTATTTTCCCTGTACTGAATGTACTAGCTTATTTTTACAATTAATACAATTTCCCTTTTCCTATTGTGTCCATTCTGTGTATGGGTTGTGTTCCCATCAAGTGGTATTAGAGTTGGTTTTCCTGAGTGTGTAGACAGAGCGTCGACTGTGAGGCAGTTTGCACCAGGACTATGTGGTTGTAGTTTTGAGTTAAGAAAATGCCTCCATGAAGAGAGCGTGGTGGAAGGGCCAGAGCTGTTAATCCTGAGGAGGTTAGAGCCCTATAAAGGCAGGTAAAAGCATTGCAGGAGGAGCTCCGTAAAGGAACAAATGTTGCCGCAGGTGACAACAATGAGGATGACAACGAAGAAGAAGAAATTGGACCAGAAGGGGAATTTGACAGGGAAGTTCTAAATCAGGCAGAGGAAAGGCTTTTTAGGGCCATTACTAAATTTGGAAAAAGACCTACAATTGATGTGGGTGTATTTTCAAGAAATCTGAAACTAGATGAGTTGATCGACTGGATCAATGAACTGGAAGAATACTTTGAGTATGAGGATATCAAGGACCTAGATAGGGTTAAGTTTGCAAAGGCCAAACTGAAAGGCCATGCCAAAATCTAGTGGCAAGAGGTTCAATTAGAAAGAAATAGAAGAGGAAAGGAGAAGATCACAAGGTGGGAGCATGGTGGAAAAATTGAAGAAGCAGTTCATTCCTATGGACTACGAGCTTGATTTGTTTAAGAAGATGCATGGGCTAAAGCAAGCAGGAAGATTAGTCCAAGAATATACAAAGGAGTTTTATCAACTTTTGATTAGAGCAGGGCATGTAGAAGCAAATAAGGAGAAGGTTGCTCATTATATCAGTGGGTTACGACCTACCATCCAGGAGGAATTAAGTCTGGTAAGAATGACCAGCGTTGAAGAGGCATACTAGTTTGCCCTACGAGTTGAAGAGAAGCAGAATAAGAGGTTTGAAGGGAGACAAAGAGGGTGTTGTCAAGGAGGAAGGGGAAGTGGTAGGTCATCTAGAGGTCGAAATGATACCCAAAAGAAAAATGAAGATGTGGCTACTAGTAGGAACCAGAGGAATGAGGGTTTCAACCGCTCCTGTGATCAAGACTTTGCAAATCAGAGAGGAAGAGGTAGAGGATGTGGACAAGGAAGAGGAGGCTTTCATGGTACCTATTTCCATTGCAATGAAGAAGGTCATCATTCCTTTGAATGCCCTCAATGAAAAGGAAGGAAAGATAGGAGAGCTGAGGGCCAAGCTAGGGTTGCTCATGTGGATGAAGATGCACAATCTTCATATTTAGAGGATGTAGAAAGAGGAGAGACCTTGGTGAATGAAAGGGTCCTACTAAGTGGTGAGATTGAACCAGGACAAAGGAGGAGTTTGTTTTGTACTAGATGCAAGTGTGAGGATAAATGTTGTGACGTGATCATTGATGGTGGTAGCACTGATAACTTGGTATCAGAAGAGATGGTCTCTAAGATGAAGCTCAAGAAGGAGAGACATCCCTAGCCCTATCGAATTTCTTGGGTAAAAGATGATCATAAGGTCTTGGTAAGTGAACAATGTCTCATGAAATTCAAAATTGGGAGTTACCATGATGAAGTTCTCTGTGGTGTTATTCCAATGGATGTTTTCCATCTATTGTTGGGTAGACCATGGCAGTTTGATAGACATGCAGTACATGATGGTCGTGCAAACACATATTCTCTAATAAAGGATGGAGTTCACCACAAACTGAAGCCCATGAAAAATGAAGTTGAAAAGGTATGTAGTAGTGCTAGGATTTGTATTGTTGATGGAAGGAAGTTGTTAGATGGAATGAAACATCAACGTATGTGCTATGCTTTGATTCCTAGGAAAGATAAATAAGGTAGTAGTGAAATACCACTTGAAGTTTCAAATTTACTTGGTGAATTTCGAGATATTATCTTTGATAATGTTCTAGAAGGATTGCCACCAGTAAGGCAAATCAGTCATCAGATAGATCTGATTCCAGGAGCAAGTTTTCCTAACAAGGCTGCTCACAGGATGACTCCTACTGAGACAGAGGAGCTAAACAGACAGGTTAAGGAGCTGTTGAGGAAGGGCTTGATTTGGGAGAGCCTAAGTCCATGTGTAGTAACTGTAGTACTCACACCAAAGAAGGATGGAGAGTGGAGGATGTGTATAGATTCTTGAGCTATAAATAGGATAACCATCAAGTACCAATTTCCTTTGCGAAGGATGGATGATCTTATGGACTGCTTGAGTGGAGCTCAGTACTTCACAAAGATAGATCTCAAGAGTGACTATCATCAGATTAAAATACGAGAAAGAGATGAGTGGAAAATAGCCTTCAAGACTAAGGAGGGTCTTTATGAGTGGTTAGTCATGCCCTTTGGATTGACAAACGCCCCAAGCACCTTCACGTGGCTTATGAATGAGGTACTTAAGAAGTTCTTGGAAAAATTTGTTATTGTCTATTTGGATGATATTTTAATTTTCAGCAAGACTTTGGAAGAACATTTATTGCATATTCATAGTGTCCTTGAAAGGTTAAGGGAACATAAACTATTAATTAATTTGAAGAAGTGTATCTTTGCAAAAAGGGAGTTAGTCTATTTGGGGTTTGTTATATCACCTGAAGGTCTCAAACTGGATCCAGAGAAGGTAAAAGCCATCTTGGAATGGCCTACTCCAAGGTCTGCTACTGAGGTAAGATTATTTCATGGTCTAGTCAGTTTTTACAGGAAGTTTATTAAGAAATTTAGTGGCATATGTGCACCCCTAACTGACACAATAAGAGGGGATATAAAAGAGTTCAAAAGGATTGCAGCAGCTGTGAGAAGTTTTGAATTACTAAAGAAGAAGGTGATAGAACAACCTATGTTGGCACTTCTAGATTTTAGAAAGGTGTTCCAGGTGGATTGTGATGCAAGTGGCAGTGCTATTGGGGCTGTATTAAGCCAAGAAGGTAAGCCTATTGCATATTTTAGTGAAAAATTGAATGATGCAAAGAAGAAGTATTCGGTTTATGATCAAGAGTTATATGCAATAGTTCAGGCCTTAAAGAAATGGAGGCATTATTTATTGCGAAAGGAATTTTTTTTGTATACTAATCATCAGACATTATAGTACCTAAATAGCCAAGGTAAATTGAATCAGAGGCATATGAAGTGGGTAGAGTTCTTTCAGAGTTATACATTTGTGTTGAAGCATAGAAGTGGAAAATCTAATAGGGTTGCAGATGCACTAAGTAGGAGATAGTTGTTGCTTACAGTAATGCAGGTTGAAGTAGTTGGGTATGATGAACTCAAGAATTTGTACATTAAGGATCTTGATTTTGTTGAAGCATGGAAAGCTTGTAAAGAGCCTGTTGTTGTAGATAGAACCAAGTGGTTAGACTATTTGATTCAGGATGGCATGTTGTTCAAGGGTAGTCAATTGTGCATTCCAAGGAGTTCCATGAGGGAAAATATGATTAAGGAGAAATATAGTGGAGGGATGGCAGGACATTTTGGTTGAGATAAGACCATTTCCATTCTTAGAGAACATTATTTTTGGCCTGAGATTTCACAGGATGTGAAGAAGTTTGTACAGAGTTGCCAGGTTTGTCAAGTTGCCAAGGGATTTAGTCACAATACTGGACTATATCAGCCATTGCTTGTTCCATCAAGGCCATGGGAGGACATAAGTATGGATTTTGTTCTTGGATTGCCAAGGACACAAAGGGGTAATGACTCAGTATTTGTGGTGGTTGATAGGTTCTCCAAAATGGCACATTTTATTCCATGCCACAAGACTCATGATGTTGTCCATATTGCAAAGTTGTTTTTCAGAGAGGTGGTAAGACTACATGGTCTTCCAAGGAGTATAGTTTCTGATAGAGATACTAAATTTGTGGGGTATTTCTAGAGGACATTGTGGAAAAAGTTGCGAATAGATTTGAAATTTAGTTCCACACATCATCCACAAACTGATGGCCAAACAGAAGTGGTAAACAGAAGTCTGGGCAATTTGCTAAGATGTTAAGTTGGGGATAAGCCCAAGGGATGAGATTTGATTCTACCACAATTATAGTGTCTACATGAGGAAGTTCGAGCACACATTACCAAGATGAATCAAGAGTATAAAGCTAGGGCTGATCAAAGGAGAAGACATAAGGAATTCCAAGAAGGGTATCTAGTCATGGTGCAATTACGAAAAGAAAGATTTCCAACTGGTGCTTACAACAAGCTGAAAATGAAGAAATTTGGCCCTTGCAAAATTCTGAAAAAACATGACCCAAGAAATGCATATGAGGTGGAGCTGTCAGATGGTGTTCACATTTCTCCTATTTTCAACATTGCGAACTTAACAGAGTATCATGATGATAGTGTAGATGAGGAGCTGGTGTTAGAGCAATGTCCAATTCCTACTTCTAAGAAGGAGGAGATAGAAGACATTCTAGATCATCATGTGGGTAGAAGTACCAGAGACAAGTAGTATGAAGAGTACTTGGTCAAGTGGAAAGGACAGCCGATCGAGGACTCAACTTGGATTTCAGCAGCTGAGCTTTCCCATTTGGGATTTCCTCTACCATTCATAAAGTGAAAGGGTCACTTTTTAATCTACCCTGGGTGTCTGATGCAGGAGCATCCAGAGGTATAAGGGAAATCTTGTGTCACCCAAAAAAATGTACTTAGACTTAGTTTTTGTTTCATATGTTTTCATTTTTGGATACCCATTTGGGTCAAATAAAGGTTCCAACTCTCACAATTCCACTATCAGTGTTCTAGGATAGAGTATTTGAACACCTTGGGATATGTGTAAATGCTTTAAAAAATAGGAGTATGTAATTGATCCATCATTTTGGTGAACTAGAAGGTGTAAATTGGCCAGATGAATATAATTGTAATTTAGAGCATTCCAAAAAAAAGAATTAGGTCAAAACGCCCCATGATTTGAAAGTTATCACAGTTTTTCAAGTTTTGAAGACCTCCTAAGAACGCTTCAATGTTAGGTTAGGGGCATTAAATGACCTCAAAAAGGGTCCAAAAATGGGGGATGAGTGAAGCTATCCATTGGGCTATAGAGCACTTTGACAACTTTTCAAAAATGTAAACAGTTCGTCAATCGGAGCTACGGTTCAAAAGTTATGCCTCCCGAAAGTTCGGTTATCATTTCTGGATTCTTCTAGATTTGCGTCAACTTCTAACGCAGCTTTTGGAGCCTTCTATTTGGTCAGTGGATGCCTACTAGCACTTTCTAGAATGTATTCCTAGTCCTTAACCCTCCAGGGTCTATTTAAGGACATTTCTGGCATTGTAAAAGGTAGTTCGGAGTGGAGTTTGAGAGGAGGTACTAAAAGGAGAAATTATCTCCAGATTTATGTTATTGTAAGCACATAGGGCATGTTATGAAGTCTATTTTTTTTGTACTGAATGTACTAGCTTATTTTCATAGTTAATACAATTTCCCTTTTCTTGTTGTGTCCATTCTATGTTTGGGTTGTGTTCCCATCAAGTGGTATCAGAGTTGGTTTTCTTGAGTGTGTAGACAGAGCACTGACTGTGAGGCAGTTAGCACCAGGACTGTGTAGTTGTGGATTTGAGTTAAGAAAATGCCTCCATGAAGAGAGCATGGTTGAAGGGTCAGAGCTGTTAATCCTGAGGAGGTTAGAGCCCTCCAAAGCTAGGTACAAGCATTACAGGAGGAGCTCCGTAGAAGAACAAATGTTGCCGCAAGTGACAATAGTGAGGATGAAAATGAAGAAGAAGAAATTGGACTAGAAAAGGAATTTGATGGGGAAGTTCTGAATCAGGTAGAGGAAAGGCTTTTTAGGGCCATTACTAAATTTGGAAAAAGACCTACAATTGATGTGGGTGTATATTCAGGAAATCTGAAACCAGATGAGTTAATCGACTGGATCAATGAATTGGAAGAATACTTTGAGTATGAGGATATCAGGGACCTAGATAGGGTTAAGTTTGCAAAGGCCAAACTGAAAGGCCATGCCAAAATCTAGTGGCAAGAGGTTCAATTGGAAAGAAACAGAAGAGGAAAGGAGAAGATCACAAGGTGGGATCGCATGGTGGACAAATTGAAGAAGCAGTTCATTCCTGTGGACTACGAGCTTGATTTGTTTAAGAAGATGCATGGGCTAAAGCAAGTAGGAAGATTAGTCCAAGAATATACAAAGGAGTTTTATCAACATTTGATAAGAGCAGCGCATGCAGAAGCAAATAAGGAGAAGGTTGCTCATTATATCAGTGGGTTGCGACCTAGCATCCAGGAGGAATTAAGTCTAGTAAGAATGACCAGCATTGAAGAGGCATACCAGTTTTCCCTATGAGTTGAAGAGAAGCTGAATAAGAGGTTTGAAGGGAGACAAAGAGGGCATGTCAAGGAGGAAGGGGAAGTGGTAGGTCATCTAGAGGTCAAAATGAAACCCAAAAGAAAAATGAAGATGTAGGTACTAGCAGGAACCAAAGGAATGAGGGTTTCAACCGCTCCCGTGATCAAGACTTTGGAAATCAGAGAGGAAGAAGTAGAGGAAATGGACAAGGAAGAGGAGGCTTTTTTGGTACCTATTTCCATTACAATGAAGAAGGTTATTGTGCCTTTGAATGCCCTCAATGACAAAGAAGGACATATAGGAGAGCTGAGGGCCAAGCTAGGGTTGCTCATGTGGATGAGGATGCACAATCATCACATTTAGAGGATGTAGAAAGAGGAGAGACCTTGGTGAATGAAAGGGTCCTACTAAGTGGTGAGATTGAACTAGGACAAAGGAGGAGTTTGTTTTGTACCAGATGCAAGTGTGAGGATAAATGTTGTGACGTGATCATTGATGGTGGTAGCACAGATAACTTGGTATCAGAAGAGATGGTCTCTAAGCTAAAGCTCAAGAGGGAGAGACATCCCTAGCCCTATCGGATTGCTTGGGTAAAAGATGATCATAAGGTCTTGGTAAGTGAACAATGTCTCATAGAATTCAAAATTGGAACTTACCATGATGAAGATCTCTGTGATGTTATTCCAATGGATGTTTTCCATCTATTGTTGGGTAGACCATGGCAGTTTGATAGACATGCAGTACATGATGGTCGTGCAAACACATATTCTCTAACAAAGGATGGAGTTCACCACAAACTGAAGCCCATGAAAAAGGAAGGTGAAAAGGTATGTAGCAGTGCAAGGATTTTTCTTGTTGATGGAAGGAAGTTTTTAGATGGAATGAAACATCAGCGTATGTGCTATGCTTTGATTCCTAGGATAGATAAAGAAGGTAGTAGTGAAATGCCACTTGAAGTTTTAGATTTACTAGGTGAATTTGGAGATATTATCTCTGATAATGTCTTAGAAGGATTACTACCAATAAAGAAAATTAGTCATCAGATAGATTTGATTCCAGGAGCAACTTTTCCTAACAAGGCTGCTCACAGGATGACTCCTACCTAAATAGAGGAGCTAAACAGACAGGTTTAGGAGCTGTTGAGGAAGGGCTTGATTCAGGAGAGCCTAATTCCATGTGCAGTACTTATAGTACTCGCACAAAAGAAGGATGGAGAGTGGAGGATGTGTACAAATTCTCGAGCTATAAATAAGATAACCATCAAGTAGCAGTTTCTTTTGCCAAGGATGGATGATCTTATGGACTATTTGAGTGGAGCTCAGTACTTCACAAAGATAGATCTCAAGAGTGGCTATCATCAAATATGAATACAAGAAGGAGATGAGTGGAAAAAAGCCTTCAAGATGAAGGAGGTTCTTTATGAGTGGTTAGTCATGCCCTTTGGATTGACAAACGCCCCAAGCACCTTCATGCGGCTTATGAATGAGGTACTTAAGAAGTTCTTGGGAAAATTTGTTATTGTCTATTTGGATGATATTTTAATTTTTAGCAAGACTTTGGAAGAAAATTTATTGCATATTCATAGTGTCCTTGAAAGGTTAAGGGAAGAGAAACTGTTAATTAATTTGAAGAAGTGTATCTTTGCAAAAAGGGAGTTAGTCTATTTGAGGTTTGTTATATCACCTGAAGGTCTCAAAATGGATCCAAATAAGGTAAAAGCCATCTTGGAATGGCCTACTCCAAGGTCTGCTATTGAGGTAAGATCATTTCATGGTCTGGTTAGGTTTTACAGGAAGTTTATTAAGAATTTTAGTGGCATATGTGCACCCCTAACAACACAATAAGAGAGGATAGAAAAGAGTTCAAATGGACTGCAGCAGCTACGACAAGTTTTGAATTACTGAAGAAGAAGGTGACACAACAACTTGTGTTGGCACTTCTAGATTTTAGAAAGGTGTTCCAGGTGGATTGTGATGCTAGTGGCAGTGCTATTGGGGCTGTATTAAGCCAAGAAGGTAAGCCTATTGCATATTTTAGTGAAAAATTGAATGATGCAAAGTAGAAGTATTATGTTTATGATCAAGAGTTCTATACAATAGTTCAGGCCTTAAAGAAATGGAGGCATTATTTATTGCGAAAAGAATTTGTTTTGTATACTGATCATCAGGCATTACAGTACCTAAATAGTCAAGGTAAATTGAATCAGAGGCATATGAAATTGGTAGAGTTCTTGTAGAGTTATACATTTGTGTTGAAGCATAGAAGTGGAAAATCTAACAGGGTTGCAGATGCACTAAGTAGGAGACAGTTGTTGCTTACAGTAATGCAGGTTGAAGTAGTTGGGTTTGATGAACTCAAGAATTTGTACCCTGAGGATCCTAATTTTGTTGAAGCATGGAAAGCTTGTAAAGAGCCTTTTTCTGTAGATAGAACCAAGTGGTTAGACTATTTGATTCAGGATGGCATGTTGTTCAAGGGTGGTCAATTGTGCATTCCAAGGAGTTCCATGAGGAAAAATTTGATTAAGGAGAAACACAGCGGAGGGATGGCAGGACATTTTGGTCGAGATAAGGCCATTGCCATTCTTAGAGAACATTATTTTTGGCCTCAGATTTCACAGGATGTGAAGAAGTTTGTACAGAGTTGCCAAGTTTGTCAAGTTGCCAAGGGATTTAGTCATAATACTGGACTATATCAGCCACTACCTGTTCCATCAAGACCATGGAAAGACATAAGTATGGATTTTGTTCTTGGATTTCCAAGGACAAAAAGGGGTAATGAATTAGTATTTGTGGTAGTTGATAGGTTCTCCAAAATGGCACATTTCATTCCATGCCACAAGACTCATAATGTTGTCCATATATCAGACTTGTTTTTCAGAGAAGTGGTAAGACTACATGGTCTTCCAAGGAGTATAGTTTCTGACAAAGATAATAAATTTGTGGGGTATTTTTGGAGGACATTGTGGAAAAAGTTGAGAATAGACTTGAAATTTACTTCCACACATCACCCACAAACTGACGGCCAAACAGAAGTGGTAAACAGAATTATGGGCAATTTACTAAGATGTTTAGTTGGGGATAAGCCCAAGGGATGGGATTTGATTCTACCACAAGCAGAGTTTGCTTACAATAAATCTATATATAGGAGTACTGGAAAATCACCATTCCAAATTGTATATGGAAGTAGTCCAAGGACTGCATCAGAATTGAGGAAGATAGAGCAAGGGGAGAGGACAAGTGTTGCAGCTGAAGAGTTTGTTGAACATATCAAGCGTCTACATGAGGAAGTTCAATCACACATTACCAAGATGAATCAAGAGTATAAAGCTAGGGCTGATCAAAGGAGAAGACATAAGTAATTCCAAGTAGGGGATCTAGTCATGGTGCACTTATGAAAAGAAAAATTTCTAGCCAGTACTTACAACAAGCTGAAAATGAAGAAATTTGGCCCCTACAAAATTTCAAAGAAACATGACTCAAGAAATGCATATGAGGTGGAGCTGCCAGATAGTGTTCACATTTCTCCTATTTCCAACATTACAAACTTAACAGAGTATCATGATGATGGTGCAGATGAGGAGCTGGTGTTAGAGCAATGTCCAATTCCTACTTCTAAGAAGGAGGAGATAGAAGACATTCTAGATCATCGTGTGGGTAGAAGTACCAGAAATAGGCATTATGAAGAGTACTTGGTCAAGTGGAAGGAATGGCTGATCGAGGACCCAAAAAAACATACTTAGACTTAGTTTCTGTTTCATGTGTTTTCATTTCTAGATACCCATTTGGGTCAAATAAAGGTTCCAACTCTCAGAGCTCCACTATCAGTGTTCTAGGATAGAGTATTTGAACACCTTGGGATACATGTAAATGCCAAAAAAAATAGGAGTATGTAATTGATCCATCATTTTGGTGAACTAGAAGGTGTAAATTGGCCAAATGAATGTAATTATAATTTAGAGCATTCCAGAAAAAGAGTCAGGTCAAAAGGCCCCATGGTTTGAAAGTTATCACAGTTTTTCAAGTTTTGGAGACCTCCTAAGAATGCTTCAAAGTTAGGTATGGGGCGTTAAATGACCTCGGAAAGGGTCAAAAAATGGGGGACAAGTGAAGCTTTCCATAGGGCTATAGAGTGCTTCGAGAGCTTTCCAGAAATGTAAACAGTTCGTCAATTGGAGCTATAGTTCAAAAGTTATGCCTCTTGAAAGTTTGATTACTATTTCTGGATTCTTCTAAATTTGTGTCAACTTCTAACGTGGCCTCTGGAGCCTTCTATTTGGTCAGTGGATGCCTACTAGCACTTTCTAGAATTTATTTCTAGTCCTTAACCCTCAGGGGTCTATTTAAGGACATTTCTGGCATTGTAAAAGGTAGTTCAGAGTGGAGTTTGAGAGGAGGTACTGAAAGAAGAAATTATCTCCATATTTATGTTATTGTAAGCCCATAGGGCATGTTGTGAAGTCTATTTTCTCTGTACTGAATGTACTAGCTTATTTTCACAGTTATTACAATTTCCCTTTTCTTGTTGTGTCCATTCTATGTTTGGGTTGTGTTCCCATCAAGTGGTATCAGAGCTGGTTTTCCTGAGTGTGTAGATAGAGCACCGACTGTGAGGCAGTTTGCACCAGGACTGTGTGGTTGTGGGTTTGAGTTAAGAAAATGCCTCCACGAAGAGAGCGTGGTGGAAGGGTCGGAGCTGTTAATCTTGAGGAGGTTAGAGCCCTCCAAAGGTAGGTACAAGCATTGCAGGAGGAGCCCCGTAGAGGAACAAATGTTGCCGTAGGTGACAATAGTGAGGATGACAATGAAGAAGAAGAAATTGGACAAGAAGGAGAATTTGACAGGAAAGTTCTGAATTAGGCAGAGGAAAGGCTTTTTAGGGCCATTACTAAATTTTTGAAAAGACCTACAATTGATATGTGTGTATTTTCAAGAAATTTGAAACTAGATGAGTTGATCGACTGGATCAATGAACTGGAAGAATACTTTGAGTATGAGGATATCAGGGACCCAGATAGGGTTAAGTTTGCAAAGGCCAAACTGAAGGGCCATGCCAAAATCTGGTTGCAAGAGGTTCAATTGGAAAGAAATAGAAGAGGAAAGGAGAAGATCACAAGGTGGGATCGCATGGTGGACAAATTGAAGAAGCAGTTCATTCCTGTGGACTACGAGCTTGATTTGTTTAAGAAGATGCATGGGCTAAAGAAAGAAGGAAGATCAGTCCAAGAATATAAAGAGGAGTTTTATCGACTTTTGATTAGAGTAGGGCATGCAGAAGTAAATAAGGAGAAGGTTTCTCGTTATATCAGTGGGTCGCAAGCTAGCATCCAGGAGGAATTAAGTTTGGTGAGAATGACCAGCATTGAAGAGGCATACCAGTTTACCCTACGAGTTGAAGAGAAGCTAAATAAGAGGTTTGAAAGGAGACAAAGAGGGCATGGTCAAGGAGGAAGGGGAAGTGGTAGGTCATCTGGAGGTCGAAATGAAACCCAAAAGAAAAATGAAGATGTGGGTACTAGCAGGAACTAGAGGAATAAGGGTTTCAACCGCTCCCGTGATCAAGACTTTGCAAATCAGAGAGGAAGAGGTAGAGGATGTGGAAAAGGAAGAGGAGGCTTTCATGGTACCTGTTTCCATTTTAATGAATAAGGTCATCATGCCTTTGAATGCCCTCAATGATAAGGAAGGATAGATAGGAGAGCTGAGGGCCAAGCTAGGGTTGCTCATGTGGATGAGGATGCACAATCATCACATTTAGAGGATGTAGAAAGAGGAGAGACCTTGGTGAATGAAAAGGTCCTACTAATTGGTGAGATTGAACCAGGACAAAGGAGGAGTTTGTTCCATACCAGATGCAACTGTGAGGATAAATGTTGTGACATGATCATTGCTAGTGGTAGCACTGATAACTTGGTATCAAAAGAGATGGTCTCTAAGCTGAAGCTCAAGAGGGAGAGACATCCCCAGCCCTATCAGATTGCTTGGGTAAAAGATGATCATAAGGTCCTGGTAAGTGAACAATGTCTTGTGAAATTCAAAATTGGGACTTACCATCATGAAGTTCTCTGTGATGTTATTCCAATGGACGTTTCCCATCTATTGTTGGGTAGACCATGGCAGTTTGATAGACATGCAGTACATGATGGTCGTGCAAACACATATTCTCTAACAAAGGATGGAGTTTGCCACAAACTGAAGCCCATGAAAAAGGAAGGTGAAAAGGTATGTAGCAGTGCTAGGATTTGTCTTGTTGATGGAAGGATGTTTTAAGATGGAATGAAACATTAGCGTATGTGCTATGCTTTGATTCCTAGGAAAGATAAAGAGGGTAGTAGTGAAATACTACTTGAAGTTTCAGATTTACTAGGTGAATTTGGAGATATTATCTCTGATAATGTTCTAGAAGGATTGCCACCAGTAAGGAAAATCAATCATCAGATAGATTTGATTCCAGGAGCAAGTTTTCCTAACAAGGTTGCTCACAGGATGACTCCTATTGAAATAGAGGATCTAAAGAGATAGGTTCAGGAGCTATTGAGGAAGGGCTTGATTCGGGAGAGCCTAAGTCCATGTGCAATACCTACACTACTCACACTAGAGAAGGATGGAGAGTGGAGGATGTGTACAGATTCTCAAGCTATAAATAAGATAACCATCAAGTACCGGTTTCCTTTGCGAAGGATGGATGATCTTATGGACTACTTGAGTGGAGCTCAGTACTTCACTAAGATAGATCTCAAGAGTAGCTATCATTAGATATGAATACGAGAAGAAGATGAGTTGCAAATAGCCTTCAAGACCAAGGAGGGTCTTTATGAGTGCTTAGTCATTCCCTTTGGATTGACAAACGCCCCAAGCACCTTCATGCGGCTTATGAATGAGGTACTTAAGAATTTCTTAGGAAAATTTGTTATTGTCTATTTGGATGATATTTTAATTTTCAGCAAGACTTTGGAAGAACATTTATTGCGTATTCATTGTGTCCTTGAAAGGTCAAGGGAAGAGAAATTGTTAATTAATTTGAAGAAGTGTATCTTTGCAAAAAGGGAGTTAGTCTATTTGGGGTTTGTTATATCACCTGAAGGTCTCAAAATGGATCTAGAGAAGGTAAAAGCCATCTTGGAATGGCCTACTCCAAGCTCTGCTACTCAGGTAAGATCATTTCATGGTCTGGTTAGTTTTTACAGGAAGTTTATTAAGAAGTTTAGTGGCTTATGTGCACCCCTAACTGACACAATAAGAGGGGATAGAAAAGAGTTCAAATGGACTGTAGCAGTTGCAAGAAGTTTTGAATTATTGAAGAAGAATGTGACAGAACAACCTATGTTGGCACTTCTAGATTTTAGAAAGTTGTTCTAGGTGGATTGTGATGCAAGTGGCAGTGCTATTGGGGCTGTATTAAGCCAAGAAGGTAAGCCTATTGCATATTTTAGTGAAAATTTGAATGATGCAAAGAAGAAGTCTTATGTTTATGATCAAGAGTTATATGCAATAGTTCAGGCCTTAAAGAAATGGAGGCATTATTTATTGCCAAAGGAATTTGTTTTGTATACTGATCATCAGGCATTACAGTACCTAATAGGCATATGAAGTGGGTAGAGTTCTTGCAGAGTTATACATTTGTGTTGAAGCATAGAAGTGGAAAATCTAACAGTGTTGCAGATGCACTAAGTAGGAGATAGTTGTTGCTTATAGTAATGCAGATTGAAGTAGTTGGGTTTGATGAACTCAAGGACTTGTACCCTGAGGATCCTGATTTTGCTAAAGCATGAAAAACTTGTAAAGATCCTGTTGTTGTAGATAGAACCAAGTGGTTAGACTATTTGATTCAGGATGGCATGTTGTTCAAGGGTAGTCAATTATGCATCCCAAGGAGTTCTATGAGGGAAAATTTGATTAAGGAGAAACACAGCGAAGGGATGGTAGCACATTTTGGTCGAGATAAGACCATTGCCATTCATAGAGAACATTATTTTTGGCCTGAGATTTCACAGGATGTGAAGAAGTTTTTACAGAGTTGCCAGGTTTGTCAAGTTGCCAAGGGATTTAGGCACAATACTAGACTTTATTAGCCATTGCCTGTTCCATCAAGGCCATGGGAGGACATAAGAATGGATTTTGTTCTTGGATTGCCAAGGACACAAAGGGGTAATGACTCAGTATTTGTGGTGGTTGATAGTTTCTCCAAAATGGCACATTTCATTCCATGCCACAAGACTCATGATGCTATCCATATTGCAGACCTGTTTGTCAGAGAGGTGGTAAAACTACATGGTCTTCCAAGGAGTATAGTATCTGATAGAGATACTAAATTTGTGGGGTATTTTTGAAGGACATTGTGGAAAAAGTTGAGAATAGACTTGAAATTTAGTTCCACACATTACCCACAGACTGACGGCCAAATAGAAGTGGTAAACAAAAGTCTGGGCAATTTGCTAAGATGTTTAGGTTGGGATAAGCCCAAGGGATGGGATTTGGTTCTACCACAAGCAGATTTTGCTTACAATAAATCTATAAATAGGAGTACCAAAAAACCACCATTCTAAATTGTATATGGAAGTAGCCCAAGGACTCCACCAGAATTGAGAAAGATAGAGCAAGGGGAGAGGACAAGTGCTGAAGCTAAAGAATTTGCTGAACATATCAAGCATCTACATGAGGAAGTTCAAGCACACATTGCGAAGATGAATCAAGAGTATAAAGCTAGGGCTGATCAAAGGAGAAGACATAAGGAATTCCAAGTAGGGATCTAGTCATGGTGCACTTACAAAAAGAAAGATTTCCAGCTAGTACTTACAACAAGCTGAAAATGAAGAAATTTGGCCTGTGCAAAATTTCAAAGAAACATGACTCAAGAAATGCATATGAGGTAGAGTTGCCAGATGGTGTTCAAATTTCTCCTATTTTCAACATTGTAGACTTAATAGAGTATCATGATGATGGTGCAGATGAGAAGTTGGTGTTAGAGCAATGTCCAATTCCTGCTTCTAAGAAGGAGGAGATAGAAGACATTCTAGATCATCGTGTGGGTAGAAGTACCAGAAACAAGTAGTATGAAGAATACTTGGTCAAGTGGAAAGGATGGCTGATCGAGGACTCAACTTAGATTTCAGCAGCTGAGGTTTCCCATTTGGGATTTCCTCTACCATTCATAAAGTGACAAGGTCACTTTTCAATCTACCCTGGATGTTTGATGCAAGAGCATCCAGAGGTATAAGGGCAATCCTGTGTCACCCAAAAAAATGTACTTAGACTTAGTTTTTGTTTCATGTGTTTTCATTTCTGGATACCCATTTGGGTCAAATAAAGGTTCCAACTCTCACAATTCCACTATCAGTGTTCTAGGATAGAGTATTTGAACACCTTGGGATACATATAAATGTTGAAAAAAATAGGAGTATGTAATTGATCCATCATTTTGGTGAACTAGAAGGTGTAAATTGGCCAGATGAATGTAATTATAATTTAGAGCATTCCAAAAAAAGAATCAGGTCAAAAGGCCCCACGGTTTGAAAGTTATCACAATTTCTTGAGTTTTGGAGACCCCCTAAGAATGCTTCAAAGTTAGGTTAGGGGCATTAAATGACCTTAGAAAGGGTCAAAAAATGGGGGATGATCAAAGCTGTCCCTAGGGTTATAGAGCGCTTTGAGAGCTTTATGTAAATGTAAACGGTTTGTCAATCCGGGCTACGGTTCAAAAGTTATGCCTCCTGGAAGTTCAGTTACCATTTCTGGATTCTTCTAGATTTGTGTCAACTTCTAATGCAGCTTCTAAAGCCTTCTATTTGGTCGGTGGATGCCTACTAGCACTTTCTAGAATGTATTCCTAGTCCTGAACCCTCTGGGGTCTATTTAAGGACATTTTTGGCATTGTAAAAGGTAGTTCGGAGTGGAGTTTGAGAGGAGGTACTGAAAGGAGAAATTATCTCCAGATTTATGTTATTGTAAGCCCATAAGGCATGTTATGAAGTCTATTTTCTCTGTACTTAATGTACTAGCTTATTTTCACAGTTAATACAATTTCCCTTTTCCTGTTGTGTCCATTCTATGTTTGGGTTGTGTTCCCATCAAGTGGTATCAGAGCTGGTTTTCCTGAGTGTGTAGACAGAGCGCCGACTGTGAGGCAGTTTGCACCAGGACTGTGTGGTTGTGGGTTTGAGTTAAGAAAATTTCTCCATGAAGAGAGCATGGTGGAAGGGCCAAAACTGTTAATCCTGAGGAGGTTAGAGCCCCCCAAAGGAAGGTACAAGCATTGCAGAAGGAGCTCCATAGAGGAACAAATGTTGCCACAGGTGACAACAATGAGGATGACAATGAAGAAGAAGAAATTGGACCAGAAGGGGAATTTGACAGGGAAGTTCTGAATCAGGTAGAGGAAAGGCTTTTTAGGGCCATTACTAAATTTGAGAAAAAATCTACAATTGATGTGGGTGTATTTTCAAGAAATTTGAAACCAGATGAGTTGATCGACTAGATCAATGAACTGGAAGAATACTTTGAGTATGAGGATATCAGGGACCCAGATAGGGTTAAGTTTGCAAATGCCAAACTAAAAGGCCATGCAAAAATCTAGTGGCAAGAGGTTCAATTGGAAAGAAATAGAAGAGGAAAGGAGAAGATCACAAGGTGGGATCACATGGTGGAAAAATTGAAGAAGCAATTCATTCTTGTGGACTACGAGCTTGATTTGTTTAAGAAGATGCATGGGCTAAAGCAAGAAGGAAGATCAATCCAAGAATATACAGAGGAGTCTTATCGACTTTTTATTAGAGCAGGGCATGCAGAAGAAAATAAGGAGAAGGTTGCTCGTTATATCAGTGGGTTACGACCTAGCATACAGGAGGAATTAAGTATGGTAAGAATGACCAGCGTTGAAGAGGCATACCAGTTTTCCCTATGAGTTGAAGAGAAGCTAAATAAGAGGTTTGAAGGGAGACAAACAGGGTATGGTCAAGGAGGAAGGGGAAGCGGTAGGTCATCTAGAGGTTGAAATGAAACCCAAAAAAAAAATGAAGATGTGGGTACTAGTAGGAACCAGAGGAATGAGGGTTTCAACCGCTCCCGTGATCAAGACTTTGGAAATTAGAGAGGAAGAGGTAGGGGACATAGACAAGGAAGAACATGCTTTGAAGGTACCTATTTCCATTGCAATGAAGAAGGTCATCGTGCCTTTGAATGCCCTCAATGACAAGGAAGGAAAGATAGGAGAGCTGAGGGCCAAGCTAGGGTTGCTCATGTGCATGAGGATGCACAATCATCACATTTAGAGGATGCAGAAAGAGGAGACATCTTGGTGAATGAAAGGGTCCTACTAAGTGGTGAGATTGAACTAGGACAAAGGAGGAGTTTTTTTTGTACTAGATGCAAGTGTGAGGATAAATGTTGTGGCGTGATCATTGATGGTGGTAGCACTGATAACTCGGTATCAGAAGAGATGGTCTCTAAGTTGAAGCTAAAGAGGGAGAGACATCCCCAGCCCTATTGGATTACTTGGGTTAAAGATGATGATAACATCGTGCTAAGTGAACAATGTCTCATGAAATTCAAAATTGGGAGTTACCATGATTAAGTTCTTTGTGATGTTATTCCAATGGATGTTTGCCATCTATTGTTGGGTAGACCATGGCAGCTTGATAGACATGTAGTACATGATGGTCGTACAAAAACATATTCTCTAACAAAGGATGGAGTTCACCACAAACTGAAGCCCATGAAAAAGGAAGGTGAAAAGGTATGTAGCAGTGCTAGGATTTGTCTTGTTGATGGAAGGAAGTTTTTAGATGGAATCAAACATCAGGATATGTCCTATGCTTTGATTCCTAGGAAAGATAAAGAAGGTAGTAGTGAAATACCACTTGAAGTTTTAAATTTACTAGGTGAATTTGCAAATATTATCTCTGATAATGTTCTAGAAGGATTCCCACCAATAAGGCAAATCAATCATCAGATAGATCTGATTTCAGTAG
This sequence comes from Cupressus sempervirens, assembly GCA_028749045.1. NCBI lineage: Eukaryota > Viridiplantae > Streptophyta > Pinopsida > Cupressales > Cupressaceae > Cupressus > Cupressus sempervirens. The sequence continues at coordinate 103,276,487 of CM053788.1, forward strand.
CAAGTTTTCCTAACAAGGCTGCTCACAAGATGACTCCTACTGAAATAGAGGAGCTAAACAGACAGGTTCAGGAGCTATTGAGGAAGGGCTTGATTCGAGAGAGCCTAACTCCATGTGCAGTACCTACAGTACTCACACCAAAGAAGGATGGAGAGTGGAGGATGTGTACAGATTCTCAAGCTATAAATAGGATAACCATCAAGTACCAGTTTCCTTTGCCAAGGATGGATGATCTTATGGACTGCTTGAGTGGAGCTCACTACTTCACAAAGATAGATCTCAAGAGTGGCTATCATCATATGCAAATACAAGAAGGAGATGAGTGGAAAATAGCCTTCAAGACCAAGGATGGTCTTAATGACTGGTTAGTCATGCCCTTTGGATTGACAAACGCCCTAAGCACCTTCATCCAGCTTATGAATGAGGTACTTAAGAAGTTCTTGGGAAAATTTGTTATTGTCTATTTGAATGATATTTTAATTTTTAGAAAGACTTTGGAAGAACATTTATTGCATATTTGTAGTGTCCTTGAAAGGTTAAGGGAAGAGAAACTATTAATTAATTTGAAGAAGTGTATCTTTGCAAAAAGGGAGTTAGTCTATTTGGGGTTTGTTATATCACCTGAAGGTCTCAAAATGGATCCATAGAAGGTAAAAGCCATCTTGGAATGGCCTACTCCAAGGTCTGCTACTGAGGTAAGATCATAACATGGTCTAGTTAGTTTTTACAAGAAGTTTATTAAGAATTTTAGTGGCATATGTGCACCCCTAACTGACACAATAAGAGGGGATAGAAAAGAGTTCAAATGGACTGCAGTAGCTGCGAGAAGTTTTGAATTACTGAAGAAGAAGGTGACAAAGAAACCTGTGTTGGCACTTCTCAATTTTAGAAAGGTGTTCCAGGTGGATTGTGATGCTAGTGGCAGTGCTATTGGGGCTGTATTAAGCCAAGAAGGTAAGCCTATTGCATATTTTAGTAAAAAGTTGAATGATGCAAAGAAGAAGTATTCTATTTATGATCAAGAGTTCTATGCAATAGTTCAGGCCTTAAAAAAATGGAGGCATTATTTATTGCCAAAGGAATTTGTTTTGTATACTGATCATCAGGCATTGCATTACCTAAATAGCCAAGGTAAATTGAATCAAAGGCATATGAAGTGGGTAGAGTTCTTGCAGAGTTATACATTTGTGTTGAAGCATAGAAGTAGAAAATCTAACAGGGTTGCAGATGCACTAAGTAGGAGATAGTTGTTGCTTATAGTAATGTAGGTCGAAGTAGTTGGGTTTGATGAACTCAAGAATTTGTACCCTGAGGATCCTAATTTTGTTGAAGCATGGAAAGCTTGTAAAGAGCCTGTTGCTATAGATAGAACCAAGTGGTTAGACTATTTGATTCAGGATGTTCAAGGGTAGTCAATTGTGCATTCCAACGAGTTCCATGAGGGAAAATTTGATTAAGGAGAAAAATAGTGGAGGGATGGCAGGACATTTTGGTCGAGATAACACCATTTCCATTCTTAGAGAACATTATTTTTGGCCTCATATTTCGCAGGATGTGAAGAAGTTTGTACAGAGTTGCCAGGTTTGTCAAGTTGCCAAGGGATTTAGTCACAATACTAGACTATATCAGCCATTTCCTGTTCCATCAAGGCCATGGGAGGACATAAGTATGGATTTTGTTCTTGGATTTCCAAGGAAACAAAGGGGCAATGACTCAGTATTTGTGGTTGTTGATAGGTTCTCCAAAATGGCACATTTCATTCCATGCCACAAGACTCATGATACTATCCATATTGCAGACTTGTTTTTTAGAGAGGTGGTAAGACTACATGGTCTTCCAAGGAGTATAGTTTCTAACAGAGATACTAAATTTGTGGGGTATTTCTGGAGGACATTGTGGAAAAAGTTAAGAACAGACTTGAAATTTAGTTCCACACATCACCCACAGACTGATGGCCAAATAGAAGTGGTAAACAAAAGTCTGTGCAATTTGCTAAGATGTTTAGTTGTGGATAAGCCCAAGGGATGGGATTTGATTCTACCACAAGTAGAGTTTGCTTACAATAACTCTATAAATAGGAGTACTAAAAAATCACCATTCCAAATTGTATATGGAAGTAGCCCAAGGACTGCACCAGAATTGAAGAAGATAGAGCAAGGGGAGAGGACAAGTGCTAAAGCTGAAGAATTTGCTAAACATATCAAGCGTCTACATGAGGAAGTTTGAGCACACATTACCAAGATGTATCAAGAGTATAAAGCTAGGGCTATTCAAAGGAGAAGACATAAGGAATTCCAAGTAGGGGATCTAGTCATGGTGCACTTACGAAAAGAAATATTTCCAGTCGGTACTTACAACAAGATGAAAATGAAGAAATTTGGCCCCTGCAAAATTTCGAAGAAACATGACTCAAGAAATGCATATGAGGTGGAGCTGCCATATGGTGTTCACATTTCTCCTATTTTCAACATTGCAGACTTAACAGAGTATCATGATGATGGTACAGATGAGGAGCTGGTGTTAGAGCAATGTCCAATTCCTGCTTCTAAGAAGGAGGAGATAGAAGACATTCTAGATCATTGTGTGGGTAGAAGTACTAGAAACAGGCAGTATGAAGAGTACTTGTTCAAGTGGAAAGGATGGATGATCGAGGACTCAACTTGGATTTCAGCAACTGAGGTTTCCCATTTGAGATTTCCTCTACCATTCATAAAGTGACAGGGTCACTTTTAAATCTACCCCAGATGTCTGATGCAGGAGCATCCAGAGGTATAAGGGCAATCCTGTGTCACCCAAAAAAATGTACTTAGACTTAGTTTCTGTTTCATGTGTTTTCATTCCTGGATACCCATTTGGGTCAAATAAAGGTTCCAACTCTCACAGTTCCACTATGAGTGTTCTAGGATAAAGTATTTGAACACCTTGGGATATGTGTAAATGTCAAAAAAATAGGAGTATGTAATTGATCCATCATTTTGTTGAACTAGAAGGTGTAAATTGGCCAGATGAATGTAACTATAATTTAGAGCATTCCAGAAAAAGAATTAGGTCAAAAGGCCCCACGGTTTGAAAGTTATCATAGTTTTTTGGGTTTTGGAGACCTCTTAAGAATGCTTCAAAGTTAGGTTATGGGCATTAAATGACCTTGAAAAGGGTCAAAAAATGGGGGATGAGCATAGCTATCCATTGGTCTATAGAGCACTTTGAGAGCTTTTTGAAAATGTAAATGGTTCGTCAATCGAAGCTACAGTTCAAAAGTTATGCCTCCCGAAAGTTCAGTTACCATTTCTAGATTCTTCTAGATTTGCGTCAACTTCTAACGCGGCTTCTAGAGCCTTCTATTTGGTCGATGGATGCCTACTAGCACTTTCTAGAATGTATTCGTAGTCCTTAACCCTCCGGGGTCTATTTAAGGATATTTCTGGCATTGTAAAAGGTAGTTCGGAGTTGAGTTTGAGAGGAGATACTGAAAGAAGAAATTATCTCCAGATTTATGTTATTGTAAGCCCATAGGGCATGTTATGAAGTCTATTTTCTCTGTACTGAATGTACTAGCTTATTTTCACAATTAATACAATTTCCCTTTTCCTGTTGTGTCCATTCTGTGTTTGGGTTGTGTTCCCATCAACATTGAAATAACTAAAAGCATTATATTATCAAAGAATCCCTATACAAACCCTAACTAGGGTGTGTAGTATAAACTTACTTTGAGAAACTAGCAAGCCCTAAATTCCACCATACTTTTAGTACCTCTAGATATTTGGTTATTACTTTCCATTCATAAGCTCCACAAAAAATGGGGAGTATTTGATGACATAATTATCTATCTAATTAATTGTGAGTAGGGCTTCTACACTTAAGGATAAATTGTTGAATTGTTACTATAAATGACCCCATAGTATATCAAACTTTCTAGCACTTTTTGCCATAATTGTAAAGAAAAATAATGACAATGAATTAGAAGTTAAGGGATAGTTTATTCCTCTTGTTTGTAGAGAATACATCTATTGGAAAGTTAGAATAATCTTTTAATAAGATTATCCTTGGTTATGAGTTGTTTATGCATGGTTTTCCACCAAAATAAATTGGTCTCAGAAATTAGTTAAGGATTCAAAAAAGAAAACCAATAATATAGAATTGTTTCATTCCTTAATAGAACTTTGTTTGTTGATTTAAAAGAAAACTCTATTTTGTATCCTTTTTGTGAATAAGGGAAGTCCAACCTTCCCTATAATTTTTTGAATCTTCATAGATTTTTGAGTTAGACCAAGTCTATATCGCAATACTACATGAAAACCTTCCATCTTAGCAAAGTTGTAGTGTAACCAGCTACTTATGAACCAAAGACTCAATTTGAAGTGTTCGTCAACTCTTTAAAACTCAAATTATTTGCCAAGGTCTTTTCCTCAACCCAAAACCTAATATTCCTACCATTCACAATCTACCATTTTTGACCTCTGATAAAGACATTGTAGCATTCTATAATGTTATTCCACATTTTAAGATTTGATATTTGGTCCTCATGAAGTTTCATTATCCAAACTTTTGGGAAAGTTTCCATCCCATTTTTGCAAATAGGGAGTTATATAAAGTATATACATTCCTTATTTTTATCCCATAATGCTGCTTTTTTTACACATAGTATCCAAAATAACCAAGGATAATATTTTATTTTCTTTAACTCTAGTCCAAAGTAATTTTATTTGGGTTCTTTAAAGTTTATATGTCCTATTACAATAAAATTTAAAAATATTGAGAAAGTAAACAAGGATACCATAGAGGGAAGATGCTAGAAACTAAATCCTTCCTTAAATTTTTAGAAGCTTTCCTTTCCACCCAACCACCACCTTTATTCTTTTTAGTATGGGATTCCAAAAGTTTGGGGTAATATCCTTGAATGTAAGAGGAATACCAAGATAGGTACTTCAAAAAACATCATATCGATACCCAAATTATTTTTATTGCATTTTATAAGTCCTCTTTTGTGTTGAAGAAGTAGATGCTTCTTTTCTCATGAAATGTGTGTCATCTTGAGACTTTAGCATAATCAAAATAGAATCCTTCATTTTGATAGCATAAACCATAGAATCTATTCAAAATAATATAGTATCATGAGAAACACTCTAGAGAACATAATGAAAAAGAGCAATAAAAGTTTTAATACCCTCTCCCCCACCTAATACTCTTAGTGATGTTAGCATAACATATCCAATTATGGTAGGTGATGTATGATGTTTTCATGAGACATATTTTGCTGCATGATGCTCAATTATTTTGTATTCGTTAATGTCAATTATTTACCTAGTGTTCCTAGTATGTTGTTGAGTATAAAAATGATTTACAAGATGTTGTAGTGAGTGTCAATTGCAGCTATCCTTATAGGAGACTTGGGGATGTCTTTGAACCTAAAATATATGACCACTACTCTTGATGTAATGGTTTGAGAAATCTATTTTTGGATAAAGAGTGGTAATACAACTGCTAGAATAGTTAGTGATAGAGAATACTTTATTTGATTAATATGTCAAATATATGATGAGTTAAGTAGAATGGTCATAGATGTGGGTTGACAACTATGCTTAGATTCTATAATTGCAACCATGATTTATTTAGATAATTGATGAGAAGGTATTTCGATTACAAAGGAGGTTTCTGGATAAAGTTTTTGTGCTCTTGAGTTACTCATGATAGATCTTATATTGATGACTAGTATAGATGATGTGTTGAGTACGTATGAGTTAGTCACAATATGGTGATTTGTGTTAATGATCAGTGCTGATGATTTTGCATTTAAGTGATCAATGGAAGCATGCCATGAAGATTCTAGAATTATTTTTTTGGTTAAAATGTATTTGATTTTTTTCATGAATTTGAATGTAAAATTAATTATGGGATGATGCCGTATAAGAAATTTTTTGTGTGCATCAAGATGTGTGTTTGGGCATGTGGTATGTGACTCTTGTTTTTTAAATTCAAAGTTAAATGTGTTAGGGAAAGTTTCTAGAGGTGGAAGGCTTTAGAGTTTTATGAACATTATATATTTGATGAAGATAAAAGAATTAAGTTTTGACTGTGTAAAGGTCAAATATGAATGTGCAATTAAGATAGGACATATATGAGAATGAAATTAAGTGAATGTGTGAATTACAGTAGATTTAGTTAGGAAAATGATTTATTATTTTAGTGGATGGTTACTCCCTAACAGTTGTAGTAGCAATCTTATCCTTGATTACTAATTCATCCCACCTCTTAGTAATCAAATCCCTAAGGACTAATAAATGACATTATATCATTGGTCCTCCATTATAGTGAATATTAACTACTCGAGGAAAATATCCAAAGATGATGTGAAATGAAGGTCCTATGCTCACAAGGAAGAACTATCTAGTCTAGTACACTAGAATGGAGATCATCTCAAAGGTATGGTAATTCAATATTGGAATCATGTTGTTACAAGGTATACATCCTACAAGAAACATTTATGTAAATCATTATAGGGAGAAACAAGAGCATACTACAACTATGGAAGCCATTGCAAGTACTCTTTCTAGTTCAAAATTCATCAATTCTCAAGATCTAGATATTTCTTAAAATATATGGAAGAAGTTAAATATAATTTATGGTGAATATTTACATGTGTATAAGGCTTAGGTAGATATCCTTAAGGGAAATTTTAATGACATGAGGATGTTAGAAAGTGAGAACATTGAGAAATACAATCAAAGAATCAAAGATGTGGTTAGTTCTATCAGAGGATTTGGTAAACCTCTTGAAGAATAAGATGTCATATGAAAAATTCTAAGAAATTTGTAACCTCAATTTTATATTAGGGTTTCAACTATTTAAGAATTTAGATCTTTAGATAGCATATTTTTTACTCTTGAAATTGATAGGGAAGTTGACAATATTGCAGTTGAATGATTTTGATAATAATATGCCTAAGGTTGAAATTGCATTTAAGTCACTTGTAACTCTTACACCATCAAGGAAAAGAAGGGATGTTTCTAATTATTGTTCTTTCATGATACATTATTTTAATGACTATGAATCCATGATATATAAAGAAAAGGAGCAGGAAGAGATGGGAGAATTTCTTACTAGGAGGTTGCCTAGAGGAAATGGTAAATATAAGGGTAAATTACCTTTATAAATGTTTTCATTTAAAAAGAATAGACATATTGCTTCCATATATCTTGAAAATAATAAGAAAGATAAGACAAGGAAATAAAAGGATAAGATCAAGAAGGCATGTCATTTAGTTGAAGAAGGTGTTACTGATTAAGAGTTTGATGGTAAGGGTGAAGAAGAAATTATTATTTTGATGTTAAGGAGGATGCCTCTTGGTGAGAAAGCATAGTTTCTAGCATGAATCACAATGGATATTGGATAATTGACTATGACTACTCTCATCATATGACTGATGATACAAAAAAATTCATCAAAATAGAAGAATGTGATGATGGAGGATTGGTAAGATTTGGTAATGATTCTTCTTCTTTATTAAAAGATAAAGGGTCTAATGCACTAAACACTAAGACAAATTTTGATGATGTCTATTGGGTTGAAGATCTAAAATATAATTTTTTGAGCATTTCACATTTGAATAATGAAGGTTATGTAATGGAGTTCAATGGAAGTGTGTGCAATATTCTTGGTAAATCAAGAGATTTGATTGCTACTAGTAAAAAAACCAAATATAACATGTTATATCTAAAAACTGCCATTAAAAGTGGTTTGATTGCTAAGGTTGAGGATAGTTGTCTATGCAACAAAATATTTTTTCACATGGTAAAAGTATAAACATGTGTTACCTTTTATAAAGAAAAAGGATGACAACAAGAAAACAACTCAACTTTCATGACATGAAAGTGGCATTTTTGTTATTTTTTTTCGCAAAATTTGTTTGCATTAATTTAATTCATAAAGTACGTTTGTTAATTATGAAAAATATAGGGTGTAGTTTTCATCAAACAAGTATATGCAAATAATTGTTTTTCTCTCAAATGTTAAAATATGTTATAGATGACATGTATATCTAGTGCAGAAAAAATAAAATTTGGTTTTTAATGTATATTTTCTCCATTATAATTACTCAAAATTGAACTTATCAAAAACCAATGATTTTTTCCTCCCATCACAATTTTCTTATCAAATCTACACCATCTTGAAAAAAAATCACATATTCTTGAACATAACTCTCCCCTCTAATGATAAATATAAATTTTAGATTTTTTTGATACTATTTACTATTTTTAAATTTTTTTTTGAAGTAGCATCTTCTTGAATGTTAAAATATCCACTTTCATTACTTGGAAATTATAACATACTATAAATAATCAAAACACTATGAAATTTATATGATGGTGATCTTAAATCGAAAATCTATAAAAGTGTACATTTTTGTGTTTTTGAATAAAGTTGTTTTTCTATGGAGAAATGAGATTTTTGAAAATAGATTATGATGTCCTAACAGGTGATAAGGGTTTGCGCTTTTATCCCAATGTCTTTACTTTGGTAGTTTAATTAAAGTAAGTAAGATGAAAGTTTGAAGAGGATATCCATATCTATCCAAGCCAGATAATGTGATGTGAAAGGATTGTCAATTGGACAAGTTAACTAATTCTAGTTTCATCAATAAGTCATATTCTTCTTAAAGTATTTTGGATTTGGTACATACTAATTTGTTTGGTCTTATGAGAACTTGAAGCTAACATGTTGTTAAATACTCTATGTAATTTATTGATGAGTATTCTAGAATGATGTGGCTTGTGTTTCTAAAGGATAAATTAGAAGATTTTTATATGTTCTAGATATACAGAGAAAGGGTACAGAAGGAGATCAGTAAGAACCTAAAGTGCTTGAGATGAGATAAAGTGGGTGAATTTTCTTTAAATAAGTTTATTGCATATCATGAGGAACAAAGAATCAAAAATAAAATGTTAGCACTAGGAACTCCTTAACAAAATGGTATTGTAAAGAGAAGGAACAAATCAATTACTGAGTGTGTAAGGACAATTATGATTCAAAAAGGGTTGGCACAAATATTTTGGAGAGAAGTCATGAGCACTAAAATCTATACACTAAACTGGGTATAGGTAAAGAAAGGTAAAAGAAAAACTCCTTATGATCTATGAAATGGTCATCACCTTATGTGAACCATTCCAAGGTATTTGGTAGGAAATGTTATGTTAAGAGATATGAGAATACACTCAAGTTTGATCCTAAGAGAAATGAAGTGATATTCCACAAGAAGAAAGGCCTACAAGTGTCTAAACAAGAGAACCAACAAGATAGTAGAGTGTGCAAACATGATAGTCGATGAATTTTCAAAGTAGAATGATGAATCCAATAAGAAGGAACCAAAATATTGCCAAGGAATCTAGTAGAGAAAGATGTTGACAATTAGGAAAGATAATTCAATGAGGAGGAAACTATATGAACAAAAGAAGAATATCCTAGACCTGAACTTGTGTTACCAAGGTCTATGAAATTGAATCACTCTACTAATCAAATTACTAGTGATAGGAATGTAGGTGTTCTAACTAGAAGTGTAAGGATGAATACATGTCCATGATATGTAAGTTTTAATATGTTGTAAACAATAGACTGGACATTAATTCTCTACTAATCCTAAAGAATCTCACTTGATGATAGTGAAAATGATATGCAGGTGTTTGAAAGGGACTGATTACTATGGTCTTTGGTATGCTCATAAGGGTCATTCTCTTTGAGCATTTTTATTCATCCAAACTAGGAAGGAAATGAGATGACTAGAAGAGCACAAGTTATGTTGTATTATTTTTGTGAGATAGGCAATTTATTGGACAAGAAATAAACAAAACTTATATTTTAATCCATAGTTGAAGCTAAATATGTTGCTATTTCTATCTACTTTACAAAAGTGGTGTAGAGAAAGAAGATATTAGAAGGAATTTGGAAAAGGTAACTAAACTGATGGTTATGTACTATGATAATACAAGTTCTATAAACATATCTAGCAATCTAGTGATGCACTTTAAGACAATGAATATTTCTATCAAGTATCATTTTCTTAAAGAATAGGTATAGGAAAAAGAGGTGTTATTATAGTATGCGCTAACTAAGGAACATGTAGAAGATATTTTCATAAATCCATTAACTAAGGATATATTTGAGTATCTATAAGGTAGGTTAGGGGTCATTTACCTACTTTAATTAACTTAGAATATGTATTGATGCATCATTCCATTGCAATAATTGGATATCTTATACATGGATTGACATTGTAGGAATACTCCTTTGGGGGAATAGCTAGTGTAGTTAAAAAATTCAAGGAAGTGAAGAGTTACATAATTTCATGCACATGAAACCTTTGAGAAAGTGAAGAAAGAGAAGGGAGAAAGTGGAGTAGGAAGAGAAAATTAAGAACACAAAAATGTAAGAGGAATGCATCTAACATGAAAGAAGACATAAGATCACTGAAAGGGGGATAAACCTTATAGATGAAAGAGTACAAGTATATGAATTATTGAGAAAGTAAGTAGATGATTCAAGGTATTTCCATCAATGCAAAGTGGATGCTATTATAATAACTGATGTAGTTATGGTAGGTGATGTATAATGTTTTCATGATATAGACCTAGTTTCATGATCATCAGTTATTGTGTAGTTGTTGAATTCAAGTATTGACCTAGTTCTCCTAATATGTTTTTGAGCATAAACATGATGAGCAAGGCTTTGTAGTGATTTTAGTGGTAGTTATCCTTATGGGAGAATTGGAGTTGTCTCTGAATGTCAAATGTAAGATCACTACTCTTTATGTAATGGTTTGCCCAATTGACAATTGGCTAATGATTACATGTAATTTTTGTCATTTATGGCAACACATGATGCACATTCTTATAGGAAATCTTGTAAATAAAGATACTTAGCTTTTGGTACTCAAAAAATTGTCTAAGTATGAACTTGGTATAAAATAGTATATTATTTTGTTTGTAACTTTTTGCTGACACCATATTATGACTAGCAAAGTTAGATGGAGATAGTATACATGTTGATGATGATGTGTATAACCTCAAAAGTTAGTATGCATTGTAAAAAATAGAGATATTCATGTTTTAAGTGAAACAAGATAGTAGAATTAAAGGAAATGAATTATTTTGTTTACAAAATAATTACTTGTCCAATTAGGGTCGACATCCTAGATGTTTACTCTAAATTGGAAAAGTGTATTGTGGTCTTAGCCAACCTAGTAGCAATTTTCATAAAGGCATGGTATTTATGAAAAGCACATCCCTTGAATTCAAGTGTGCTATTTTGGAGAAATTGTGTTGAGCAATTATATGTGAACTTTTGTGAAAGTGATATATGTGAAGTTTGTGAAGCTATTTTGAGATTCAAGATTGAATTGAGAAAGATTCTATATTCAAAAATTATACATTTGACATAGATATTTAATGTGGAAACCATTTATGTAAAGGAAAAACCCACCTCAGAACTAACAACCCAAATAATTTCACTCTTATGAAATGAGCTTTGTTAGGAGCCAACCGTGTTAAAGGTTACATACATATTTCTAGTATGAGATTGTTAGAGTGTTTTCACCAAAGACCATCTAGACCTTATCACTCATTGACATTTCTAAAGAGTGGCATGCTCTAAAGGACTTACAAAACATCACTATCAAATAGTACCATATAGGATTTGTAAGACTTGTTAGCTTGTTTAATATATGTTATCATCTACAATGATAAGAAAAAAAATCAAATTATTTATGAGGTTTTAGCACTACCTTCCTTGTTCAGGTCTCTACTTCATTCTATCTCTTCCTTTTGATCTCTTACTGGTCAATTCACACACTTTCTCTTTTACTTAATGCTTCCTCTTGCTTGATCTTCTCTATTGTATTCTACTCAATTCACATTATGTCTTCTTCCTCAACTATTCTCAAAATTTCCACACATAATCAACAATAATTAGTAAGCAAACATAATCTTTATCATCCCCTTAAATAGATAACTTGTATCTTTCCAAGATCTTCCATATTTTGTTGCTTAATCACAATCATAGATATCAGATTCATTAAATTTAGTCACTCAGAAAATATGAATCCTTCTTGAACTTTTTACTTCATTTCATATTGGTAAATTGTCACCATTAGATCTTCTTTGAAATATTTTATTTGTAGATCTCATAACAAGCTTTGACGTTATCTTTTAGACTTCTTAAATGTTCTTGATTTTTATCAAATGCAAGCCTCAAATTAACGTATTCTTAATGTTCAGGATAGGTGAATGATGCAACTTTACTCAAGAAATACATCACTCAGTCAAGACTGAAATGGCTCAGTTAACACTAAACTTTAACTCTTCTTTTCTAAGAACTTGGTGATAACTTTAGTAGCTCAGTTAATATTGGGTTTCCTTCATTCATTATGTAGTTCATTCTATGTAACTTGAACATAGATAATCTTTAATCCTTTCTGACAAACATTACATGATTGTAAAAAAATCAAAACAACATTATAGTGTTAGAGTCTAAATCATTCAAGTACCCATTAAATACCAAAATTATTATCATACTTTCTTGAAATCATCTTCATCAATCAAATGATATGGCATTCTACTAAATTAGCATAATGTCTTACCAATTAATTCTTGACATCAATGACAATATAACTATTGGAATGTTTAGAAAAATTGAGGGGGGGGAGGGGTGGGGGTGAATTAGTTATCCAATGTCTAAATGTACCAATTGAGAAAAAAAAACACTTAAACAACTTCAAATCTTATCATTCAATAGCTTGGCCTCTATAGTCAACTTTCAATAACATGAAGTGGAAGTTCACTCTCCTAAATATAATAAACTTGTAAAAAGTAAACATTGATCACTAAATCATCACATATAACATCTACATAAGTTTTACACTGTGATTTAATGTCAAAACCCAATTTGGGAAAAACCACCAGTAACATGTCACCACTTTTTTACTCTCTCGAAGTGAGCTCTATTAGGAGCCAACCCTGTTGAAGGTTACAAAAAACACTATTAAATGTGACCTTGTTAAAGGATTCAATCATCCTATTAGGAGTGTCCTTGTTAGAGGACTTTAGAACATTCCATTATGATGCCACCTTTATTAAAGGATTTACATATGAGCGTTAGGTCAACCTTGATTAAAGGATTTCAAATACTGATACAATGGTAAAAATGTAACTATGGGTTTTGATCTATGAAGTAAAACTCACTTTGCAAATTTAGATGTCAATTTTGCTCTCAAATTGCTTCATTATCTGGCCCTTATTGTCATCTCAATCTCTAATTTGCTTGGAAACCCTTTAAGAAATCACATTTCACTTCTTCTCAACTCTTATCAGCCTTTTTCTTAAGTTCGCCAATCAATGGTATCAAAAAGTGCTCCAACCTTCAACCATTAGAAAGTTAGCCTATGTACCTCCTTAAATAGGTAATTCTTATCTTTTGCCACTTAAACACCACTGTAGATCTTAGGTTTAGGTTAGATTCATTGAATCTTTCCATCATTTCATCTCATCTTTCTATTCTAGAAACTTCTCCATGAATCCTTGCATGGAAATATACAAAAATGATTTCCCTTGATTTAAATGTCCAAGTCATCCATCCTTATCTTCAATGTGCTTTCCATATTCTAATAAATCAACTCTATTAGCTAGAAATTATGATTTCTCATAAATTTTTAAAATGTTGTTCCTTAGCCAACACTATGTTCTAACACTCGATCATCACTGGGTTACTCAGTCACTACTAAATTTCTTGCTTGGCACATATATTTTTACTCAATCAATAGTGATGCTTGGTCAACACTAATTCTTCTTGACACTTATCGTGGCTCAGTCAACACTAGCATCACTCAACATATACTTCAAATTCTTAATCTTCTGCTCCATTTCTTAGTAAAGGCTATGTAGTTGGTCTATCTTTGATATCTTCTTTAAGGTTTTAGTATAGCTATATTCTTCACTTGCAACATGATTTTAAAATCTTTATCTTATCAAAGTCTAACTAATCAAGTATCCATTTGTAGTTTCATCTTCATAACTCAACGTTTATTCTAGATACTTTTGTTATGACCAACTTCTCAAATCCTCTTCATCAATCAAGTAGATATGACACTTAGATTAGATAAAAAATTGTCTCACTGATAAGGTTTGACATCAATGACAACATAACAATTATTCCAATTGTAGTTTCCAACAATCTCCCTCTTTGGTATTGATAAAAACACCTCTAGTTACCATGCAATCCAAAACATGTACAGTCTCAAGAAACTCCTCTTTGTATTGTATCAGATCTTCATTAATATCCTTAGTTTCATTCTGGTTCTCATCCATGCAACTCTAATATGCATCACATAATCTCCCTCTATCATATTAGATCATGAAATCAATCAAGTTTTTTTTATTTCTTATTTTATTTTCTCCCTCTTTCTTATGGAAACTAAATCACAATATCTCTTACTTTTGCATGGGTAACTTACTTTTATTATCTCCATCTTTGACACCAATGCCTAAGACATGTCAACTCATGCATATTCATGTTAGTTCTGAATTCTTCAACTATCATCTTTGTATGACTGATATAAAATGATTTTGTCCTTCTTCCTCACTACTACCTTAGGCAACTCCTAAAGTAGGATTGTCTACATCAATTTGTAAGATAGTCTAATCCATACATTTGATGCAGAGCACCATCTTTCTTAAGTAGCTTTGTCCAAGGGTATCACCCCCAGTTTACCTCTTAGATATTCATGAGCATCTTTAGGTAAAGCTTTACTAAATATATCAGCTATTTTCTCTTTATTATTCCAATGCTCTAATTTCACTTCTTTGTCTTTATGTGCATTACATGATTCTTTGATATGTTAATAGCATTAGTTATTGCAATAGATAATCACTAGATTAGTAATATCCTCCTTCATAACTTTCAACAATTGCTTGATCCATATGATATTTGAATAGTTTACTACTGCTACCACATATTCAACTTTGGTTGTTAATTGAGAAATGCAATTCTTCTTCTTTCTTTTCCATGAAACTAGTCTCTTTCCTAGAAATAATGCACCTTCACTTGTGTTTTTTTTGTCATCAACATTTCATTCCCAATCAGAATTAGTAAATACCTTCAATTCAAACTTATCATTTTTCTTGTAAGACAATCCATAGTCTTTTGTTCCTTTCAGATATCTTAGCATCATTTTCATTGCCATCATGTGATTTTCCTTAGGATTTGTAAATTTTTTTGCAACTATCCCAAATGCTAATGCAATATCTGGTCTATTGTGAACAACATATTATAATTTTCCAATCATTAATCTATATAATTTTTTTTTCATATTGGTAGAATAATCATTCTTATATAACTAATGTCCAGTAGACATAGGTGTACTAAATGATCTTGAATCGTCCATTCCAAAAAAAATTAGTATCTCCTTGATATATTAGATTGAGTAATGAAGATACCTTGCTTCATTTGATATACTTGTAAACCAACAAAGAATTTGATCTCACCAAACATTGACATTTCAGATTCCTTCTTTATTTAATTAGCAAATGATTTGCATAATGATTCCTTGCCTCTAAATATGACATCATCAACAAAGATTTTAGATAACAATACCTCATTGTTCTACTAGTTTCGAAGTATAGATTTTTGTTATCATTTGTTCTTGCAAACCAATCTTCACCAAATAATTGTGTAATCTTTCATACCATGCTCTAGGGGCTTGCTTCAAACCATATAGATCCTTGTGTAGCTTGCAGGCTATATTTTTCTTATTGGGGTCAAAAAATCCTTCAGGTTTCTCTATGTATACTTCTTCTTCAAGTATCCCATTTAGAAATGCAAACTTGACATCCACTTGATATACCTTAAATCCTTTATAAGAAGAATATGAAAGTAGTGTTCTAATTCCTTCTATTCTTTCTATAAGATAAATTGTTTCCCCATAGTCAACACCTTCTTCTTGTGCATATCCTTTGTATACTAATCTAGCCTTGTTCCTTGTGACTTCACCTTTTTTCATTCAACTTGTTCCTAGATACCCACATTACTCCAATAACATTTTTATCTTTAGGTCTAGGTACCAATGTCCATCTTTTGTTCTTTTCAATCTACTCTATTTCTTCATTCATTTCTTGTATCCAATCCTCATTCTCTAAAGTTTCTTTCATAGATTTGGGATCAAAATCACAAAGTAAGCTTGTATCACTTCTGAGTCTTTTCCTTGTCATAATGCTAGATTCTTTATCTCCAATAATTTTTTAGGTCCATGATGTCTTCTCACCTATTTTTCTAGTACAAGTTATTTTCTTCTTTGTTCTTCAATAGGTTCATCTTGAAAAATAATTTCAAGTCCATTATCTCTCTCTTGTTCAAGTTATGGTTCATGTTCAAAATTCTCTTCCTAATATTTGGTTCCTTCTATCTGTGACTTGACATCATTCAACTATTGCTTAGCACCCATAGTCTGCTACTCGAAAACTAGTCATTGCAACTTGCCATTCCTAGTTTGTTATTAATTTGCAACTCTGTTCTCTTATTCAGGTGGGGTGGTGGGAGCACTATCATTCACATATGTATGAATGAATTATAATATTTATGTTCTATTTTATATTCAACTTCATTATTTTATGCATATTCATCAACTTCTACATTTTCACTTTCCACAACCTTGTTAGTGTTAGAGTTCAAACACTAATAAGCTTTGCTCTTAGTAGAATATCCTAAGAATGTTCCTTCATCACTTTTAGCATCAAGTTTTTCATTTTTATTATTTTTAAGTATGTAACATTTTCTTCCAAAATAATTGAAATACTATACATTAGGAGTATATTGATACCATACTTAAAAAAGTGTAGCATGTGTACCTTTCTTTACTTATACCCTATTCAAAGTATAAACAATTGTACTTACAACTTCTCTCCAATAATTTTGTGATAGATTTTTATCCATCATCAATGTTCCATCATAGTGCATGATTGATCTATTTCTCCTTTTAGCTATTCCATTTTGAGGAGGGTTCCTAAATGTTGACATATATCTTTTTATTCCTCTGTCATTGCATTATATGTTGAACTAATTAGAAATGAATTCACTACCTTTGTTAGATCTGAAGCACTTTGGACTCAATCCTTCTCCTCTTCAACTCTAGCCAAATACCACTTAAATAACTGAAAAGCATCATATTTTTCTTCTAGAAATATCACAATCATCATTCTAGATTATTCATCAACAAAGAGAATGAAATATTTTTTTCCACAATAGCTTTGAACACCAATAGGTCCACATAAGTCAGTATCAACCAATTCCAATATTTCATCAGATGAGTATATATTTCTCTTGAAGCTAGACTTTTCCATTTTTCCCAATTGACATTTTTTACACATGGCATTATCTAGTTTCTTTAGTTTTGGCAAACCTCTTACTCTTTTCATCTTACTAATGCTAACCAAATTATCAAAATTTACATGACATAGCCTCTTGTGCCATAACCAAATATCTTGATATTGTGCGAATAAACATGTCTCATTAGATAAATCTAGATAGAACAAGTTGCCTCTAGTTTGATCACCACTTCCAATTAGTTCACCATTAGAATCAAATATCTTTTCATTTCTATGATGGAATTCAAGTCTATAACCTAATTTTTTCAATTGTGAAACACTAAACAGATTATAGTTAAGTCCTTCAACTCAATACACATTATCACATTTGATCTTATTAGTTAATTGTATTGATCCTTTACCTTTCATAAGACATGGTACATCATTACCAAATTTAACACAACCATCCTTATATGGTCCAATGATCTCAAATTTACTTTTGCCACTAGTCATGTGATTTAAACAACCACTATCAATTATCCATCTATCACTTTTATTTACATAAGAGATTGATGTAGTTTTCTCATATTCATTAGAATCTTCTTTCATAGCAACATATACTACTTCTACATCATTATTTCTAGATTCAGTATTAGTTTCTTCTTCAACAATGTAACAAGATTTCTTAACTTTATCTTTATAGTCCTTGTTTCTCTTGTTTTCTTAGTCATCTCTTCTCCCTTTGTACTAGCTTTCTTTTCTTTCATGCTTATCTTCTTTGTTAGGACATATTGTGGCAATATGACCAACTTAGTTACATTAAAATAGATTATAATAAATTTATCTTTGTATTTTCTTTTGCATCTTGAAAGTCTTCTAGCCATCAGTTCTTCAAGTTCATCAAGTTCATCATCAAAAGTATCACTATCATTTTTCACATGTTTTCCTTTTCCTTTCTTGCTAAGAACTAATTGTGATTTAAAATCATATTCAAGAGTGGTAGGAGTGTGGTTATTAAAATTAGACATCTTAAAAGTAGTAAGCCTACCAATCACACCTTCCAAGGTTGGGTATTACCTGGAGTACATCTCAATTCTTGTATTACAAAAACCCTAATAGCATATATAGAAAATAGAGCTCTCAATACCTTTCTTATTACTATTTTATCCTCATTCTTTCCATTGGCACCTCTAATAGAATTGACAACCCCTTCAATTATTGCACAATACTAACTATATTCTCACCTTCTATCATTCATTTCATCAAACTTAACTCTCAAGCTTTCTGATTTGGCTCTCATGACATTATCATAACCTACATATACAATCTTTAGTTTATCCCAAATTTCCTTTGCATTCTTACAATCTTTTATGTCATCAAAATCAACATAGCTTAGGGATAAAGAAATCTCTAACATTGCCTAATTATGTTCTTATTTCTCTTTCAGTTGTTGAGTGGTCAAAGGGGCTATTGTTATCTCCATATATGCATTGTCCACAAACTCTAGTGCAAACATCACCAATTCCAGCTATGTGTAGCATCATCAAATCTTTTCCATGCAGGAATATTATCTTTGTTCAACTTTGGTACCTCTATTTTGTACATCATGATCTTTACCTTTAAGTACCTTCAAATTTTTCTCTACAAGAACCAATGATCTAATACTAATTGTTAGAATATTTAGAATAATTGTGGGGGGGGGGGGGGGGGGGGTGGTGTGGGGGAGGGGTTGTGAATTAGTTATCCAAGGTCCAGATATACCAATTTTTTTTTTTAAAAACCACTTAAACAACTTCAGAGTTTATCATTCAATAGCTTAGCCTCTATAGTCAACTTTTAGTAACATCAACTAATAGGTCTATGTCCTAAATATAAAAAACTTACAAAATGTAAACGTTAATTAGTAAGTCATCATATATAACATCCACACAAGTTTGACACTAGGATTTATTGTGGAAACCCAATTTGGGAAAAACCACTAGTAACATGTCACCAATTTTTCACTCTTTTGAAGTGAGCTCTATTAGCAGACAACCCTATTAAAGGTTACAAAACACATTGCTAAATGTGACCTTGTTAAAGGAATTGATCACCTTGTTAGGAGTTGCCTTATCATAGGAGTTTAGAACATTCCGTTAGAATGTCACCTTGATTAAAGGATTTTAAATATTGATACAATGGTTAGAAAGTAACAAAAACAATCTATGAAGTACAACTCACTTTTCCAATTCAGATCTCAATTCAACTCTTAAGATACTTCATTTTTTGCCCCTAATTGTCATCTTAGTCTCTAATTCACTTGGCAACCTTTCAAGAAATCACACTTCACCTCTTCTCAACTCTTCTAAGCCTTCTTCTTAATTTCACCAGTAAATAGTATCAACAACTACTCCAAACTTCAACCATTGTTTAGAAAGTTAACCCTTGTACCTCCTTAAATAGTTAATTCTTATCTTTTGTTGCTTAAGCACTACTATAGATCTTAGGTTTAGGTTAGATTCATCAAATCCTTCTGACATTTCATCTCTTCTCTCTACTCTAGAAACTTCTCCATAAATCCTTGCATGGAAATGTGTAAACACAGTTTCCCTTGATTTAAATGTTCCAGGTCATCCATCTTTGTCTTCAACACACTTTTCATTTCCAACAAATAAACTCTATCAGCTAGAAATTATGATTTCTAATAAACTATAAAATTGTTGTTCCTTGGCCAATACTATGTTTTGACTCTCGATCATCAATAGGTTACTCAGTCATTACTAAATTTTTTATTCAACACATATATTGTCACTCAATCAATACTAATGCTTAGTCAACATTAATTCTACTTGGCACTTATTGTGGCTTGGTTGACATGAGCATCACTCAATATATACTTAAAATTCTTAATCTTCTTCTCTATTTTTCTATCAAGCCTATGCATTTTTTCTATCTTTAATCTCTTCTTCAAGGTTTTAGTGTAATTGTCTTCTCTACTTACAACATGATTTAAAAAATTCATTTATCTTATCAAAGTCTAACTAATCAAGTTTCCCTTTGTAGTTTCCTCTTTATAACTCAACCTTTCTTCTAGATACTTTTGTTATGACCAACTTCTCAAATCCTCTTCGTCAATCAAGTATATATGACACTTAGATCAGATAGTAAATTGTCTCACCAATAAGGTTTGACATAAATGATAACATGACAATTGTTCCAATTGTAGTTTCCAACAATAAAAAGTGGTATGAATCTTTTACATACATTAATAGCATTATCAGTTAAGGAAAACAATCTCCACCTTTGAGATTGATGGCAACACATAAACATAATATTTTACATTACAAAACATTAAAACATTAGATATTCAAACATATGTATTGAAAACAATACAAATCTTTATCTCTTTGACTTCATTTAGGGTATCTAAAAGAGACTCAACATCAGCTTCACTCAGTCCATAACTTAAACATCTTCATCTTCATCTTGAAAAACTCTCCCCCTTTAGGTGTACTTCTCTATTCAATAGTATCTTTATATCTTCTCACTCAATGATTTTCTCCCCCTAACTAGTTCATTACATCTTCTCCCCATTTGACAAAAATGCCAAAGGTAAATACAAGTTTCAAAGTGAAACTTATTAAATGTTGCAATAATACATTGTACCTTGCATGTACTATTCACATTAGTTTCATTATAATCACTTTTCACAACTTCAGGAAATAGTTCTTAAAGAGTAAAATATTGCATCAACTCTAGAAAGATATATCTGATCATCCATGAGCTAATGCAACATGCATCATTTCTCAGTTAATCTTGGATAAGGGAAGGACCCCTAACTTACCTTTTAGATACTCAAAATAATCCTTAGGCAATGGCTTAGTAAATATATCTACATTTTTCTCCTTAGATTTCACATATTCCAACCTCACTTGTTTCTCTTATACTTTCTCCCTCAAGTAGTGATACTTGATAGATATATGCTTATTTTTTCTTGCATCACAAGATTATTGGATATGTTCATTACACTAGTATTATCACAATGTAGATAGTGGCAGGGTCGGTAAATTCTTCTTGAATTCATTCCAATAGTTGCTTGATCCAAATAATATTTGAACAATTAATTACAGTAGCAACATACTCATATTTAGCAATAGATTGTGATAGACAACTCTTTTTCTTACTCATCCATGTAATCAATCTTTCTCCTAAAAATAAAGTACCAACATTTTTACTTTTCCATGCTCTTAGTGCTTTCTTCAGTCCAAACAATGATTTGTTCAACTTGAAAACAAGGTGCTTCCAATTTGGCTCAACAAATCCTTTTATTTGTTCAATGTACACCTCTTCTTCTTTTATAATTTTCATATCCCAATAGATTTCTTACTCCTTTCAATCCTTCTATAGGTGCAAATGTCTCACCATAATCCATTCCTTCTTCTTGGGCATAACCTTTACAAACTAGTCAGGCTTCATTCCTCAGAATCTCTCCTTTCACATTCAATTTATTTTTGAAACTCCACTTTGTTCTAATAATATTCTTGTCAGAAGGTCTCAACATGAGTGTCCATGTGTTATTTTTCTCAATTTGATCAATCTCTGCATTCATATCATTTATCCAATCTTCATTGTTAAGTGCAACTTTCATAGTTCTTGGTTCAAAATCAGAAATTAAACAAGTATTATCCTTCAACTTACTTCTTTTCATGACTCCAACACTTTGATTTCCAATAAAAAAATTTGATGAATGATTCTTTCTTACACACTTTCTAGGACAAATTATGTTATTTAATTTCTAGCTTTATCTTCACTCATTTGGGGCTTAAAATTATGTTTGAGTAGTTATTTTTGTGGCTTAGTTAATGCAAGATGTCATTCAATAGCTCTCTATTATTTCTTGGTCATTAGACTATAAATATGCATAGATAAAAAAAATTTGTAACTATCAAGTTTCTTTTTTCTCTCCTCATCATTCTTATCTAGAAACTCATCAATTCTTATGTTTTCACTTTCACTCATTTTTTTCGTTACTTTGTTCCAACATTTGTAAGCCTTTGTAGTGCCTCTCCCATTTGACTTCTATGAGTCATCCTTATGGATGCAACCTTGCTGATCTTTTGTTGTGATGGGATCATGATTGTGACCCTGAGTGATCTACACCGTCGAGGTGTTTGGATTTATGTTTCTATATCAGTTGCTTTGATTATGCTTTTGACTGATCTATGAGATTATGATGTGATTTTTGGTTTGCTGAGGTTTGTGCCAGTGGTTACCAAGATCGATGTGGTATCATGAGGTTGTTTCATGATTATCTTGAGATGTGTGTAGAGATTGCACAGTGTACTTTTTACCATGCTACACTGGACTAGGTTCTTGTAGTAGTGATTAGTCATGTCTATGACTATGTTTGCTTATGTATTTTAAGTGCCTTTTGTTGATTCTTTAAAAAATCATTATTTAATGCTTAATTAATTATTTGGTTATGTGTTATAGACATTTACCTTGTGATATTTTGATCTAAGAGTTATGTGTTACTTTGTGATGATTTACATTTGAGACAACCCGAGGGTCAGATGTTATACCTTCATTTTAGTATCATAGATATTAGACTTCTATTATGTTCAGTTAATCATATTGCATGATGATGCCATTTTGAGATGACAGTGTGTTTTATGATGATATCTGGTTACTTGGTATTTGGACATATCTCTGATTGTGTTATGTGATGGATTTAATGCTATGGTTATTTACTTCATTCCTACGTTGTTATGCTTTATGCGAACGTGAGTGATGTGAATAGATTATTTTAATATAATTAAATCAATGGTTAAATTAGGTGATTTAATGCATTTATTGCTTTGACTATGTTATTATATGCAATTGTACTTGATCATGTTGTTTAGTGTGCAAGATTTATATCCCTAGCAGTGGCACATGGAGTTAGTGATTCGGTCATTCATATTTTACCAATGTCATCCTTATATGGTCGACATATTCTTAATTAAATGTTTAATTTAAACCTTTCAGTGATTATTAAATCCGAACTCATTTGCGTTATGTGATTAGACTAGTAAGTGTGTCTATGCATTCAAAGGTTCACATTGTCACGAAAGTTATTAAGAAATTTATGTGTTTTTGAGTTTTTGGGCTTTTTAATTGATTTATTTTAATTTATGGCAGCTTTACCATAGATGAATTCCTATTTATTAGAATAACCTATTTTCGTTTGGGTCGATTCGGGGTTTAACTAGGTTGGCTGGTTATTTACCCTAATCAATTATTCACTTGAAAAGTGAATAAGTATCCAAAAAGGAATTTAATTCCTCACTTCTCACTTTCAAATTGGAAAGTTGGGGAGTAAAACCCAAAATTCTCTTCATGAGGATTTACTATTTTGTTCATTGTGAGAGCTACAGGCATGGGATTTTCGCGAGGTTGAGCTCGTTGGATCCAGCTCGGGGAAACCTTGGATTGTCATGATTTTTGGTCACTTCTGCGAGCATTTTATTTTCTAGTTCAGATTTTTGTTTTTCCCTTTTGTTTGTGAGGTAGGGATTTCCCGTTTTATTATTTCAGCTTCGTTTCTGCTTCTATTTTTGGTAGCCTTTTGTTTGGAGGTTGAGAACTAGTGTTCCCCTCCATTTCTACATTCTAGTTCTACTTGGTTGGGTGGGTATGAACATTTCCCTATTTTTCAGGATGAGGGTTTGGGATTTTGCACCGTTATGCTGGCCATTTTTTCATATGGTGTCTAATTTCTTTTATTTTTGGATTTTAGGGTTTTTGTGCCCAAAGGCCAAATGGGTTTTAATTTTGCAATTTTTCCAAAATTTTGGAGTTTTTACCTCATTTTGCGTGTCGCCCTATTTTCTCGAGTTTTCTTGGCACAATGTGGTTCATAGACCTTGATGATATGTTTGGATATCAGTCAGACCACTATTGCACTTTTTGTTGCATTGGGATGCATGTCGCATCTATACTCCTGACTTTGTGTTTGGTTGAGTGTTTTTTATACCTATTGTTATTGTTTCTTTTAGACCTTTGCTTTTATTTCATGAGCACTAGGATTCATGTAGAATCCATACTCTTAGATTGAGGTCGGTTGAGTAAGTTCATGATGTTTGGTCTTGTTGCATCATTTGGATTCATGTAGAATCCATACTTGTGGATTGAGGCTGGTTGATTGATTTCATGATGTATGATTTTATTAGCTTTGGGATTCATGTAGAATCCATCCTTCCTGTGTTGCTTTCAGTTGGGTGTTTACTTTGCATTGTGTTCTCATTCTTGTCCTTGTGTTTTAGTCTTCGTGATGATGGTGTGCCACACACAAGTATGTGCGCATACATTTTTTGGGTGACTTGCGAGGCCCAATCTTCTATGGTACTTCCAGAAGTTATGATCATTGGGGTTGGGATGGGAGTATGCATGCCCATGGGCACTTATCGTAGGATGAACATGGGTAGGGTAGGGTAGCATATGGAGGGGGCTTCTATCTCATAGCCTGGTGACCTCAGTCCCATAGGGTTGGCGGAGGATAGGAAGTTTTAAATAAGTGATAACTAAATAAAATGTGTGAATGGTAATAAAACTTAAGATAATAAAATGTTGTGTTGAGCCATTCCATTGAGGGATGCTAAATTTGCATGATCTGAGCTTGGGCTTTTTGATGTCAAGTGACTCTCCATGATGTCAGCCCCTACTTAGTAGCCTTTTGAGTGTCTAACCAGGACCTGTACTCCTTGCATTGTCTTAGGTTCTTGGTTACAACCATCATACTGTCTGGAATGAGTGTTAGCCATGGATGTTGTTTTGGTGTGTTTGTGGTTGGATCTTTATCTCCATCAGCATGGTGGGTGTGGACCTATGGGTTCCATGTGGTTGAGAGGCATAGCTACCTTCACCACTACTAGGGACCAGTGTATAGAGATGATCTCTTATTCTAGTGTGACTGTTGTTGGATGTTTTCACTTGATGCTTCTAGTTTCAGAGTATGATGTCTTATGATTTATGCTTTCATTGGAATGCTTGGATATCATGTTTAGATGAGGTTAGTTTATTTGATGCATTTCCCATATTATGATGTTTAGCATATGTCTACAAGATATGAATTGTTGTATTGGATTATCTATTGCTCTTTGGCTTAGCATCTTAGATTTCCTTATTATGATGATCAGCATGCGATGGGTGATGTTCTCTACTTTGTAGAATTATCTTATACTTTACTACTAGCATGTTATTTTTCCTTATGCTTTTGGTTGTTTGCATGTTTAGAAGTGACATCTCTATTACGATAGTACCGATGATTAGATCGATGGCTTGGGATGTTACGCGCGGGGAATGGCTAGGACCCACGATGGTCTTATGATGCTATTGATGGTTGAGAGGAACCACATTCTTAATTTGGTTGTTTTGTTATTGTGATATTATCTCTATTCATTGCGATGTTGCTTATGTTCTCTATGATGTTCCTTCTATTATTTTCCTTCGATGTATGATTTAGATGGTTAGATTTTGGCTTTCCATCTTTCAGTTTGTCTAGTGTTTTTTCCTGGAGATGTGGATCCGATTCTCCCCACTGTGGAGGTTTTTATCTATGTTTTAGCTTGTTGTTTGTCCTTAGAGTTTTCTTGCTTTTTCCTTGGCTGACCATGTGTCAGCATTGTGCGATACAATATAGTGTTGCACACCCATTTGAGGAATGTTGTATGATACTTTAAAGTATTGCACATCCTCAGAATAAATGTCGTACGATACACTTCCAGTATCGCATGCCCTTTGGAGAAGTATCACCCAACCCTTGATTGTGTCACCCTCCTTCTAGAGAAATGTCACACGATACTAGTAAAGTATCGCACAGTGCTGATAAAGTGTCACACAATTTTTATGAAACCTACACGGGTGGGCAGTGGGCACTTTTCAAGGATGGTTCGGGGTACCCTCTTAGGTGTTCTTCAATCCCTTAGTAGCGCAATTTGAATTTTAGTTGTGTCTTTTTTGTAGTTCATTCTTCGGGGTTTAAAATATATCATTTAAGTATACTCTTATATAGTAATTTCTTATACTTAAGATATATTTTAATATATGCAACAAATCTTTTGAGATAGGTTTTAGACCTCTTGGAGATAAGATAAAAAATTTTAGGAAATTTCAATGCTTCAGAAATCCAAACTTAGCCAATTTTAAGGGCTTCAAGATTTTAGGCTTAGCCAAATTTTAGGTTTTTGCATTCTACCCCAATTTGGTGTTTTTTTGATGAGTGGTCATTTCTTGAGCCCTCATCATGTGCATTGTCATTGTTGGCTTTTGTTTGCTTGTGTCAATTTGGTAGTGGCATTTGGAGATTCGTTGGTTGTGGAGATTGTGGTGAAGTGTTCCTTTACAATTGTTGTGATCCCCGTATGATGTTTTCATGTGCATTCATACTTGTAAAAAAAAAAATTCTGGCTTGTATTCCATCCTTTTTTCCAAGGATCTCCGGGTGGGGCATTACAGCCTTACTAAAATACTTTCATCACCCTTAGAATCAAAATTTCCATTCCTTTCATTTTTACGAATGTAACATCTACTCCCATATATCTTGAAAGAACTCACATTAGGTGCATGATTAT
Organism: Cupressus sempervirens; assembly: GCA_028749045.1. Taxonomy (NCBI): domain Eukaryota; kingdom Viridiplantae; phylum Streptophyta; class Pinopsida; order Cupressales; family Cupressaceae; genus Cupressus; species Cupressus sempervirens. The sequence continues at coordinate 103,303,416 of CM053788.1, forward strand.
ACTAGATTTCATAAGGTATTTTGTTTGTTTCTTTATTCAATTGAAAGTTGATAGTGTAGACTATAATACTAATGGCTTCTCTCCAAAACATTTAAGTAATTTCTTTTTTAGTTAGCACTTTCCTTTCACAATCCAAAATTGAGTGTAGACTACAATACTAATGGCTTCTCTCCAAAACATTTAAGTAATTCCCTTTTCAATTAGCACTTTCCTTTCACAATCCACAATTGACATGTTCATTCTCTCAACAATCCCATTATGTTGTGTTGTCATCGGTGTTGATAGTTGTCTCTTAATTCTATGCTCAGCACAAATGTTAGTGAATTCAACATATATAAACTCACCACCTATATCAAATCTCAAACATTTTAAGTGTTTAGTAGTTTATTTTTCAACCATGGCTTTATACAATTTGAACATATAAACAACATGTGACTTTAACTTTATAAACATGACAATCATCATCATAGAATAACCATCAACAAATAGTATGAAATATCTATCACCATAATAACTTTCTACTCTCATTGGTCCACATAAATTTGTATGCACTAACTCTAGAATATCATTAGAAGTATGTGCCTTTCTTGAAAGACTTGACTTGGTCATCTTATTATCGAGATGACATTGTTTGCACATAGCATTCTCAACTTTATGAAAATTTCTAAGACTCTAGCTCTCTTATCTCTACCAATTTTGACCATATTCTCAAAATTGACATGATAGGGCCTCTTATTCCATAACCACACATCTTCAAAATTTGAAAATAGATATATATCAATTGTAAGATATAGGTAAAATAGATTGGCTCTAGTTTTCTCTCGAGTATTGATCATATTTCTATCATCATCAAATATCTTGACTTTCCTATTCTAAAATTCTATATTGTCACATGTATTATTCAACTAAGCAACACTCAACAGATTATATTATAGTCCTTGAACCCAATATTCATCATCACATCTAATTTCATTATTTAACATCAATAAAACTCTACCTTTCACTGCACATGGAACATCATTCTCTAGTTTAACAGATCCACCATCATATTCCTTAAGTTTATCAAATTTACTAATGTCTTCAATCATTTGATGTGAGAATCCACTATGAATTATACGTGTGTCATTCTTACTAACATGTGACATATGAGTGTTTTCAGCCTCATACCTTTCCTCATTAAGAATCTTTTTTCAAAATAATATACACCACTTCTACTTCTTTCTTATTGTCAATGACTGATTTAGTGTTCTCTTCTTCAATGATATAACATGATTTATTCATATTTTTCTCTTAGTCTTCGTTCATTTTGTATTTGTTATCATTCTTATCATTTCTATCAATCTTTCTCTTGTTAGTACATCTAGCAGCAATATGACCTACCTTATTACATGTTGACCTAGCATGAATCATTAGCATTTAGAATTTGAATAAGCATTGAGTGTTGTAATTGATGGCTAATAACATCTATTTGGAAAAATACATGACAATCAATCAAGAGGAATATTTCAAGAGTTACTGGTCAAGAAGCACTCGCATATGTTCTAGCACACTAACAAGAAGATAGAAACATGTATCATATGATCTAACTCATCAATGCAATGAATCACCTTTGATGTGACAAAAGGGGAAAGTGAAATGGCACAAGAAGACAAGGACGATAGACTCCCATTAGCATGCAACAAAGAATTGGCCATGCTAGAAGCCTATACCCTAGGCATAGGGTTCATAGAACTTGCATGAACAAAGTAGACTTAGAATTATTTTGAATTCAAAATCAAGTGGGTTAATTATGGTTATGGTCAATTATGACCAAACATTAAAGGAATTATATATTCAAAAAAGTTGAAGAGAGAGGTGTGGCTTCCATTAAGAAAGAAGATATAGAGACAAGAGATTTTAACAAAACAACAATAAGGGAAATTGTATTAGAAGTAGTATATGAGAAGAAGTGAAGTGATCAACTGAACTAGGCCAATAGAGGGAGAGGTAAAGTTAAAACACTCACCAATCAAACAAGAAGATCATCACATCTTTAAAGGATACTGAACAAAGAACTACATGGAAAATTAGTGCCACATTTAGGTCACAAACTTAGTATGCTTTCTTACCATTACATCTATTTGTAAGCTCCTAAAAGGACTAGTTTCATAGGGAATCTTATTGTAAAATCCTCTAACAAGGTGTTTCTTACAAAGAGATTTGCAAATCCTTCAACTAGGTAGTTGTAATATAGTTGTACTAACTTTAATAGGTTATAGGAATTTATAACAAGATGTGCTTGTAGAAGAAGCATTTGTAGCTCTTAACAAGGCACCCCTTTATATGCATTATAAGGGCTAGTGGGTAGATTATCCCCATCGTAGTGTTCACCCTCTCATAGATGGTTTCAAAATATTCTTGGATACAATTGTTTAATTGTGTGTTTTCTTTGATGTTACGCAAATTTCATGTTAGTTATTAGATAGAGTCTACCAAGCTCACTTGGTCAGCAAAGAGAATTATAGAGTCTACCGAGCATTCTTGAAAGTTACTCTGTGGAAATAGTGTCTACCAAGCTCACTTGGGCATCGAAGGTTTCTATGGCAGAAGTCAGTTTCTACTAAGCTCACAAGGTCAGCAAAGGAAAGTTAGTGTTTATCAAGTTCACTCAGTCTCCAAAGGATTTTGTAGAATTCGCAGTGTTTATCAAGCTTCACTTGGTTAACACCGAAAATAATTTCTAGAGTAGCATTTACCAAGCAGAGTCAACCAATGAAGGATCTCATTGTTTTGGGAAATAAAGTTTAATTGTTTCATGTAATGATTATAGCCAACTGATGTAATGATTATTGGTAATTGTAACTTGTAAATGAGCCAACTTGATAATTTGTTAGGTATAAATAAAAGGTTAAGTTGTGAATTCTATAGTGTGTAATGAGCAAGCATGCAAGTGAGTTGATTGTGTTGATTATGTAAAGAGGAAAGTGTGAGTGAATTTTGAAGAATGATCAGATATCCTTGAGGAGAAGCAAAGGTGTATTCGATTAGAGAGGATCTAGTGAAGTAGAATAGAGATCTGTATCAACAAAGTTCAATTGCATCTCATTCAGGTCAAGTCATTGTTACTTTCTCACAATTGTAGCATTGATTTCTAGATCTCCTAATAGAGTTGGTTTAACAGCCATTTTGTAAATCCTCTAGCAAGGTGGATAGTTCTATTGAATTGTTCTAAAGTCCTCTAGCAAGGCCACTCCTAATAGGGTGATTAAATCCTCTAACAAGGTCACACCTAATATTGTGTTTTGTAACCTTTAATAGGGTTGACTCCTAACATGCACTAGTACATTTGAGGTCATTTTTTGACCATTATTGGTCAAAATTTTGACACAATTTTTGACCAAATCTCGACCAAGTTCGACCAACCCATTGGTTGATAATTTTTTGGTCAAAATTTCAACCAATACATTGGTCAAAACCTTTGAAACATGTCGGCACAAGTTCTGCCAATCATTGGTCAAAATTTTGACCAATGCTTGGTCAAAAACTACCAAGTATTGGTCAAAATTTTGACCAATGCTTGGTCAAAAATTTCCAGGTATTGGTCAAAATTTCAACCAATGATTGGTCAAAAATAGCCAAGCATCTGCCAAAATGTCGACCAATGCTTGGTAGAAAATTGTCAAGCATTGGTCAAAATTTTGACCAATGATTGGTCAAAAATAACCAAGCATTGGTCGAAATGTCAACCAATGCTTGGTAGAAAATTTCCAAGCATTGTCAAAATTTTCACTAATGATTGGTCAAAAATAGCCAAGTAGTGGTCAAAATTTTGACCAATGCTTGGTCAAAATTTTTTTTAGGCCTACACTTGTTGAGGTCCACTTCAACAATGGCCCTTCTTGTGAAATTGTTGTCGAAAACCTTTCTTATGTGATAATGTGTTATGAGCTCTTCATCAGTGGGATGGAACGTGAATCCAAGAGGTAGTTGTCCATCACCCATATCATGACTCTAACTAAAGTTAAGAGCCTCTATTATTGAATTCTCTTCCCTACTACCCATATGGGTAGTAGGGAAGAGAATTCAATAATAGAGGCTCTTAACTTTAGTTATAGTCATGATATGGGTGATGGACAACTGCCTCCTGGATTCACATTCCATCCCACTGATGAAGAGCTCATAACACATTATCACATTAGAAAGGTTTTCGACAACTATGGCTAGTAGGGAAGAGAATTCAATAATAGAGGCTCTTAACTTTAGTTATAGTCATGATATGGGTGATGGACAACTGCCTCCTGGATTCACGTTCCATCCCACTGATGAAGAGCTCATAACACATTATCACATTAGAAAGGTTTTCGACAACAATTTCACAAGAAGGGCCCTTGCTAAAATGGACCTCAATAAGTGTGAGCTTCAGGGAGGGTTTAATTCCCTCCTTTATTATTCACTATGCGTATAATCCCACACACCCATTTTATCTCAAATGATGATATGTACTAAATGATGAGTGTCCATGTTGAATGCTCCAAAACCATCCATTTCATGCCTTCAACTGTGCACAATGTCTTTCTAGTTTCTTTCTACTTGCATGCCCATTTCATTTCATATGATCATCTAAAAATTGTGTCACTCTAAGCTCTCAACTGTTTCCTCTTGATTGATCATCTCATAATTGCTGAATGAGAGATTTAGGATAAGCTATAGGCATCCATCAAAGCATAAAGGATTTTTTTAGATGGTCTAGATGAAGTAGTAGCATTTTCCTTGGGAGACATGCTTGCAAAATGGAAGCATAGATAAGTCATGTGAACTATTTAACAGGATGCCTGAACATAATATGGTTATCAAAAGCCATGGTTTCTGGATGTGCACAAAATATATATATTGAGAGAATATATTTGTTTAAGTTGCAACTACCCTGGTAGACATGCATGCAAAATGTGGAATCATAGGTAAGGCATTTGAACTATTTTATTGATTGCCTCCATGAAATGTCATCTGATGGCAAGCCAATATTGCAGGATATGCATATTGATTTGTTGAATATATCCAGATGATGTAGTGACATTCTTGTTACTGCAACCAATGCCACATATGTATAAAACTAGGATTCCAACTCTTATTGAGGTTGTAAATTATGTTGAACATAGTCTTGAGCCATAATAGTTTTCTATCTGCCAAAATTTGAAAGAGAATCATACAAACTTGTGCGAGCTCTTTTTATTTTCTTTGATATGATATTCAAGAAAAGGATGAGAAACAAAACTCTAAATAAGTAGGCAAGCCCTCCATGTGCTCTACAACCCACAGGTAAATCTACTCTAATAAAAGAGGTAATCAAAAACCAGTTCACTTTGCATTTGTAACCTTGGACAGGCTCTTAGCAACATGCTCGCATTGAACCTTTGACATAAAGGAGAAATAGACAAGCTCATAACCCTTAGGAAGGCTTTCTTAGATAAGAATTTTTTGAGGAGACACAAATCCTTAATAATAATGCTACTGCGATTTTCTTGTTTAAATCCAAACAAAGTTGTACTATCTTGGGAAGAGGAGACTACTATTGTTTGTGGTTAAGGATCCTTTACGTTAGTAGAATCACATGCAAACTAGATGTGACATTGCAGTAAGCAAACTATAATAAGAGCTAGGAGCTTGCCTAGTGATTAGGGCTCAAGACTAGACACTACATGAAGCATTTGTAGGCATTTGAGTCTGAAGTGTCACCAACACAAAATCAAACTGAAAAAGAAACTTGGCGAATAAAACTAAATAAAAATAGTCATCTTGAGTAAATATCAACATTGCATGAACAATACCATTATAGTACACTATACTTGGTACAAATATATTGTTGGCTGAGTCCCATGACATAATGCCAGTTCCTAGGTACATCAATATGCCTACTTATCCAGGTATATCATTTTCTTACAGATAAAGGACAATCTACTAAAAAAATAAAATACCACTTTTTACAAATTTACACAGGTATAAACCCATTCATCTTTGAAGATAATGCTCTTACTACCGTTTCACCCCCAATAAATTTGTTGTAAGTTCCCAAGTGACAATAGTTGTAGCATTAGCAAGGAAAGCTCTCACCAATGTAGGCCCCAAGCTAGCATATAATCCTCTAAAACCAAGTTCTCTATAAATATGCCAAACATAGAATTGGGAAATGGTTTCGTGTTCATTAACATGAGCACTTATTGCTTTTAAATTCATCTATTGGTTATCTAAGACTACTTAGTAGAATAGATCCTATACAAAAAGACAGAAGCTAAGTCTCGTGGTATTTGAATATTTAAATTTTAATCTTTTAATTAGAACATTCTATCTACCCACTATAAAATAAGCATGCAAACAATTGGTGTTAGTATCGTGAATGATAATTTTTTAATCCAGAACACAAGAAAACATGCAAATAAATGAATTAACCCAATTCAATAATCCAACCATCAATCCTAACAGATATCCTAATTGTTGTCATAAGAATCCAACAGCTTTGTAAAAGCCTAGTCAAAATCTTTATTAAAAATTAATTTTAAAACATTTTTTCTAGAGTAGAGTCCATGTAAAAATGAAATTTTATGTCCTACCATCCTAATTATGTGTATAGGATTTCTGCTGGCATTAATATTTGGAGCTGTTTGAATATGGGTTTTTGCAACACTGAGAGGCAAAACAGCTAACCAAAACTACAAAGCAAATTACAAGTTTTGTTGCACACATTTGATCTACAAAAACTGAGTTTAAATACTTAAATTGAAATTCCAACATTAAGGTTGCATACCTCAATTTCTGCAAGCCCACCAGAGACAACTCCAACTCTTGCTTCTATAAAAACTTTAGAAAAATAGTTGACAAATTGAGAAGACTGGGAATTCATTTGAGGATTCACCTTATCATGTGTACTAATAAGTGAAAGCATATGATAACGATTCAATTCATAAGTACTGAAGAAAATTGTGTTTCCAATAGACTCCCTAAAAAATGTAGTTAGGCCACCATGAAACAAACCTTGTACCTAGAAAATTATGCACCAATGAAACAATCAAATAGTATCTTGTATAATGAAGGATACCACGTGAAGCATTTATATTGCATGTCTAAAACTACATAACAAATAGTAACAACAATTTAACACCTTACCCTTTCATTTCTAAGAGTTTGCTAGAGGACCAGCATATATCTGCTAATGCTTTTTCAATTGCCTATTGTCATTCTCTTGAACTTGCAATCTACATTGCAAAACAACAAATAGTCAATGGTATGGAGTCTAGAGTTCAATTTATATACATACAATAGATACAAATTCTAGTTCTTGTTACCTTTATCAACCCTTTTGGGCACAATACAAAACTTATTAATGCTCCACCAAAAGCCGTAGAAGGAACAATAATTTGAAGTTTGGGCTTGACACTGCTAGGATCTCCTCCCTTTCCAAAGAACCACCATGCCAAATATGATCGCATCAGGACTATAGACATAAACTAAACACTACAAAGAGGAAAAAGTACATCAAATAGTCACCAATATTCCTATGAAGATAAATCAATATGCCTACTTATCTAGGTATATCATTTTCTTACGGATAAAAGACAATCTATTGAAAAAGGAAAATACAACTTTTTTACAAATTCACACAAGTATAAACCCATTCATTGTGGGAAAGTAGAAAGAAAATCTAAAGTACTAGTGATGCAAACAAAAGTATGTAACATCCAATCAGGCAATTCACCATGAACATTCATCCAAGTTGCTCAATGCACTCCATAACAAGTTTTTGGTGTGCTAAAACTCTTCTACTCTTCATAATTCTTACAATTGATGCATCAATTTTATAATGTCTATCTTTATCCACATCCTTAATCACCTTTTTTTCCTCATCCACTAGTTAAGCATTGGCCCTACATCAAAGATTTTGGTGCTTGATCACGAGATTGAGAAGCGTGAAGACAAGAACAATGAGACCGCAAGGTTCTCAAGGTTAAGCACTTGCCACTTGTTGAATAAAGGAAGCACCTTGCAGTCTAGCAACCCACGTGAAGTACCCAATTAAGAGGAGGCTACTAGAGAGTTGGTCAGCACATTCCTTTTCATTGTTGAGATATTTTAGAAACCTAGAACCCCAAATAGCAAAAGCAAACAAACAAATTCAAGACTGTTTAAGCTTTACCCAATAATAATATCCTAGGAGTCCAAGAAAAACATTTGACTACAATGGTGATGACAAGAAGTGTGGGGTAGCATCCCTTCAGACCATATAAATTATTCTACAATTCATGTTTTGAATGCCATAAAAACCTAGAATTAGCATTAGAATCCATGGTTTGAATAATATAAAGTCTTAGAATCAATACAAAATCCATGGTTTGATTGCTATGAAAACTTAGGACCAATACTAAATTTCATGCTTTGAATGCAATAAAGACTCAGAGTAGTCATATAATGTTTTGTAACTCAATAGATTAAATGTGTTGCAGTAATTACCAATTGTGATGTAGCAAGATGTGCATGAACCTACAATTTTCATCATACCAATGGAAATCATCTCTTTATTGCCATCAATATTGTAGTTCTTGAACAGTGCAAAAGTTCTGCCAACTGCTATTCCTTCCTATAAGAGACTCATTTAAATCAGCCAGAGGTAATAAATTACCAGCCAATGAACATAATTCAAGGGATTAGCTCTTACAGTGAGTGTGATGATGCCAATTATCAGTCCTACCTTCACAAGGGTCTTTAAATATTTGGCCTCAAAAATAAAGAATTCAGTGGTCAATGGGTTCAAACCACTTTTTAAGTGACCAACCTATTTCAAGCCACCCACAAAAACATTAGCAAAATAAGCATACATTTTAGGATTAGAAAATCATGTACAGATCATAATAATAAGTGATTTGATAAGTGATTCATTCTACCATACTTAGACATGAGTGAATTGAACACATTGTGCAGAAATGAATACAAGACAATATAGAATAGTTAGTGATAGAAACTCATACAATCTCAATCCCATGTTTATTAGCATGTGTAGTGAACACTAGTACACTCCTAGGAATTACAGATGTCAGAGGAATAGTTGTTGATATCCAGAAGAGCTTAGGATTTTTCTTACTCCATCAGATCAACCCACAAGAATGAAAAAATAGATCAACACCATTATTGGAATATCCAAATAGGAATAATGCTTCTAAGAGGGAGGGGGGATGAATCAGAAGTACTGTACCTTGAACACTAAAACTTTTAACTAAAAGTAGATTGCATGCATATAAACACATCAAACAATTATGAAAAACACATATGCATCACCGTGTAACACTTGAGATTTTGGTAACCCATAAACCCTCCAGAAATAAGAAGGTAAAACTGGGGTGGGGATGATACCCACAAAATCATTGCAGTAATAATGTTTAACCACTTCTGATGGTCTGCCCTGTTAAAGGCTTTACACTATATCAATAGTGACTTGATTAAAGGATTTCAAACACTTTACATGAAGTGTTACCCTGTTGAAGGATTTAATAACCTATTTATAGGATCTACAAAATAGTTCTTAAGCTAACCTATCACCATAGGGTTTCCTTTCTAATACAATTGCTAGAGAGTATTAGGTATAATAAACCTGATAGCTTACAATCCTTCGATTGTTGAATACAGGCACTTGATCTGCTTTCTTTGATCTTGATCCTCTGTGATTTGATACTCTTCACTCTTAAAATAGTTTTCCTTACACACCCTCATCCATCCACATATACAATGAGATTTAGTCTTCCTTATAAAGACATTCAAAGACTTAGGGTTAGGTATGGATCTACGATCCATATTAAATCTCTGTTTCTCACTCATCCCTTTCACATTTACTATAGGTTTCATGCCTTCTCCATTTTTCTTATTGGTTGCATGTAGATTGCATAGGAAATACAAAAGATTTGATTTTATTATTTAATCCTTCAAGATTCGTCATATGTCGGCCATGAAAATAGTTTACATCTGCATTTTTAAAGTTATAAAATCATATGTACATTCTGTGTTGCTCGACACTTACTAATTCGTGATGCTCTACACTTATATTAAATTGGCTTACTCATCTCCTAGTGTATTTTTTTATTGCTCGGCATCATCTATGACTCAGCACTCAAATACCACTCAGCACTTGTTTCATGCTCGGCACCTAAAGTCATTTGGCACTTGATCTTCACTCGGCACCTGATATTCACTCGACACCTTAAGATCACTCAACACCTGAAGGCTTTCTTGACTCGGCTCATGTTGTGGCTCGACATACATGGTGTACTCGGCTCCAATGTAGAAAGTGGTTAAGTGTGTTTGCACTCAAGTGTCAAAAACCATTTTGAGGCTAACAATCTCCCCCTTTGACATGAGTGACAAAAACACTTAACTAACCTTATGAGTATATTTACTAATCTGCTTAGTGTACATACAGAGGTTTTAAAACCTTAATCAAAATTTTGTAATTTACAATATATATACCTCAAAATTATTGTAACTCCCCCTGAGTTGATTGTGACATTATCTATGCTATCTTGGTAACCAAAATTTTATGTTGTATATCATGCTCTACCTTTTTATCTTATCTCCCCCATTCTCTGATCTCCCTCATTCTTGTCTCCCCCTTTTTATCTTGTCTCCCCCTTTTTGACACTTATGTCAGAGGGTTTAAAGGGTTAAGACCATATTTCACCAATAATGTGATGTTTACCTCCATAATCATCCTAAGAGCTACATTCCAATTATGCAAAGAAATCTCCAATGATTTATGCTAGAGGGCAGTCTCTACAACAAGGTGAATAAGTCCTTCTGAAGTAGAAAGATTAGGGTCTTTCTTGAGAACAGTTTTAGCATAGACTTGTTCTTTATGGAGGACTTCCAAATGTGGGGTAATGGAGGATTGGAGCTGCAATAGTTTTGCCTTGATGGTGGCCTCTTCTGCTATTAATACAGCTATCTCTTTCTGAGTGTGAAGCATTTGAGCAAAATGCTTCTCACTTTGAGCTGGATCTTTTGGTAGCTTCATGCTAGAAATATTCAAATTTTTATCCAAGCTCATTATCTTTTGGCTGGTCTCTTGTGTGAAGTATGAAAAGTCACACAACTTTTTGTACAATGAGAATATATTCTCAAGTATCTTTTTCACTTTGTCTATGACCTTTGCCAATTCAATCTGTGAAAGTGCTATTTCACTAGATATCTTCTCATTAACTTTTCCTTGAAATTTTCTTTCAAACCATTCCATAAGTTTTGCATTTGTCTCTTGGTCTGCATTTATCACCTAGTCAACAATATCTGATAATTTCTCCATGATATTATTTGACTCATCTAGTGACTACAAACTGAAGGCATCCATAAAGATGTCTTTAATCTCATGCATTGTTTGCTTTTTTTTATACTCCTTCCTAAGTATTTCTTGCCTCTTTCTTCTATGCAAGGCTTCCTGTACCTCATTGATTTGTTTTTTTTGAGTCATAACTTGGTATGACTATTTCCTCATCTAATTCGGGGTCTCCATAGTGAAGTACCCTTGCAAATTTGGTAGAACTAGATCTTGGTGTGAATATTTGCAGTGGCTATTGTGAAGGAGTTCCCGAGGTAGGAAAAATTATCAATGTTTGGATTGCCTCCTACTCTTTAGGGGTTTCCTCTATTTTCTTCTCCTGCTGTCTACCTTGATCAATTATTGTAATTTTAGGAAGTGCACCTTGAGTTTTTGTTGTAGGATCTGATGTAATAGTCTATCCTATTTGTTCTATTGCTTTTTCTCCTACTGCACTCAGCTTCTGAACTATGGTGTCAACTATGCCTATTGAAACAATTGTTGGCATTTGAATTTGACCACTAGTAGCTATAAAGATGATGGAAGGTGGTTCTTGTGGATTCACCTTATCTCTAATTGTGTTTTCTACTAGTTTTTATAGTTCATCCACACTGACCAATACTAGATCTGTACATAATCTTGCTTGTTGTGTGGATTGGTCATGGATTCTTTTGAGATCCTCTGTAGTTAATGGATCGATGTTCTGAGTAGAAGTGTCAAGAACATCTTGTACAGTTATAGTTTTTGCAAGTGTGATGGGTACATGAGGAGGGCTAGAATGTGGCAATTGTGTGTCTTGCACACTTTGATCTTGTTGCTGCTCTTGCTTAGCTATTGTTGTTTTATTTTGCTTTTATGTCTCCTCCTCTGTTTCTTTCTTTTCTTCTTCCTTCTTCTCTTCTTCTTGTTTCTTTTCTTCTCTACCTTGCTCTACTTCTTTCTTCTCTTCTCTCCTTTTTCTTCTCTCTTTTGGTGGAGCAATAGCTTCTTCCTTGTATTCTTCTTCAAGAAAATCTTCAATCTTTTTGTACAAGTTCTTCCATGATTTTGTTGTTCTTTGTACAATATCTTCCATTTTGTTTTGGAGAATGAAGAATACCCTATACTTAGGTGTAAACCTAGTATTGTGCCTTTTGACTTCTTTCTCTATTTGCTCCTTAGTCAAATTAGGCAGTATGCTTGCTAGGGTTGTTTCTCTCATCTCCTTCTCCATTCTCAAACAAAAATGCCATCTATCTTCTACAATTTTAGATAGTTCATCTGGAAATTGTCCATCTAGTTAAAGAGTGTACTTGAATAGTTCCATCATTCCATAAACTAATTCTTCTATTCTATTTTGTTCTTCTTTAGTGAACTTATTGAAATCAACTTTATTTATGTTGCTTAAGTCTCTATTTCCAATCTTTGTACATAATGTATCAACTAAAAAATGGCTTACCTTTTCAGATTGATCTTCTTCATCAGTATCAAGTTGAGCTACATATTCTCTTCTTTTCCTTGGCTCTTCCTGTGTCTTCTTGATTGGTTTCTTCTTTCTAGCTTCCTCTTTAGCTTTTTGATTAGAGGCCCTTGTTGTATCTCTAGTTTTTGGCTTTTGGGGTGATGGCATGGTAGTTTTCCTTGGTTTGGGCTGAGCTAGAGGCTGATATTTTGCCTTTCTCTTCTTTGGCTCAGCTTGGATTGGTGATTCCTTGGCTTCTTCTTCCTCAGCACCCTCCTCCTTGTCTTCACCTAGGCCTTAAGTTAATTCCATTGGGCCTTGCTCTTGTTCATCCTCATTATCATTATCTTCTTCATCATCTTCTTCATCTTCTCCTTCATCTTCTTCTTCTACTGCCTCAATTCCTTTACCAAATTTCTTCTTTATTTTCTTCACCATTTTATCTTTCTTCTTAATTACAAAGGCAATCTTTGATTCTGTTTCAATCTTGGATTTGACCATATCATATGTGCCAAAAGATTTGGTAGACTTGTCTATTCCTTCTAAAGAAAAGTAGTGATAGCTGCAGATGCTTCATCCACATCTAATTCATAACCAAATGGCCTTAGCCATCTCACCCTTGGAACTACTGCTTGAATATAGGTGGAATCAATATCAACTAGGAAACATATGTCATTGATGTGTTTTTCTACTAAAGAAACTGGTATTCTTACCCTTTGCTTCATGGATTTCTTGAAATCCTTAAAATAGCTTGTCATTTGGGCTTCAAAGTTATCACCCATTTGATCAATGAACTCATATATTTGTGTCATTGCGGTTTTGTTGGAGTCCCAATTCACCTTTCATTTAGAAGGAAACTCTTTCATAACATAAAAGAACATACACATAAGGACTGAACCAAATTTTCACTGTGCACCTTTTGATCTCCTTATAGCTCCTAGGTTTTCATTTATCTGTTGCAACATAAGTTTTGACAAGTCATATGAATGATCTTTATTTACCAGTTTGAATGCTACATCAACAGCTATGGATGGCACACTGTTCAATAGACTGGATTGATAAAATTTGTGGGATATTGTTCTCATAGAAAAATTTAAGAGAGGATTAGTGATGGTATCAATCGTCATACCTCTCTTATTCCATTTTACCCCTGTATTTCTTTCAATGATTTCTTTGGAATCACTGCTCAAGGTCTTAGTTTGATCTAGCATTGGGAAACCCATTACCCTATGAACTATCCCTTTAGTAATCTTGACTAGACCTATTTCAAACCAAAAACATCCATTGTGTATTCTACTTAGAATAATCCGTATCCATTTAATTTTGAATACTATAGGATAAACTAGGGCAATGGTCAAACCCTTTCTCTCGACTATCTTGTATTCATCCTTCAAAATCTTATTCTCACACAATTTTTCATAGGCTTGGAAAATTTCAAGATCACCTATGGTGCCAATTTTACATTTGTAACGCTTCCTTACATCCTGCACCATAACTACTTTGGATGGAATAATGGACAATGCGCTGATAGGGTCATTTTTGTAGGCAACTTCTAGAATGGGCTTGAATTTAGGTTGTTTGGCTTCATTACTAACCAGTTGTATTTCATGACTTTCCTTCCCCTTAGTGGTTCTAGACCCAGATGCCATTGTTTACTAAGCTAGGGTTTTAAAATGTAAACAAGCTTTAAAACTCTATGTAGCTCGACACTTGAATGAAATACCTCAAGATCAATGAAAATGCATTGTAAGAGGTTGCAATCTGCTTGGAATGCTGGGTTCTTTGCTGTGAAGTCACTTTGCACTCTTTATCTTCTTTGCTTCTTGATCGAAATGAGGAAAAATGATTGAAATCACGATAATATACCCTATTTCCATTGCATTAAATGCTCAACTACAAACTTAGCTTGCACTACATTTCCACTTCATTTGGCTTCCATAGGAGTTACTCAACTTGGCATCAGTCATCAACTCGATCATTGTTAGGAACTCGGCATCCACTAGAATTTTACTCTGCATCTAAAGACAACTCAGCATCATCATTTAAAATTTTGTCTTGGCATCTCGTTTCATGTAGATTTATACTTTACATTGCTTCTTCATGGTTTAGGGCTGATGTATGATACTTCCTTATATGTATCAACCCCATAGACTCATCTTGAGATTAATTGGATGAGAAATGATCACTTGACCTTATGGGTGAAGTGACCCTTTCATTGGATGTACTTGATTCATTCTTTTCTTGCCATGTCTTCGCCATGTCTATTCTGATGTGTTCCACATCAATCTTTTCTTTGCCCTAGTTTGATTCAATTTTTGGTGCTTTTGACCTTGTAGGATAGTTTCTTCTAATATGACCAATTTTCAGGCAACTAAAACATGTGGTTTGGCTTAGCCACCTGCTATAATTCCCTCTGAAATGTGTTCTTATGCAATTTTGGGGTATATGTCCATATTTCTAACAATAATAACAGCTATACCTGGTGTTGTAATCCTAATGGTACTGACTTTCATTTCCTTTTGTTTTTGTTGGTTGATTTGATGTCCACATAGGCTTTGATCTACATTCAAATTCTTTGTGCCCATACTTCTTACAATTATGACAATGTCCATCAAATCTTTGTGTCCTTGTAACTTTGGATCTACAATCTTGTGTCATATGTCCTTGCATGTTGCACTTGTGATAGTAACTCTTGTTTTTGGGTGTGTTTGTCTGATTGATTCTTCTACTCCTGCAAACATTAGTAGTATGCCCCTTTTTATTACAGTAATGACAAGTAGGTTTAGAATTCTTAACTTTGTCACTTCTTTGCTCAACACTCTTTGATGATTCTTCAATTTTAGTGCTGTTGTATCCAAGTCCTGATGTATCATGGGCTGATCTTGGAAATTTTATCAACTGTTCAAAGTACTTAATGGCTTCACTTGATTTGTTGAGATTCTTTGCTACCTCTTTTTCTCTATTCAATTCATTCTACAGTTGTTCATTCTGCATCTTCAAAGCAGAGATCTCAATATCTATCATATTGAGTTCATGATGAAGATTCATCATTTGGGCAAGTGTATCCATCTGCATGTTTGAGATCCTTGATAATTCAGTGCATTTTTCTTCAAGTCTGTTTGCAAGATTTCTTTTGTCATCTTCCATCATGACTCTATCCTCAACTACTCTTTTCTTTTGTTTAGTGATTTTACATAACATAATGGCCTGAGATTCATGTTCCATCTTGAGAGATCTTATCTCATCTGCTTGAACTTTGTTTTTCTCCATCAGTTCTACTATTGCTGCGTCAAACTCTTTAGTGTCTCCATTGGTACACAGTTTTTTGGTATCAATCTCCTTGTAGTTTCTATCATTTTCAGCTATGGCTATTCATTCCTTTTCTTCAAGGATTTTCTCAGTTCCTCCCTTGCTTCCTCTATTTTGTTTAGGGCCAGTTGCACATCAATCACTTGATTGTCAATAATCTTCCCAAGTTTGAAGACTTCCATCTTTAGATCATTTCCTCCAAGCTATTAGGCTTCCTTCTTGTAAGAACTTGCAGCTCTAATACCAATTGTTGGAATATTCAAATAGGAATAATGCTTCTGAGAGGGGGGGTGTGAATCAAAAGTATTGTACCTTGAACATTAAAACTTTTAACTGAAAGTAGATTGCATGCATATAAACACATCAAAAAATTATGAAAAAAACATATGCATCACCACATAACACTTGAGATTTTGATAACCCAGAAACCCTCCAGAAATAAGAAGGTAAAACTGGGGTGGGGATGATACCCACAAAATCACTACAGTAATAATGTTTAACCACTTCTGATGGTCTGCCCTGTTAATGGCTTTACACTGTATCAATAGTGACCTGATTAAAGGATTTCAAACACTTTACATGAAGTGTTACCATGTTAAAGGATTTAATCACCTATTTATAGGATCTACAAAATAGTTGTTAAGCTAACCTATCACCATACGGTTTCCTTTCTAATACAATTGCTAGAGAGTATTAGGTATAATAAACCTAATAGCTTACAATCCTTCGATTGTTGAATACAGGCACTTGATCTACTTTCTCTGATCTTGATCCTCTATGATCTGATACTCTTCACTCTGAAAATAGTTTTCCTTACACACCCTCATCCATCCACATATAATGAGATTTATCTTCATTATAAAGACATTCAAAAACTTAGGGTTAGGTATGGATCTACGATCCATATTGAATCTATGTTTCTCGCTCATTCCTTTCACATTTACTATAGGTTGCATGCCTTATCCATTTTTCTTATTGGTTGCATGTAGATTGCATAGGAAATACAAAATATTTGATTTTATTATTTAATCCTTTGAGATTCGTCATATGTCAGCCATGAAAATGGTTTACATCTGCATTTGTAAAGTTACAAACTCATATGTGCATTCTGTGTTGCTCAGCACTTGCTGATTCCTAATGCTTGGCACTTATATTAAATTGGCTTACTCATCTCTTTTTTTATTTCTATATTGCTCGGCATCGTCTATGACTTGACACTTGTTTCATGCTTGGCACCTAAAGTCATTCGGCACTTGATCTTCACTCGGCACCTAATCTTCACTCGACACCTGAAGGCTTTCTTGACTCGGCTCATGTTTTGGCTCGGCATACATGGTGTACTCAACTCCAATATAGAAAGTGGTTAATTGTGTTGGCACTCAAGTGTCAAAAACCATTTTGAGGCTAACACACCATATCAGACATCAGTCATTTCATGTTGTTTCTTCTTGTCGTTATGAAGGCTAGGTATTATATGGATAGAAAAATGAAAGAGAATCATGAAGTTATGTTATAATACTGACAATTTGATGAGTGATGAGTAGAAAAGGGAGAAAGCATATTCCAAGCACTGTGATCTCCCGCCTCCACTGCACATTGATACAATTACAAGAAGACAATAACAATAAGTTGGCAATATACTTTATTCAAGAATGAATTCTTTACTCTAGATGTATTCAAATCATAAGGTTGTTGATTCATTGCATATAAACATACCTTGTGAGTTTTTCCCCATACTGATCTCATGGTAGATGCTAAGTCTATCTCTGTAGTAAAATGTTGAAGACCAAGAATGCCTTTTAGTTGTTGGAGAGAAACAATAGTGGATGCTCTAGCCATGAAATCCATGATAGTTGCATGCGATAGAAAGTCTATAATGAATCCCAACCTGTAGTAGAATCATAAATGATGTGACACATACTATTAGTGACCAAAATCCAGCTATTTGGCTCCACTGAAAAAGATTCTAGTGTTGTCCATGAACTTTAAATAGTTATATAAATCAGTATGACTTTCTCATGCCATCCCAAATAAGCAGAATTACATAACTAAAAATAGAAATATGGGACTTGTTAAAAGAATTGAATTACATGAGTTTTTAGTGCAAGCCTCCCACTCAATTATGTACAATCACATGCATCTTATCTATAAAAGAAGAATCCTATGAAGGATAGACATTGAGAGGCTTGCATAGTGACAGTATTGCATTATTAGACATGTAAATCATCAACCTGAAAATGCCCATGGTTGCTTGAAAAATCCTAGTAAAGAATGCTGCAGTCAGGGCCAAGTGCAAAGCCAGTTGAGGATTTTGTGTTGGGGAGACCTCCTTGGCAATCAATGATCCTATAAGAAGTGACACAATCACCAATGATCTGTAAGATGGTTTATAGCCTCTTCCAAATCACCTGAGAAACTCTGAGATTAGAACAAATGCAAAAGGAAATCTATGTGATACCCTTCTAGAAATAATATATGACAGCCACTCTACAAATTCTATTAGCAAAGAATTATACCATTTGACATTGCCTCCATTGCTTTTCCCTTGGCTGCTTGGGTAGAATCTCATTGCTCTTCAATTACTTCAATAGAGGGATTTCCCATCTGTTAGTAACTACATATGTTAATTAAGGAGTTGATGTTAACAACATCAATCATGTAGAAGCTCAAAAAGTAATACTAACTCAAACTCAAAATGTACTATGACATACATATTTTAGTTTTCAATAGAAAATATTATCAATCAAAGCCTTCCTTTCTGTGGGGGGTCATTGTCTGGTTTAACAACTCCTTCATTGTCAAGTTCAATGTCTGATTCAGCAATCTCATCATCACTGACATTTTCTTTTGGCACTTTTGGTGTAGCGCTTGAAGTACCAAATTGTTCATCCAGATCTATAGCATCACCACTTTCATCATTGAAAGTACTTTTTTGGAGCTCATTTTGTAGAAATTCAATTAAAAAAACTACAAAAATTTTGGATTCTCATGAACATTATAATTTAGATCAGTATAAAACTCCATAGAAACTGATAAAATTGATTCAGCACATGCTTGCTTTGTTACAATTCCTACCTGAAACTCCTTGGAATAACACTAGTGAGTTCTCAGGTGAGAATAAAGGTAAATATGGGAACCAATTTTTATTTAGAAAACCAACTAATATAGCGCAAAATGTACACAAAAGAAAACTTCAAAAGAACAAATACCAACAAAGATGTTTGGGACTCAACTTTGGAGTACAAATGTATGATATTAAGATATTTTATAAATTGTAATTCTAATATAAACCTGCCTGCTAAATCATAATATGCTTGTTTGCCTCAAAAACACACAACTAAATCCTAATAGTAAGATCACAATTTGAATTCTTGTGTAAAATATCTCCTACTTATCAAGCTTCAAATATCTTAATCTTTTCCTACTTTACTTCTTCCAGTAATGCTTGAGAACTCAGTGAGACTTAAATGTTTCAATTTGAAACAAGTACAAATTTCCCGATATCTAACTGTCCAAGTCATTTACTATAGTCTACACTAATGCAATGTCTTTGTTCCTCATATATTTTTCCTAAGAAATTAATTAAACTAACTAATTAAATATCAAATTGTCTTGATATTACTAATATTCTTTCATTCCATTACTAAGTTTCTTTCATTCCATCCATCCCATATGATGATTATCAGGAGAATTTTCCAATAGAATTTTAAGGTTTTCTTTAAATTTTCAATGTCTATCCTTCTATAAGGGACTTAGTAAATTTGGACAAGGTCCTTTCTAGGTTCAAGTATTTTCACAAAGAGGAACATGAGAAAATTTTGGTCATTGAGGGGGGGTTCCAGATACTTCTACACTGTGAAAATAGTATTAACTATTTAAGTTATTACAAGCTCAACATAGTAACCACAAGTACACTTAGCTAGTTTGCTAAAGTCTTGATTCCCAATTAATGGGTTGCATTAAATGCAAGCTTGCCACAATTGATCTTAATATTAGCATTAGTAATGATTTGTTGTATTGAAATCATAGATTGGTGAAGCCAATGGCAAGAGTTGTTTATTAACGAATTTTTAACTGAAATTATGTATCACTAAAACCCATGGTAAAAGCATTCAAGTTACTAGATGAAACTTATATTGAAACCCATGGCCACACAATCTTTCTCCATCATCATATATTGACCATATCAACTTCATGTAAAATTTATACAACTGTGTTACTCAGTAAATAACATTCATTCCTTTGCATTTTCTTCATCTTCTACTTCATTCACATTGACTATGAAAGTGTACTCTTGATCACACCCAAGCTATCAATCACACATGAAATATAGTGTATATGTCTTCTCTCCAAGCTCTGAAGGTGCAGTAAACCCAAGCTTGACTTTAGTCTTCCTTTGGAGCAATACCCTCTTAATGGGCAGTAGCTAGTTGCTTTTTAAATTCTTAATTACTAGCCACCATACTTCTTCCTTTGCTTTGGGATACCTTGGTGCATCAACTGGACCCAACTCATGTCTACCTTCAAGATCTCTTTCTAGAGTGACCTGCACTATTACATTCTCTCCAGCCCTCACATCATCACTGTCAACTATGTCATATGCCAAATCAATGTTTGGGAAGTGATTACAAAAATGAGCAATGTCTAACAACTCTGAATCTATTATTTGTAACAATTCATGCCTTTCATCATCCTCCATATCAACTAAATCAAAAATAGTTTCAATGTTTTTCCCTAGATTTTCATGGCACTTCTTAGCAAGTTCCTTGGTAAAATGTGGAAGCTGTAACAGGACAAAATCACGGTCCCAAAGACCTTTTGTAACCATTTGGCTCAACTCCATTGCTGCAAGAGCTAGATTGAACCAACCATTACCAGAAATAACATCCACCATAGCTTGAAGAAGTTGGTTAGTAGAACAAAGCTTGCTGATCTAGTGTTAGGTTGCCAGCTATGACATGCCTTGAAAAGTGAGCTTACAACAATGCATTTTCCTTTACATGTGGATCGATATATTTTGGTTTGTTAATAGTAAACTTTTGATGATTTATCAATTTTCTTATTGTTTCTTCTTCATCTAGCCGTATGGGAAGCTGTGAATACTCTGACCAATACCCTACGACCAAAATAAAATCTGCAATTAACCATTAACTCAACAAACTTCTGCACCTTGGAACAACAAAGCAACTAAAAGCACCACCCAATCTTCTAGAACCTCTACAAGGTCATACAAGGCTTGACTCGCTTTACAAGAAGGACCTTACTGAGGTTTTCTACTACTGCTTTAAGTCATAGACCCAACACTTCATGAAATGTTGCAACTCTTCCTCTTCTCACTTATACAACCCAAGCATCATGCACCAACCTTGGCACAAGGTGATCAAGCAACCCCAACCTTCCTAACATCCAAGGGAACCCAAACAAACATCAACACACCAAAAACAAATCAGGTATATGGAAAACCTTTCATTACCAATCATAAGGTAAATTGCAACACTTGACTCTTATACCAGACACACAACCGAGAATGCAATTGGATCCTCTAGGACTCCCAAGCACAAAGGATCATTTGGAACAACTCCTATATGAACAAAACAAGGTGTAACAAAGGTTGGAAAACCTGCCAACCACTTACCAAGCAAACTGTTGCAACCAACCAAACAAGCACTTAGGTTTCTTAGCACTATTTTCCACCAATAAGTCAAAAAGTTTACAAAGAACCAGGCAAAAAAAAGAAAAATTCAAAGACCCTTTTCAAAGTGCCAAAAGACTCCAAAGTTTCAAAACCTAACTCCACTCCAGCATACCCTAACCTTAATCTTGCACATAGGCCTAATTAGCAACTTTAGGCTTGGTCTACAATGAAAAGGTTAAAAATATGAGTGCATGGATCAATTCTTCAACTTCAATGTGTCGTCCTAGTCAAATTTAAGATGCCTTGCCTCCACACCAAGTCCCAAGTTCCTTTTATCAATCTAACTCATCAAATTGCAAATACAAGGTCTAATGCATGGGTCTTATTAGATCTAGGCTTGCTCTTAAAATTGCTTGCTGCAGTCTCCTACCTCCAAGCTTTTGACATTTGATAATACAATGCCCTAGTTTGCTCCATACCAAATTGGAGAAAATTTCAACAGTGGGAATTCAAACTAGGGCCATTCCTTTGGCCAAAACCCTTGTTTTGAGGGTTTCATAGGCAGCAAGGAAGATAAATATATAACTTGCAAATGAAATCAGATCTCTCCTTGAAACCAATGCCAAAACTTCATAAAATTCAACCTCTAGCTTTTCAATGCAAAATAGCGACTGTACAACCTTCAAGAGTCCATATAGTATGGAAAAAATAGTCAAAAAGGCCCAGAAATAGTAGATTTTATTAATTTAAAAGCAAGTACAATGGTTAATAAACCAATACCCTACAACCAAAATTTTGAAGGAACAATAACATGCAATTAGACTTCTTAACATATAAATTGGGTCTTTAAAAAATTAATTTCCTTTGGGGAAAGTACTTATTTGGTTTTGAATACTAATGTCATGGAGTTCGTTTCAAATCATATAGTGTCTTTTCAAGTGACATACCATGTGTTCCTTTTCTTTTCTAAAAAAATTGGGTTTTTAGATCCTCATTTAGGAATGTACTTCATATCTATTTGGTGGATATTCCAACTATGATTGGAAACAAGCACTGTCAACATTCTAATCATAATTATCTTTGCAACTAGAGCAAAGATTCCTCAATCTTCAATTTGATGCTCTTTAGCTACTAATCTTGCTTTGTGCTTCTCAATTAAAACATTATTTTTAAACTTGATCTTAATTATTTTTATAATCAATGGCTTTCTTTCCAATGTCTATCTCTCAATTCAACACATTTTTTCATTTTTCTTTCCTTCTTGCTTTATCATAAATACTTGGTTCACAAGCGCTTATGATGTTCTTCTTGCTAAGATTATGAAGTGGACAATGACTTTCAATCTAGATAATCAATTTCTTCTCTTCCTTCTATAGATTCAATGGGACTTTCAGAGTTTGGCTCAACTTTTTTGGGTAAGTGTGATGGTATGTAGTGCACTATAAATTTTCTCTTCAATGAAAGGATTAGCACCTCTAATTTTCAAATGGTGATCAACTAGAACTAGCTGACAATCTAACCTTAAAAATACATTTTATGCCAAATTCCAATCACAGTTAAAGACATTTAGCTATTGGAAAATGGCAAGATTATGTCTTATTTCAGATATGCAATAAAATGGGCAAGAAATGTGGAAGAATGTTAAGTTTTTATCCACCAAAACATGAGTAAAATTGTATAAACTGAATGTATTTTTAAAAATAATGTCAATTCCCTTCAAAATAAATATTTTGCATGCAACTTACTTGTTGAAGATGTTTCAAGTTCAGCAACTCTTTAATCACAATATCCACAATATTGGAAGCTTTGACCTGTCTGTCAGCTGTGGCTTAGCCTGCAACAACCAAAAATTCATTAGTATATGCATCTCAACATTTGAAAAATACATCAAGAAATTCAGGTTAGTTCCAATCTGTAAATTAACTGGCATTTGTTTCTTCTTTAACATATTCAACAATCAAGTACAAGGTTTTTTAGTTTGGACTCTGCCCTGATGAGCATTCCCTTACAATCAAATTTACTTACTTTGGCATTGTAGTTTGCATCAAGGAGAACATTTGATGATTTCAAATCACAATGAATGATATATGGATTGCAGTGCTTGTGCAAATGCTTCAACGCTCTGTAATATTTAGGGCATAATGACTTTAGATTCTATTGCACTGTCTTTATTTTTACAAAAGAAAAACACAGAGAATCTACTCTTGGCTCAAATCATTATCACTATTGGCTCAAACCATTTTCACTAAAACTAAATGAATAGGCATCAAGAAAGAGATAAAACAATGCCAAAACAAAGGATGGTCTATTTAGAAGTTTTAACAGCCCATAACCACTTTAGGAGTCTTATTGAACCTATTTAGAATTGAAAGTGAATGAAAATGGGATAAGGTTAGGAATTGAAAAAGAATAATAAATGAGTATAGAATCTCACTTGAAAACAAATATAATGAAAGATTTAATGTGATGAAGAAGAATGGAAAAGAAAATGCCAATGAATAGAGTATATCAGGATGTAATGATCGTGTGGACAAAAATACAATCAACCCATTACTCTTCCCATCAGAATAAATTCTAAACAAACCCTTGTAACCACTTCTCACTATTTTTGTTAACACCAAAATGAACAAGAAAATTGACTATGTGGAAAACAAGAAAACTCTTTGATGAGAATCTGTCTTGAGACAAAAAAAAACCAAAGTTGTTATGTGTTTTCCATAGCTACATATATTTGTTATAAGTATTTGTTGTTGCATCAAAAATTTGAACTATTAATGTCAAATAGAAATTGTAGATTTATTTCGATCGATCCATGGCATGAATCTCAAAAGAGGCATTGAGTACTAAATTGACAGTCTCAATAGTAATTTATTGATAAAAGATGCAGGGATGCAGGGTTTCACGGATGGGAATGAGGGTTTAAATTTGGAGATGGCAGAGGGACAATGGGTGAACAATGGTGAAGCACTAGTAGGGGTGGTGCTGCTATATAATATAACATCTTTGTGAGTTTTCATGAAGGTGGCATTCTTTTTAGAAGTGGTTAAATCATGTTACAAATTCTGAGGGAAGTACTTACCAATTTGTTACCAATCTAGCCTTTGACATTAATCGAAAGGACTCAAATGAGACCGAGCTTTGATACCACTTGTTACAAATATTGTTGCCATTACAGAAAAATATCGACCTATTAGTGCTCGATACAACTAGACTTATAAAATCTATAGGAAGTAGTTAAATTGGATTTTGAAAGGAATATTGATGAATTTGCCTAACAAATTTTTCTAGAGTACACATTGGAATTGTAATTTCTTACATATATTCAAAAGTTATTTCAATTGAAATTTTTAGTCAGTGACTCAATGTAGTACATTTGAAGTAACATTCCATAAGAAAAGAAAAATGTTAGCCATGGACAACATGAAAAAAATTAGTAACATAGGCACTTCAATACTATTGAAGCATTCAGAGTCAACATGAACAACCAAGTTTGTATATTAAGATATTTGGACAAATGATATAAGAAAAGGGATCCCAAAATTATTAGTCATTAAACCAAAAAGTGAAACAAGAAAAGAGATATCGGCATTATTGAATCATCAATTCAAAAGCGAAACAAGAAAAGTGACTTCGGTATTACAGAAAAGTTAAGCCATGTCATGAACCCCAAAGAAAAACATTGATAGAATAGGGATAATGTAGACCATTAGAATTTTAATTTACATACCTAAAATTCTTCCTCTGCCTGTTGTCTATTTCCATTCAGCTTCTTCACAATAGCACAAAATCCATCATGGAACTGGGCTTGATATGCACAACCAAAGCCACCCTTTCCCAAAATATTATAACTACTAAAATTATTTGTTGCCTCATGCAAAGCAAGGTAATTGATTGCATATGCACATTCTCTTCTCTACATAATTTGGAAAGAGCTCAATGATTAATCAACGTCCCAAGTGATATTCCCTTAATGCCATCTGAAAACACAAGTTGGTTCAAAGTTTTATTAGTAAACTATGTTTAATTCCATTTGGAACCAAAAAGGGACTGCAATAAGAATGCCCAAAACTTCCTTTAATGGATGTATCTTCGGCCTTGAATCCCATAAAGAGATTATGATGATGTGTATTCGAACTTCACAAATTGTAAGCTTAATGTCTATAGAAGAGGATCCCGTAGAAATTTTTTCAACCATTAAGAAAAGAGAAGAAAACATGAACCATCGATGTGTACTCATCTTTCATATGCTTGAACTTGAGATGGTGGATGAACTAGCTATGAATTCTACTTGTGCACCCAACTAAAATATGCAAATAGCAAGATGGCTCCAATAAGGAATGGTGCAAAGATGATAGCTGCAAGGATTAGAACTCTGAGATGGTGGCTTTCATGGCTTGCTGAATTTTTTTGTTCCATTTCTGTTGTTGAAACATTGTTTTGGAATAATAAAAGACATAATATCTATCATATGGCACAAAATGTGTTACTAGATTCAAGTTTCTATAATATCTACATAACTTGAAATGTTAAAGAAATAGATAAAATTAGAATGCTCTGACTCTTGGAGCACCCATAATTCAACTTCAGTAAATGAAAGCTCCTGATAGAGAATGAATATGCAAGTTCGTTTACCCATTGTAGAAGACTAGTAAAGAGGGTGTGAACTGGGAGCATGCAATGGTGCATATGACAGGGAATGAGTCATCTACCTCTGAGGAAGATAAGATTTTCCTGATGAACTCTTTCCATTAACATACTTGAATTGAAATGTTCCAATGACACAACTTCCCCAAAATAAAATAGCCATCAAAGCTGATTTTTCCATCATATCTGATTGAATAAACTAAGTGGAAATAAGATGCATTCAAACAAGTCCAAACACACCTTGAGAAGTAACAAATAGTTTCTTCTGCTATAATACCTGCTTCATGCAATCTATGCACCTTCAAGTACATAATCGAAGTTCTTCAAAGTTGTATCATAAGTTTAGTTCCTTCTAAGGGATTCCTTCTAAATTATTATGCATGGAGATGTGTATATTTTTAAAAAGATAAAGATATTGTTAAGAAGTGGGGGGCATTAAGAAAGACTGGATGGATAAGTAATGCCTTCATTTTCCCAATCCAAGCATTGTTACAGAAACCGATCTGTATGAAAAGTGGCAAATTTGGAGAGGACCCATTTTTGAAACTTCAAGAATTGATTCAACTCACCATAAAATACCCAATATCTACCATTAAATTTTGGGTTATTAAATTTTGGGTTGCCCAATTCAAGCACGCTTATTGAAAGGCATTACATTATCGACACAAGGCTCTCAAATTGCCAAGATAGATTTTTTATAAAATTTGACTGAACTCTATTAAACAAAATTAGATTGCACACAGCTGTTAAAAATTAAGAACTTTCAGTGATGCAAAAATATTTGAAGAAGGTTACATGTATCAATTTATATATGGTCATTGGTAGATGCACGACTATTTCTATAGGGACCCCTTCTTAAGCCTGCATTTCTAGTTGAGTAGTAGAAGTTAGGGTACAATCTGGGTATGTCAATGCAAGACATAGATTTTATATATATATATATATATATATATATGAATCCTAAAACTTCTATATCCATAAAAAGCTAGAACCATATTAATATTTTTAAACTATATTAATAAAATATTGTGTCATTATTCATATTAAAATGGTAATGTAACCTTAAAAAAAATTTTACTGTCATGAATCCTAAGGTTGAATGCAGATGGTAGAATTAAGAGTTTAGCTTGAAGCTTTGAGCTAGATATATTGACCAAATATATGCCATATATATAATATACACTCAGGGTCCTTAGTCTTGTCATATTAGGGCCTACACTTGACATACTGAGGATAGGGTGTTTGATATTAATGAAGCCCTCTAATTTAGTAGATTTGTAGAATATTCACAAAAAATTCATAATTTGATCTACTTTGTATTATGCTATAACGTATTGACATAAATATTACCATAAATTCTTAAAATTTGATAAAGCTATTATCATATTCTGAATAAATACTATTGTTGATGTCAAGGGAAATTCAAACACAAGAAGTTTGTGATCAACACATTTAACAAATGAGTTAAAACAAACTCTCTACATTGCATCCACAAAATTTTCAACTAGTTATCCAAAATATAACCAAGGGAAACAATCTCATGAGTAGGAAAATTCTAATCAAAGATTTTAAATAGACCTGGCCTATAAACACAATTCACCTCAACAAGTGAGCTAACATCAAGAGGAAAAACAAGAGACATATAGCTATAGAACTTAGCTCACTCACAAGCAAGCATGTGCCCTCGTCAGCAATCTTGTCAGCATTCTTCCCCAAAGATGGAGATGAATATTTGATCAACCATTTCTATTAGAATGATATTGTAGCATTTACCCATAATGGTCATTTAAGTCACCTAATGCATAGTTCAAAATTTCATTATTGACAACTATTGCTGAGGGCAAAAAAAAAAGGGTAAATATATAAAGGGAACAAAATGATCAAATATCAAACATTGTAGGTAACCGCACATAAATCCCATATCACATTTGCATTGAATGTTATGGGCAACAGTATTTGTGGATCATTTTAGACCTACGACATGCAAAGTGTCCATTTTATGTTAGTTTGAGCTTCACTTGGTTTCAAGAATACTATAATATTCTCTACTTAACAAGGCCAACCATGTGAAGGTGGAAGCTCATCTAGCCTCACTCCCCTCCCCCCAACATCAATCTAAAGTACCCATTATCATCTAATTACATACTTCATTCATTCATTCATCCATTTATAAACTATAACATTCAATTAATACAATCACATAACATTCATTAATATGATATAAAATTCATTAATACACAATACTAATCAAAACTTCATTAACACATAACAATATTCATTAACATAAAATAAAAATATGTATTAATATGCATCATTCATACATAATTAGTTAAAACAAAGTTCTTTCATTATCCAACAAGGTTTATCAAAGAAGATTTTTAAAACATCATTTCTTTTTTTTGTTTTTCTGAGCTATCTTAAGAAAAACGCTTATAGGAGCATCCATATCTACTTCATTCTCCTCCTCTTCTAGCACGTGTAATGTAAAATTATGATGGCTCCTTCTCTTTGGAGGAGTAGGAGGTTGCTACACTAAAGGGGGCTTTGTTGCAAGAACAAGTGAATGGGATAAATTGGCATACTCTTTTTCTTTTTCTAACTGTTACAATTTTGTAATTAAGTATGAGTACAACATAAAATAAACTTTTCTTACCTAACAATGCCACATCATGTACATTAACATTTTGATCTACCATTGGGTTAACATGTTGAACACTTGGAACATGCCCCACTCCTTCAGCATGATGTTCAACATGCTCTGAAATATTCAAAAAAAGGATACACATCATATTCCAATTGAAGATTTTAAATTGTATTCATAATTGCATAATTAATTTCCAATAGAAAATTAATACCTCCACCACTATAATGCACATCATGGCCTTCATCATGAGCAGGTTCTATGGTAGGATATGAAGGTTGTAGTAAAATGTTATGCACATTGTTATGTAGTCAATTCACATTTAAAACTAATACCAAAAAAGAATCTTCTCAACTATTTAATTTCATTTATTTTTCATCTAACCAATTTACCTGTGAGATATCATTTGGTGCACTAGATTCTTGGGAAAGGCTTACAGATTCTTCACGTAGGCATGCAACCACAACTTTATAGCCTTCCTTCAAGGCAATTTTTCTATCTTCATCTCTGACCTCCACATTGAAATCTGTGCCCTATGTTTTTTTCTTGATAATGTCAATTTTCCATGTATGGTTTCATTAAACAAACCTATTTGCAACATTATATTTTTTATATAAAAAAAAAATTCTTTGCTCTACTTATAAGTTGAGACTGCAGATTCATATAGCCACCAGAGCCAAGTTTGTGTTGGCCAACCTTTTCTACTCTCACTTTTGCAACCACAGATGTGTCCTACAATCTACGAACAATTTCAAACATCTTAGATTATATATTTACAAATATCAATAATTAGTGCATGATTACAATGTACTTAATACTATAATGACATACCTCTTTTTGCCCTGTGCTACTTCATTATCTCTATCTTCACATAGCCTTTTCTCCTTTGCATCTTCTATTATTTCATTCCATTCCATCGGTGGAATCATAGGAGGACGATCATACTTTGGGTTATCCTTAAGAGCCCTTCTATATTGATCCCTCACAGTCTTTATATGCTTTGCTGCTCTTTTCAGAAGTAGGCCAGTGTCAAAAATGTTTTTCCCAAATTTTTCCTCAATAGATGCAATTAGTTGATTTTTTAATTCCATAGCTTGTAAATTCCACCTTTTTTAAAAATAAATAGATTGTTAGATCAATAACTTTAATATATTACAATAAATAGAAGAAAAGAAAAATTATCTAGCAATGATATGAAACTACGTACCTTTTACGTATGGTGGGTCAAAATAGTCTCAATGTCATATGAAAAAGATGTTCAAAGAAAGCGTTATTACCTACAAAAACATAAAGGATTTATCAATCCAAAATGAGTAATGTAAAAGTAAACTAAATTTACACTTTAAATAATATCAATTTCTAAAGCACCTGGAAGCTTTTGTTCTTTTAATGGAAACATAGTTTTCTTATTCAACAACAATGTCCCTTCATACAAACCAGTACTAATCACATGAACTGCTCCAGGAAATGAATTAGCTTCAGTAGTACTGCTCTCTTTTGGTCTATCAACTGAAACATCATAACAATTAAATGAAAATTTAAGTACTGCTCTCTATTGGTCTACCTCCCTGCCTATGTCCATGTCTCTCTATGTGTGGGTGTGTATGTATGTATGTATGTGTGGTGTGTGTATGCATGTGTTTTTGTGTATGCAGGCTTCTGTAGACATTATTTAAGCATTGATATACTACTTCATTGTTCATCAACTCGTAGAAATACATTAAAAAATATAGCAAAACAAGGTTTTACCAGTTCTAGTGGGCATAGACAATGATGTTTGCATGGTCCTTGTTGCCAAAAATGCAGCAGACAATAGTGGACCGCCAACTGAAGGAGGAGTTTGCACTTCATCATGAGCTGAAGAATAGAATATTGTTAGCAAAGAAATTTTCAATGGATAAAGATCAAATGGGACACTAGCAAGAAACATCCACACAAAAAAAGGTAAGTGTTATAATGTTGATCAAAACAAACAAAGTGTTACTTACACAAAGGTACTACGCAACAACCCTGACCATGTTCACCATGTGATGTTGCAACTGGCACATATGTCTATACAAGAACACATAAAATTAGAGATCATGATCCATAAGATACTATAAAATATTAATATCTATTGAACTTCTAGTACTGCTTTAGTCAAATTACTGCTTACCTTCAAAG
This sequence comes from Cupressus sempervirens, assembly GCA_028749045.1. Classification (NCBI taxonomy): domain Eukaryota; kingdom Viridiplantae; phylum Streptophyta; class Pinopsida; order Cupressales; family Cupressaceae; genus Cupressus; species Cupressus sempervirens. The sequence goes on from CM053788.1 coordinate 103,334,572, forward strand.
ATTGGATTCTAAAGTCCAATTCTATTCCCAATGCCTCTTTCTCCTCACTTTTATCACCCTTGATGATAATGTTAACAAGTTCATCAGTGTATCTTTGCATAATTTTTTGGGTGATGAATACAGGGTCAGTACTAAGGCCAATGTCATGTAGATATGATGCCTATATTTTAGATTGCATTTGATCAGCGATAATTGTGGCTTTTTCCTATCATTTGCGACATCAAATATTCGTATACTTTCATCAAAATAACTCCAAAGCCATAAAGAAAAATAATAATAATATGAAATTTGTTTCTATATTAACATTAAAATTTACAATAATTAATGTTTAGCTCTATTGAAGGTGTCTAAGATGGTGCATCGATATCGCCCTGTGAAAAAAATTAGTAAGTCTTAGAAATCAGCAGCAAAATTAAAGTAATAGACTTACAAAAACATATATTAATAATAAAGTAGATTTTATATGTAAATCATTTTTCTTAAGTTAAAAATTTAGCGTAACTAATGTTTATATCTAAAAAAATATTTGACATGTTCTACTCAATGTTTATATGTGCACATATGGTTTGGAAAGAAATATTTGGTCATACAAGACCCCATCATAGTTGACATTGATCCTACCTGGACATTTCATTGATCATCATGATCTTCATCCATGTCATCATCATCATCATCATCATCATCACCATCATCATACTTGTCACTTTGATCGTCGTCGTCACCACCACCATCTTCATCACCATGATCATGATCATCATCAGAATCATCATCATCATCATCACCATTATCGTTAGCATGACCAAAATCATCACCATCTTCTTCTTCTTCATCACTGGATAATTGTCATTCCTGATAATCATTTACTTCCTCTTGTGCTTCTTCAATATCTTCTTCTTCGATCACATTATACTTTACCGACCTTCCTCTTGGGTCATGTCTAACAACAAATGACCAACCTAGTTTGTGTGGAACACCAAAGTAAAACAATTGCTCGCATTAGCTTGAAAGAACATAGGGCTCATCTCCAACTGGATCAAATGACCTTGTATTAATCATAGTAAATCCACTATCGTGTTCAATAACAGTCCTATCAGGATCATTTTGATTTAGTCGTAACCTAAACCATTTGATGACAAATAGAACTATTTTGAATGAATCAAAGTCACACTCAAACATATCATCCAAAATTCCACAGTATCAATTTTCAAATTGTTGAGGATGTATGTCAGTTCTAGATGAAATATTGGTGACCGCAAAGACAGCACTTATCTCAAAATCACACTTTTTCTTCATTTCATCTAACTTTTTTGTGCGGAATTTATAGCCATGGTAATACATAGCTTTGTGGTGTTTGACCTACAATTATTCAAACATGTCAAGAATCTTCTCATTGATCTGTGAATTGATATTAAACTTATGTCTCATGATTAGTAATCTTATGCATACCTTTGTATCTCTTAAGCCATATATTAGATCAAGTACTATTGGCATAACATTGGGATATCCATTATGATGAGCTTCTTTAACCAACGATGCAACACCATCCCATGTTAATGAGTGACCATTTTCTTGAGACTGTTCAATCCATACTGTCATCCAATCAAGATTGTTTGCAATATACAAGTGTAGTGTATCTGACTCATGACCAACTATAAAGAAGACAATTACACCAGTTAGAAATAACTTATATATATATTGATGATGGATAAGAATTGTTAAATTACAAAAAAAAAAAATATAATTACCTCTCACCCTCCTCAATCTACCTTTCCCCGTCAGGTACTCCCCTTTGAATTTGTCATTATAGTTGGGATCCCAAATGTGATCTACATGGATACCTGCTGCAAACTTTGGAAGATATTCACTGATATACACCATGGTCTGGTATATCATATATCCCTCTATCATAGAACCCTCAGGACGTGCTCTTTGTCGAACCAAGCCCTTCATAAATTTCAAGTGCCTCTTAACCATCCACATTGATCTAGCTTGTACAGGTCCACACAATTCAATCTCCTCAGCTTGATGTATGAGGTAGTGTTCTTGAGCATTAAAAAACATTGGAGGTAAACAATTTTGCATTTCACACATAAGCTGTGGAATTTTTCTCTTCCTATATTTTATATCTTTTTTATCAATTTCTTTATATGATAACCACCTAAAAGAAATTCAACATGCAAAAACACATAAAGGAGATTTCAAATAAAATTATACAATACATTTCAGATAAAAAGCTACAGATCTCAGAAAAAACACTTATAACCTCATGTATTTTTCAAGATCATATATAACTTGTTTAATACTATTGTCAAACTACTGTGGAAGGGATAGAGTTAGGATGAACTACAATCATTAAAAAATGATCATTTCAATATATTATAAAATAATGCAATTGGTACTACATTTAATCTTACAAATACACTATAAATAGAAAACATGACTTACTTTCAGGAAGGTATGCCAATCATGTGTTTTCAACCCTGGCCCAAAATCACCTTTCTTTGATAGAAGAGTGCTTATATTTGTAGCAAATTTTGTTGGAATTTTTTTTTTATTATGACTTCTTTTAATGCATCACTTTGTTGCTTCATTAATAACCACAGAAGGGCACTTGTATTTATGCGGTCTCCATTCTTATTTGATTCAATTAAAACTTTTAGTGCATGATTGGATTCATGAATGTCAGTACAAATTTTAGAAATTTGTTCTCTATCATGCCTTCCATCAAACATTTTCCATAGTGTCTATGTTACATTCTTTCCAATATGCATAGCATCAAACAAATACGTGATTGGGAGATCCTTTTAGTATGGTAACCTACGAAATTGAGTAGGATAACTTTTCATTCCTCTAGAAAGTTGGTCATTGATGCCTTGACAACCTTCACGAGCATCAATCACAGCATTAGTAAATATAAGACAATATCAAAATACAAATTGTAAATTTCGGGCGATAAATTGGACATTACCTCGATGATTTAGTTGATCGTATTCCAACTTCCATAAATGAGGCATCATTCTTTGTGGCCTTGATGATGTCTCTTCTTTCCCATTGAAAAGATGTTTTTCAGCAATTCGATACCTATGATTATTGTGGAGAAAGTGTCTAAACTCATCAAGCACCTACTTTCCTAAACTTCTCGAATGATGACATTTCATCTTCAGACCACAAACTGGACATGCAAATTTTCCCTTTGTTTGAAGACCTAAAAAATCATGTATAATTGGATCATTTACAATTATCATCCGCAACTCAAGAATTCGATAGTAATGTGTAAGCACTATAACAGACCAAAAATATGTGATCTTAACAATATAACATACTGCAAAAATGAGTTAGCCCAAGGGCATCATGTATTGTCCATACAAGCATTGCATGGAATTGAAATTGTCAATGTCCTATCAGTCTACAGATGCCATACATAGTGATGTCATTCCATAACTTCAAAAACTCATCAATTAGGGACTCAATATACACATTCATATCTTTAACTTGATATTTACCTAGCAAATGAATGAATATAAATATTACGTAATTATTATAACCATTTTCATGCACTGTTTATAAATTAATTTAGATAACTATAAATTAAAAAAATACCTGGCACAATCATTGACAACATTATGTGCTCCCTCTTTATGGACATCGAAGGAGGAATGTTATTGTTAATAACAAAAATAGGCCATACTGAGTAAATAGATCGCATATCTTCATATGGATTGACACCGTCCACTGCCAATGAAATTTTTAGATTACGAGGTCTTCTTTAAAGTGTGACCATGTTTCTTCTATCTCTTTAAATGCAGAACCATCGGTAGGCATTCACATAATGTCATCCTAACTTCTATTACATGCATGGTAACCCATAAATTGTGCCAAGCTAGCGCACATGAATAACCGTTCAATATGTGGAATAATGGGAATGTACCAAATAACCTTGTGAGGCACTTTTTTTGTTATTTGATCTAACCAATATCTACTAACATGACAATCAGGGCATTCTGTTGTAAATTCATGTTGTTTATGATATAGAATGTGATCATTGGAACATGCATGTATTTTCTAATACTTCATTCCAATCTGATCCATAATGTTAGATTATTCTTGGTATGAATGAGGCAAAATGTTTTATGGTGGTAACAAAAACTCACTAATCATCCTACAACAACAAATATGCATTGTTAATATAATCAATAGTAATTGTATGCTAACATTGAAGATGACAAAAATGACATACCTTAGCATATGTGACATTGCTACATTGGATATACTATTCATAACCTTTAAGTTCACCAACAACACTATAGTCGATAGTAGAGTTTTTTGGGAGCCTTCATATAAGGGCTTGTGTGCCTTCTCAAGTAAAGGTATATCAAGACCATCTTCATCATTATTATTAGATTCGCTAGTACCATCATTGTGAGCCTCCTCTTCACCTGCCCCAATACCATCTTCTTCAATCATGTCCTCTAGTACATTATCATCTTCTTCCATGGAAGTGTTATCCTCAGCTTGGATATTCACACCTGCATGTTCCTCCAGTAGGAAATCCACATTCAGCAATGGATGAAAATTGTGGCCCCCTTCAACATGACCATCTTGCCTACAATGATTTTGGGCTATTGTGATTAGAATTCTTTGATTCTTTAATCCCTTACACTTTTTTCAAGGACAATAACATTTATCAAGTTTTCTTCAAAACTGAGCCCACAATGCAACCATTGTCTCATTATTTTGTTTTGGGTTCATATTGTTAGCTGTGGTCTTTCTTCACGGGAAAATGTACCTGCAAATAAATTGGACATGTTGTAGTTAATGTTTATATCTGCACATATGAAAATTGTTGATTAATATTTTCAAATGTAACTAAAATGATCCTATAATTTCTAGAAGGCCTAGATGTTTACAAAATGTGGATTTATAGACACTGTATCTTAGTTATTTGCAAAATGCCTCAAAGAGATGTCACAAGCTAAAAGTTACTTAGGTGCTAACAGCAGCATTCCATGACTAATCCTAATAGCAATGACTAATCTAATTAATGCCTCAACTAATGAAGATGACTAAAAGATTGAAACATATTAATGCAATCTTCAATCAAGAACATGTGAGCTCAAAAGATGGGTAAATATCAAAAACTCGTGAGCCTAAGATCAAAGCACCATCGTTTGATAAATTGTTGCATTGAAATATGATCTAGAAAGGGCCTTTCCACATATTATGTTAGCACTATTTGGCAATCATCGATCATGTGGTTATTGAAAAGAGGCTAAGGACCAAACATGGAATCATGGAGATAGTGCACGAATGTACAAAGAAAATGCAAGAAACATCAAAGAGATTGTTAACTGTTCAATGGCCTTAGTAAAGACAAAGCTTGGCACTTGAAATGCATGGTGCAATGGGATTAGTAAGATATCAAATTTTTTGATAGAATGCCCAAAAAAGAGCTTGGAATGCTAATTGATGGACATGCATATGGGAAAGCATGATATGTAATTTTTTATGTCAAAAATGGCTTTGACTCTATTGGCTCAGTGCATGAGATACACCTGCAACTTCTCTACACAATCAGCTTGCTATGAAATGTTTTAATCTAGATGGTCAAAAAATGTACAAAGAACATGAATTGTTTGACTGAAGGCATTCATGACATTGGTGTCAATGGGTCTCTATGAAAGGCAAAGAAAGGATACCAATTCATTTTAAAAAGTTCCAAATATCATACTTGCATCACAATTCAATTATGAAATATTACATGCAACACCATGTCTAATTAGATTGCTTCAAGGAGATATTTGATCAAGGATGAAATGAATGATCACACCTAGTGTGCACCACTTGATGCACTTTACTTCCAAACTTCTCAAAAAACCTAGTAAGCTCTTCATCTTTTCAAATACCCTTTATTGATTTCTTCAAACCCTATGAATCTTAGTCCTTCATCCTATGACTAATGAACCTTTCTATGATTGTTCCTATTTGCAACTAGGCCTAATTACCCCTCTAATTACAAATAAACTACCTTTTACACTTACTCCCAACATTCCAAACCTTGAAATAGTCTTAAGGAATCTATTAAATAGAAGGATTCCTAAATTTTTTTAACATCCACTCACATCTAAGCATTCTTTCATCAAACCCTCATTTTAAGGGTTTCTAACCTAGGGATCTCTAGAAAAGACCCTTAACAGTTACACAAAACCATTTAGATGGTTTAGACACCTTAAACTATACTCCTCTAAATTTTTCCAACCTTCATTTATTCATTCTAACCCTCAGACCTCTTATATCCACCATGTGGTGCTTCCAAATGCACGCAGGCAGACTGTTTCCAAGCCATCGGAGGGGGGGGGGGGGGGGGGGGGGGGGGGGGGGTGGTGGGTGGGGGGGGGGAGGGGCGGGGGGGGGCGGGGGGGGGGTAATGATTACTGACTTGATGCAATACTAAATACAGAAATGTTCTAAATTATGAAATATATTTGTTCCTAATTTCTATGCTTTGTCATTTTCTAGTTGTGACCATTAGCTTTTTCTTGTATGTGCACATTGACAACAAAAACAGAGAAATTCAGTTAATTTGTTTGTCAACTTGTGTGAATTCTGAATTCAGCTCTAATGTTATGTGAAACATTTATATAATGCATATGATGAATGAATTATTATATAAGTACTTGACATTCTAATATTTTAAAATTTTCCTTTTTCTATTGTTGTCCCCCGTTGTTCCACACAAAAAAGGCCTCCTGCCCTTTATGGTCACCAAGGACACATTCCCACATTTCATGTCATTCCAATATTAGAAACACCATGGGATGTGGGGAAAAAAAAAAGTTGTGAATAGAGGCTTGGAAGTAGTGGATAGAGGCTTGAAAGCCTGTTAAGGAATATAATCAAAAGATGAACAAAAAATGTGGACAAATCCCAGAATGATGATTAATAATTTTAAAACAATACACCATTAATCAATTTAGATGACTCCATTCAAAGCGATTGTTGGTTACAATTCTCCTTAACTAGAAGATCTGACCATTGAGTTATAGAAATCTCCAACAACTCAAAATATAATCTAGAAAATTGAAAATATCAATATGTTGAAAGATAACTGAGTTGTAGTCATAAATATAATGAAGGAACCAGTGTACCAGTGTCAAAGAAAAATGAGTTTTGAAGTTATAGCCTTGCGTGAATGCCAAAAACTTATATGTAGATAACATTAAAAATAAAAGTTGAAACCTGAAGAAAAATTCCTAGATGATGAAACGTGCAAGTTATCAACTCCCAATTAGACCTTGCTAATGCTCTGATGCCTCCTGATGGATTTATACAAAGTCATGTGTGGTGGCACATGATAAAAAAGAGACTAAAAATTATATTCCTACCAATTTCCTATGAGTGAGCTTAGCTACTGCTTTCACACTACCAAGATGATGAATATTTGAGGCAAATTGTGTAGTAATAACTCTTCCTTTTGCAGAAGCAATCTTTCTCAATAATGCTTTGGCAACATCTATTTCATTGGTAGTTCTTCTAGGTGAAAGAATGTGGAGTCGCTCATCATCTGACAATAGAACAAATTTCAGCAAGGAGCATAATATAACAACTATCAAGTACATTTGATATTCCAAGCACTCTGATGGACCATAGAGAAGTTGATCAATTCCTGAGCATGGTAAATAAAATAGCAATTTTATAATTCACTGACACAGATTAAATAATAATAGTCTAAGAAGTATTTAATTATATTAGACACAAAACCTTGATCCTTGGGAAACAACCATCTATTCATTGATTTTCTGCTAAGACACTGAGTCAAAGGTATTCTATTTCCATTTTTCATTTGACACCTTACTAACAAAAAAATAGAAAATATTTTTAAAACTATATCCACAAAAATCCTCATCAAATGGGTATATGAAACTTCAATAGAACAAAATGTTATGTGAACTGTAGTTAAATAATATGGCTCTAGTTTCTGATTAAGATTTGCAACTATTATACCCCATTACAATTTTATTTTCAAGCTTCTTATGCAAAAGGATTTGCTGGAAAATGGTCAAAGGTCATTTAGTGAACTAGAAATTGAAACCTTCCTAAAATCCAGTCACAAGATTGATGTTAGATATTTTCTAGGTAAATTGAGGGATACAAATCCCTATAATCATCTCAATCCGCATATATGATGTGGCTTTGAAGTTTTGAATGGTTCAGAAAAATACATATTTAATAAATAGGCTTCTCAAATACAGAGTAAAGAATTGTTTGGTTTGGCATCTCAAAATTCTCCCTTGATCCCCTAAAATCAACAGCATTCTCATCTTCTAGGGAGCATATATGCTAGCAATCATATCAAGCCCTAAAACATAGAAGATAATAGCATGACATTGCTAAGATACATGTCGGTAAGGATAGATGGGAGAAGGGTGTGTGGAGATAGCAGGACCTTTTATTAGACTGAGATACAACACCCATCCAGAAAAATGCCGCACTCTTAGAGTAGTGTAGGATATTTGTGGATTTTTGTGCTTGTATAAGATTCCCAAGCTTCACCATTCATGGATTTTGTTATCTTTTCATTGCTAAAACTCAGTTGTTTCTAAGATTTTAATGCATTCACCTGCAATTACATAATCAAAGTTCTTCAAAGTTGTATCATAAGTTCAGTTCCTTCTAAGGGATTCCTTCTAAATTCTTATGCACGAAGATGTGTATGTGTGTAAAAAGATAAAGATATTGTTAAGAAGTGGGGGGCATTGAGAAAGACTGGATGGATAAGTAATGCCTTCATTTTCTCCATCCAAGCATTGTTAAAGAAACTTATCTGTATGAAAAGTGGCAAATTTGGAGAGGACCCATTTCTAAAACTTCAAGAATCGATTCATCTCACCATAAAATACCTAATATCTACCATTAAACTTTGGGTTATTAAATTTTGGGTTGCCCAATTCAAGCAAGCTTATTGAAAGGCATTATATTATCGACATAGGGCTCTCAAATTGCCAAGTCTGCAAAAATATTTAGGAGTCTGCAACATAAGAATTCATGCTCAAGATGATAAATTTTGGATTACCCAATTCAAGCACGCTTATTGAAAGGTGTTACATTATTGACACAGGGCTCTCAAATTGCCAAGTCTGTAAAATATTTAGGGGTCTACAATATAAGAATTCATGCTCAAGATGTTAACGTTTATACTTCACTTTGATAGCCTCTCTTCAGTTTTTATCAACATAAACTAAGGTAGCAAGATTCTAAACCATGAATAATCCATGGCAAATAAGAGGTTTTCCAAGAGATATTGGGAAGTTTTGGATCTCTACAAGTTGTGTTTCACTGTCCCCATCTGTTGTTGCACGAAAAAAGAATCTCTAGGGTTGCATCATTGGCCTCTCATACGGCCCAAGATCAAGCCTCAAAACAACATTTTGTGTCATTGGAAATCCATGTGACAATTACAATGTAGTATATCTTAGATCATATTAAATCCTCTGGCTATCAATAGTTTGGCTTAAAATTAAGGATTACGTAAATATGAAATGTCAGGTACTAATAAAACCTGAGATTCATTGTTTACATTTAGCCTACAATAATTCTCATTGCAAATGTTGGTTTCATGGAGTAAAATTGATCTTCCTTACCTCCTTAACCATTTGGAAGTATTTGGAAGTAAGAGATATACTGATGAAGAGTTTGTTTGCTTTCATTGTTCTTTGATTAAGACCATTAATGTTTGGTAACTTATGCAAGAGAGAAATAGATTTAGGTCTTATTTTCTCTCTAATCTCTATCTACTAGATGAGGGAAAATTCAATATGATATATATGGAGGAAAGAAAGATAATTTTGATGAAAGATCAAGTAATACTACTTAAGGCGAAACAGAGAAATACTGAAAAGAGAATCTTCCAAGGCTCCATCTACACCTACATAACATAATGGGAAAAAAGATACCATAACAATTGAGTTACATATACACAACTTAACTACCAATCAAGGCATCTTTGATCAATGTCCTTGTTTTTGTATTCATTCTAAGTTACTCTTTGGTCCAAGCTGGTTATAGGTGAGTAAATTGCTCCATTTGTAGGGTTATCAAAAAGAGTTATAAAATTGAATTAAAGATGCATTTAGTGTCTCTGTCCGAAGGTGTTGTGATGATTACACAATAAAGATAATAGCAGAGCCTCACAGCTGGTGAGCTGAGTTCCCATGAAGGCACTAAGAACTCACACCCATGTGACTTAAATAATCAACTCCATATTCATGCATTGTGATCCTTGTGACTAACTTAACTACCATTTGCTACCCAATTTTTCTTATAAAATAAAATTAGGGGCAATAAATGTTCATCATCAGTACAACTATACATCTAAACTTTTAGGGTTGGAACAAGGGACTGAGTAGTAGAAACATATGTAACAGGACATAAGTCAAGATTGTTACTAATACTGAGTTGGCTACATTTTGAACTCTTACAAATTCTGAAAGGTATTCTACCTCTTATATTGACAAAAATTTGAGTTATAGACATTCCATAATATCAACCACACACTACAAATTTTATTTATCTTTTACAAAACTATTCTATTAACTATTACTTACACACTAAACTGCTACTTTACAGGGTACGAAATTTTGAATCCACTCCCTATATTGATTTCCATTTCTACAAATTGACACAATCAAAACAAAAATGTCCAGCTAACAATCTATGCATTGCAATGTCATAAAATATTTTGAATCTTTGAAAAGGCCTGGGTCAACATACCTATTTTAGCAAATAACCCTTCAATGTCTTTTAACAGATCTCTCCAAATTAGAGATAGGTGTGCAGGCCTGCTCGGTCAAAGTGTTTCTGCTCACCATACAACATCCCAAATGTAAGTCTCATCTAAGAATATCCTGTAAACTACATCTACTAAATAACACTACATGCATACAAACCTGCTTTCTTATGGTTTGATATTATGTATTCTCTTTCTTTAATTGCAAATTTTTCCTATTTGTAATCTTCCTTTAAAGCTGATATTATTTTCCTAGATTGCTCGAGAATTTTCTATACACTTTCTGATACAGTTCAAAAAGGGGATCTTCCAAAACTAAGTTACTACACAGTGACACACAATCCTCCCTTAATTTATGACCATTCAATTATTAGAAAACTAAAATAATAAATGTCTTCTAATGACATTGAAAAACACAAACTATATAAAACTACCTTTTTAGCATTACAATAACTATCTTGAGCTCCAATAGATCATACACTTCTACCGTAGGTGGAAATTGTCATTAATTGTTGAAAATCAATTTTTATGCAAGCAAAAATGAAGATGGAATGGTCATATATCATCTAAAACATCATTTAGAATGATTCTATACTTGCAAAGCTGAGTAAAATACGATTTATAACAGTGAGAAAGAAACAATCCTCAATGTATCTTTGTCTCGATGATAAAGTAATATTTTTTTAAGTCAGATTATCTAATCGGTGCAACTGAACAATTCATTTTGTTGGAAGCTGCCAAAGAACTTAAACAAAAAAGAGAGCATAATAGTTGAATATAACTATCCTACAATGCTTTTATTCTATCACTATCACTCTTATTCCAATGGTTCATGCCTCCTTCAAGAACTCTCTTAGGATAAATATGAAGATCTCAATAACCTCAAAGCCCATGAAACTCAGAAACCATCTGAAGAGTTTTGATCACATTCACATTATCCATGAGCAATGGAGCACATGACTTCATAGAAACTAAACAATAAATCAATACAAGATTTGAGGATTGTACTTCTATAGCTGTTAGGAAGTACTTTATATATGCGAAAGAGAGGGACTTCCAAAAAATTTCATTGATCACAAATTTGAAAATCAAAACAACTTTCTACACAACTACTCTCCACACATCACTGTCAATACCAAAACACAAGATTTGAAGCAAATATTTAGTATTAAATCTTATTCATCTATTCTACAATTCTTAGTCTTTTAAGAAATAGCTCACAGTGGGCATATGTCTCCAAGAAAAGTGCAAATGAAATTTAACAAACAAGAGAAGTAACTATAAAGATGATAATGCATTTCCAAAAAAATTGATTTTGAGCACACAATAATCCAAGTTTTATCAAACATCAAGAACTCAAGGCATTCATCTATGGCCAAAACATTAACAATGGAGAAGCTAGCCAAAAACTTTTTGACACTTCACTATTACAAAAAACAATTTTGTCTTTCAAGTCTTTTCCTACCAAGAAAAGGATGGGATTGCCATCTCTACTTCAAATTTTTATTATAGCTGAAGAATTAATAAAGGAGAAGAGAACCAAAAACTTTCAAGGCTTCACTAGAACAAAAAACTATTTTAGTATTTCAAGACTTTTACCAAGTAAAGTATGTGCTTACTAACTTCTAGATTTGTGAAGCTTGCTAAAAAAAAGTCTATTATCATCCATTAGTATGAATTCAATATTTGGACATAGATCCAAATGGGTGAGAGAAAATCTAAGCCACAAAAGGGACAGGGCCTTATAGAGAGAATAGAGGTGTCCAGTGAACTAAAATTTAAGATATAACCAATGATATCATAAATATAAATTTTCCACAGCTTTATCCTTGCACTTAAATATATGCTAACCTGAACCTAAACATCATCTATAAAACAACTTTCTGACCTGAAAGAATTAATAGTGGCTCTATTTTTTAAAATTTCGATGAGTAAAAGAGAAACAAAAAATGTAAAGACATTGAATAGCTTTGGAATCTACCTCTGCAACTTTCTAATAGATTAAAACTTGGAATGATATCTAATGACTAGATTTAAATATGTGAATACAGTCCTCATTCTGCTGCTAAATTGGACAATGGAGGCTCTTGCTTGAAGAGGCAAAATCTGTAATATAGTTTTGGAATGTTTTGCACTGAAATTATTCCAAAGTGGGGTATAAGGATAGCATGACCAATTAAGGAAGTGGCCATGGAACCCTGTATAATTATCTTCAGACAGGCCGAGATTGGGATAGAGCAATCTCAGCTAGCAAAAAGTATAGTGCAGTTGATGTTGCACCCACTTGCTATACCAATTCTTCCAAGTCAAAACTAATGGATAGTGAGGCAACTACAACAAACAAAAAATTACCCCCCACAGAAAACATTAAATCTCTTGAGCCCCATGAGTGTAAAGTTCCCATTAGATTAAGTAGTCATGGCCACACGCTTTCTTTTTAGTCACCAACAATAGGATAATACTGGAACTATAGGGTGATCGATTCTTACCTCCTTCTCCTCTCCTATTGACCCTACACCAAACTCCTACCCACAGCAGTCACTGCATGTGCGAAAAAACAAATTTAACACTGCGGTGACCTTTTATTATCACATATGTTCTGAAGGTCAAAATTTAACCAATTTAACCATGGTCAAAACTTTGACCATATTGGGCCCATTTTTTCAAAAAAAAAATGAAAATAGGCCTTTGGTCAAAAATTTTGGTTGAAAATGGGGGCCTAATGTACTAATGAGCTATTATCAATCATTGGCTTGTTGATCACTTTAATGTCATAAACATTTGGGGTGTTCCAATCAAAAGGCTCTAGAGGAATACTTCCCATTTTCTTTTTATTGAAGTGTGAATCCAAGATCAGTGTGTCGTTGATGTATTTATTTGAGAAAGTCCTCAACTTAAACAACTTCATGTTTTCTGTTCTAATTTGGCAATGCCTCCATAAGAATGCATCAAAGTCATCTTGACAATCTGCTTATAAATCTTCAAGGAAAGGGAGGTGACCACCATAGCTAGTGGTAAATGTCTTATTTAATTTACCTCTTGGTGTCAAAATTGGGCCTCGACAAGTATAACTTTCTTAGTTTAAGGATTACCAATTTGGCACTTGCATCTTTAGCAGTTGCCAAAGTGCACTTGTATCCTCTACATGATAATGAGAACCCCACAACTTTTACCTTTTCTATGGAAAATACATTATTTACATCCAAGATTTACTTGTAGAACTTGAGCATGATGATTTGATCACTATAATGCTGAGGTAGTAGATAGGGATTTCATTAGAACCCATACACATGGATATAGGTGTGTCACCAACTCTTTATGAACCACATCCCCCATGGCTTGATAAAGGTTTTCTCCTTCTTGGACAATTAAAATATGGGGTCCCCTTGTAGGCATATTATTGTGTTGTATAGGAATGTACCATTAGCCTTACAAAATATTTCAAAACATATTTCAAAATGGAGCCCCTATGTGGTGTTTAGTCTCCAACGCTTCATATTGTCAACACAAATCTATCATCCAAACTACTTCAGATGTCATATAAAAATTGTGAGTCTGCTACAACTCTTTTAGTTGTCAACCAATATTTTCAAAGATCATTTGTGCCTAATCAAAAAAGGTAGTAGATTCAATAATGTTGAGATTAGATAATACATCCTTGGGGAATATTCTTTCACATTTAATTCCATAAATATGCTACATAAAATAATGATGATCCCTTGGATGGGTAATATGAATTTTTTCCTAAAGATAGTGGGTGAGGAGGATTATCCACTATGTGTTCACTTATCACTTGCATTCATGCTCCATGGATTGATACTCCTTAAGGGTAAAGACCTTATTGTTCAAATTCATGTACTTTCTTCTAGGAGTTTGGAAGACTATGGTTGTGTTGATAGAATCAAAGGTAACAATGATAGTATTGTCTGGTAGGGAACAAAATCATGTAGCTGGTGAGTAATTATTGTCCAAGTTGTTGCTGATTTTTGGACACTGAATGGATGTAGGAAAAAAGAATTTCTAAACTATCCTAGACTGACAAGGTTGGTATAGTATTCCTATTGAGAAACATTTCCTTTGTGTACATATTCCTTGATTTCCTCTTAAGTTGCATTCTTTGATGTCTATGTCCATTAGAAACCAAACCAAGTTCTCTATCTTCAACACTTGGAGCACATCATCCTTCATATATTTCATTGTTAGCACAACCTTTTCAAACTCTTTGATCAACTTTTCTCTTCTTTCCCATGGGTTTGATGATACTTGTGTCGATTTTCTGATGGTGTGGATGATGAGAAAGCTATGCTCTCGACTCGATCTTTTCCTACAAGATAATATTTTATTAGTATACAAAGCAAACACAATCTCAGTAAAACCCAAATTGAATTATTACTTGTGTCCAAGCCTCAGGGTTTCTAATTACTCATTCACAAATTACTTAACGAGGATTAAGGAAACTTGAAGCTTTGATATTGAAATCCATAATATGTTCTTAGGTAATTGATGTTGGAGTAGGATTAAAGAGGAAAATATTCCCCCAAAAGATAATCACTTGATGAACATTATAACAAGGGATTGGGTATGCAAAAATCATTTCTATAATACCAACTGTGAGAAAAAGAGTAAGTGGTAGAATGAGATCCTAGAACCTAATGATCTAATGTCTAGTTTTGAATAAAGGGTGTCAAACCAAAACTAACAAGGGTACTTCTGATGTGTGACCTATTATTGGGCCAATATTAAAGAGGGTTTCAAGGGAAACCCTTTTTTCAACTACAATTTTGGACAATGCACTTTTTTTTTGGGGGGGGGGGGTGGGGGGGGTAGGTACTTCAAACACCAAGGCAAGGATCATGAAAGTCCAAATTAGGGTATCAAAAGATAAGCTCCAAGGGAACTTCCTTCTACACATTTCTGACACAAAAATTGCTAACCTTTCAAAAACCCTTTCAAAGATATGCCCCAAAGGTGTCTTAGATCCAAGAGGAAGAAGCCCAAAAACAAGACCAAATTTAGGCAAGGTAGAACACTCAACAACCTATGACTAGGATACACACCAAAGGCAAATTGCTTGTGGGTGAGGAAATGGAAGGACATTTTCACCTTGAAAAAAAGGTGTTCTGTTCAATGTAGTTCTTCAAGCTTTGGACATCTACGGAGCAATCTTTAGGGGGTTCGTGTGTTGAAAGAAAAATTTGAAGCGTCTCCTTCAACTAGCCCTCTATAAATGGACAGTAGGTGCGAGATTGACAAGAGTAGGGGACACAAATGGCACTTTGTGACAGTAAAATGTGCAACATAATTCAATCTAATGACATTACACCAATGGCATTATTGGTGGAAGGCTTTAGGTTTCCAATAAACCTCATGAAAGAGCATGCCATATTTAGTGTAAGCACCTAAGCGTGAGACAACTCAAACCACTGGAAGAAATGAAATAATCAACCAAACGTATGAAAACATAAAAAATGTATGAGGTAAATACTAGTTTAAGTGCAGAAAGTGCTAGATTCAGTACCAGATGCAAGAGATGGAGTCCAATGTTCCAAATGAGGAGCCAGTGGTGGGAAAGCAAGAAACACTGGCATGGGTTGACCCAAGGTTCTGTAGCTCCAGCTACTTTGCACGCTCAACAATGAAATTGAAAACAATTTTTCATCTTAAAGTTAAGCCCATGTTGGTCAAAATTTTGACCAACACGGGCTTAGATTTAAAAAAATAATAATTTTTTCCTTCTACAATCCGACCAATCAAAACCTTATTAATTGATGGTCAAAATTTTTGGTCAAAAAATGACCTCAAATGTACTAGTGAGGACTCAATTCAGAAGAGTGAAAATCAATAGCTAGTTACTTGGTAGTTTTTCCCATATTGGATTTCCATGTTAAATCTAGTGTCTCTTGTGTTGATGTTATTTTATTTATGCATGCATGTTAAATCTTTGTGAATTCTTAAAGATCAATAATAAGTTAACATACATCTACTAAGTTACAACACTTTTATATGTGCCTACTGAGTAATAGTAGTAACTAGTTATTTAAGACATCTAAGGGATCTGTGGATTTATTTTTTTGGTAACTGATTCACCCCCCACCCCCAATCCCCCCCCCCTCTTACTTACTCCATCTATATTTCCAAAAATTGGTACCAGAGCATTTGGTGCTTGCAGGAAGGATTTCAAGGATCTAACCCAAAGATCAAGATGTCTTACAAGAGGGAAATTTCAAGGCTTAACAAGGATAACTTTTTAGCATGGCAAGGTCTCATGAAACTCCATCTAGCTTCCATTGGAGATATAAGATTGAAATATCTTAATGAAGCATATGTAACTCCTTCTGGTACACTATCTGTCAATGACATTTCTGAGAAGAAGACTCATAACACCATGATGATAGACATTGCATCTGCCCTAAGCTATGAAGAATTTGATCATGTCAAGGACTGCAAAACTACCTTTGAAATGTGGAACAAGATGAAGGATATCTATGGAGGTGATGATAATGTGAGAAGAGCCAAAGTAGAAAGTCTAAGAGGACAATTTGATTAGATGAGGATGAGAGAGAATGAAAACATTGCCAAATATGTTGAAAGAGTCAAAGTAGTCATCAGTGCAATCAAGGCTTCTAGAGGAGATATTGAGGAGGAAACAGTTGTAAGTAAAGTTCTTAGAACATTACTTTCCATTTATGCAATTAGAATTTTTGTAATTCAAGAAAGAAGATGTGAAGCAAATCATAAGATAAATTTAGAGGCCATAGTAGGAAGATTGACTGCATTTGAGCTAGATAACTATGACAACTATGTTCCATCTTTCAAGAACATTGAATCAGCATTTGAAGCCAAGCTTTCACTCAAAGAAAAAGGAAAGAAGATAAAGGATTCTTAGTCAAAAAGTGAAGAAGAATCAAAATAGAGTTCTGACAGTGATCTTGAGGTGGTTGAAGCTCTACTAGCAAGGAAATATTCTAGAGGCAAAGGAAAATACAAAAGTAAGGTTCCTCTAATCTATTTTTCATGTGAGGAAATTGGTCATATTACTGCTAGGTGCCCAAACAAGCAAAACAAGGATGAGAAGAAAGGTCACAAGTGTAATGGAAAGAAAGACTTCAAATCATTCAAGGACAAAGGTAAGAAAACATGTTTCATGGCTAAGGATTCTAATGATTCTAATGATGGTGAAGATGAAATTGTTTACATTGTTGTAAAAGATGAATTTGATAATGATGAGGAAGATAAGATGGTACTTATCTCTTATGTGAGAAAAAATGATACATAGATCATAGACAGTGGGGGGGGGGGGGTGGGGGGGTAGGTACTTCAAACACCAAGGCAAGGATCATGAAAGTCCAAATTAGGGCATCAAAAGATAACCTCCAAGGGAACTTCCTTCTACACATTTCTGACACAAAAATTGCTAACCTTTCAAAAACCCTTTCAAAGATATGCCCCAAAGGTGTCTTAGATCCAAGAGGAAGAAGCCCAAAAACAAGACCAAATTTAGGCAAGGTAGAACACTCAACAACCTATGACTAGGATACACACCAAAGGCAAATTTCCTGTGAGTGAGGAAATGGAAAGACATTTTCACCTTGAAAAAAAGGTGTTCTGTTCAATGTAGTTCTGCAAGCTTTGGACATCTACGGAGCAATCTTTAGGGGGTTCGTGTGTTGAAAGAAAAATTTGAAGCGTCTCCTTCAACTAGCCCTTTATAAATGGACAGTAGGTGCGAGATTGACAAGAGTAGGGGACACAAATGGCACTTTGTGACAGTAAAATGTGCAACATAATTCAATCTAATGACATTACACCAATGACATTATTGGTGGAAGGCTTTAGGTTTCCAATAAACCTCATGAAAGAGCATGCTATATTTAGTGTAAGCACCTAAGCGTGAGACAACTCAAACCACTAGAAGAAATGAAATAATCAACCAAACGTATGAAAACATAAAAAATGTATGAGGTAAATACTAGTTTAAGTGCAAAAAGTGCTAGATTCAGTACCAGATGCAAGAGATGGAGTCCAATGTTCCAAATGAGGAGCCAGTGGTGGGAAAGCAAGAAACACTGGCATGGGTTGACCCAAGGTTCTGTAGCTCCAGCTACTTTGCACGCTCAACAATGAAATTGAAAACAATTTTTCATCTTAAAGTTAAGCCCATGTTGGTCAAAATTTCGACCAACATGGGCTTAGATTTTAAAAAATAATAATTTTTTCCTTCTACAATCCGACCAATCAAAACCTTATTAATTGATGGTCAAAATTTTTGGTCAAAAAATGACCTCAAATGTACTAGTGAGGACTCAATTCAGAAGAGTGAAAATCAGTAGCTAGTTACTTGGTAGTTTTTCCCATATTGGATTTCCATGTTAAATCTGGTGTTCTTGTGTTGATGTTATTTTATTTATGCATGCATGTTAAATCTTTGTGAATTCTTAAAGATCAATAATAAGTTAACATACATCTACTAAGTTACAACACTTTTATATGTGCCTACTGAGTAATAGTAGTAACTAGTTATTTAAGACATCTAAGGGATCTGTGGATTTGTTTTTTTGGTAACTGATTCACCCCCCCCCCCCCCCCCCCCCCCCTCTCACTTACTCCATCTATATTTCCAAAAATTGGTACCAGAGCATTTGGTGCTTGCAGGAAGGATTTCAAGGATCTAACCCAAAGATCAAGATGTCTTACAAGAGGGAAATTTCAAGGCTTAACAAGGATAACTTTTTAGCATGGCAAGGTCTCATGAAACTCCATCTAGCTTCCATTAGAGATATAAGATTGAAATATCTTAATGAAGCATATGTAACTCCTTCTGGTACACTATCTATCAATGACATTTCTGAGAAGAAGACTCATAACACCATGATGATAGACATTGCATCTGCCCTAAGCTATGAAGAATTTGATCATGTCAAGGACTGCAAAACTACCTTTGAAATGTGGAACAAGATGAAGGATATCTATGGAGGTGATGATAATGTGAGAAGAGCCAAAGTAGAAAGTCTAAGAGGACAATTTGATTAGATGAGGATGAGAGAGAATGAAAACATTGCCAAATATGTTGAAAGAGTCAAAGTAGTCATCAGTGCAATCAAGGCTTCTAGAGGAGATATTGAGGAGGAAACAGTTGTAAGTAAAGTTCTTAGAACATTACTTTCCATTTATGCAATTAGAATTTTTGTAATTCAAGAAAGAAGATGTGAAGCAAATCATAAGATAAATTTAGAGGCCATAGTAGGAAGATTGACTGCATTTGAGCTAGATAACTATGACAACTATGTTCCATCTTTCAAGAACATTGAATCAGCATTTGAAGCCAAGCTTTCACTCAAAGAAAAAGGAAAGAAGATAAAGGATTCTTAATCAAAAAGTGAAGAAGAATCAAAATAGAGTTCTGACAGTGATCTTGAGGTGGTTGAAGCTCTACTAGCAAGGAAATATTCTAGAGGCAAAGGAAAATACAAAAGTAAGGTTCCTCTAATCTATTTTTCATGTGAGGAAATTGGTCATATTACTGCTAGGTGCCCAAACAAGAAAAACAAGGATGAGAAGAAAGGTCACAAGTGTAATGGAAAGAAAGACTTCAAATCATTCAAGGACAAAGGTAAGAAAACATGTTTCATGGCTAAGGATTCTAATGATTCTAATGATGGTGAAGATGAAATTGTTTACATTGTTGTAAAAGATGAATTTGATAATGATGAGGAAGATAAGATGGTACTTATCTCTTATGTGAGAAAAAATGATACATAGATCATAGACAGTGGTTGTTCACATCATGACTGGTGACAAACTGAACATTTTGAAGACTATGATGGTGGTAGTGTGAGGTTTGGTAATAATGAACCTTGTTGCATAAAAGGAAGAGGAAGAATCTCACTAACCAAAGATCTTGTATGTGATAATGTCTATTATTTTGAAGGACTAAAACACAATCTGTTGAGTGTGGCATAGCTAATCAATATTAGATTCAAGGTGGAATTCATGCATGGAAAAGCAAGATTGCTGGATGACAAGGGAAATCTGATTGGATTAGGCATACAAACAAAAGGTAACTTGTTCTATCTTGAACTTGGTGAATTTTCATGTTTTATTGCTCAAGTTGATGAAAGTTGGTTATGGCACAGAAGGTTATGTCATGTGAATTTTGATAACCTGTTGAAAATAAGTAAATTCAGGAAAGTAAGAGGCATTCTTAGTATAAAGAAACCTAAGGTTGGTCTATGCAAGAATTGTCAGGTTGGTAAGCTGAGAAAGACTAGCTTTAAAAGTAAGAGCTCTCAATCTGAAGAAGTTTTAGAAATTGTGCATACTAATTTGTGTGGACCCATTGGAATTGAAAGCTATACTAGAGAAAAATTCTTCATTCTTTTTGTTGATGGTTACTCTAGAATAATGACTATCATGTATCTAAGAGAGAAATTAGAAGCATTTGAGAATTTCAAAGGGTATTTGGCCATAGTAGAGAAGGAAACAAGGAAAAGATTGAAATGCTTGAGGTTAGACATAGGTGGTGAATTCATCTTCCATGAGTTCAATAATTTTTGCATTGAAAGGGGAATCAAAAGATAGGTATCAGCCCCTGGAACTCTTGAAAAAAATGGAATAGCAAAAAGGAGAAATAGATCTATCATGGACTGTGCAAGAACTTTAATGATTGAAAAGAAAATTGCTATCAAATACTAGAAGGAAGCTATCAGCACTACAATTCATACCTTAAATAGAGTATAGCTGAAGAAGGACTCATTCAAAACCCCTTATGAGTTGTGGTATGGCTATAAAACTAATGTAAGTTACTTAAAAATATTTGGAAGTAAATGTTATATTTTGAAATTTTGATGTGAAGGGTGATGATGGTATATTTTTTGGATATTTTTGCAAGAGTAAAGCATATAGATGTTTGAATTTATCTACTCACAAAGTCATAGAAAGTGCACATGTGAAAGTTGATGAGTTTTTAGAAAGGACTAAAGAAGAAAGTTAAAAGGAACCAAAATTAAGATTATAGGAGATTTGTTTTCATTGAACTTAATATAGTGCCAGATACATCTATCAATCAGGAATCTTCTACTCTCGAGTCTTCAATCACTGAGTTGCAAGAAGTTTAAACTGAGTTGCAGGAACTTGAGTCACATTCAGATGGTACTAAGCTAATGCCTATCAAGTCTAAAGGACTTGAGCAATAGACAGATCAACCAGAGCTAGAGACTAAAATTCAAAATGAAGACAATAGAACTTAGTCAAAAGGCAAGGAACCTATGTTGGCATAGTATGTCAGGAGATATCATGCATCAAATTAGACTATTAGAGACAAATTTGAAGGTACCATGACAAGAAGTAAGCTAAAAGGTACTTGTTTACTTGTTGATTTTGAAACTAGAAATTTCAAAGATCCATTAGAAAATGAGAGTTGGATTGAGGCTATGAATGAAGAGATAGAGAAAATAGAGAAGAACAAAACATGGACTCTTGTACTAGGCCTAAAGATAAAAGTGTGACTGGAACTAAGTGGGTATTTAGAAATAATTTGAATGAAGATGGTAAGGTATCAAGAAACAAAGCTAGATTGGTATGTACAAGCTACTCTCAAGAAGAAGGAATAGACTATGGAGAGACTTTTGCTCTTGTTACAAGATTGGAAGGTGTCAGGACCTTACTTGCATATACTACATACAAAGGATTTAAAGTATATTAGATGGATGTTAAATCTACATTTCTTAATGGTATTCTAGATGAAGAAGTTTACGTTGGGAAACCTAAAGGTTTTGTTGATCTAGACAAGGACATGGTCTACAAATTACACAAAGCATTGTATGGTTTGAAACAAGCCCCTAGAGCATGGTATGAAAGATTGCATAACTATCTTATTCAGATTGGTTTTCATTGAACTAATGATAACAGTAGCTTGTATATCAAGGAAGGACCAGATAATAAGATTTTTTTGGAATAAATATTTGTGGATGACACTTTGTTTAGAGGAAATGATGATTTATGCAAAGAATTTTTAGAGTAAATGAACAAAGAATTTGAGATGTCAATGTTTGGTCAGATCAAATTCTTTGTTGGTCTTCAAATTCAGTAGAGTAAGAATGGTATCTACATCACTCAATCTAAATACATCAAGGAGATACTCAAAAATTTTGGTATGGAAGATTGCAAACCAATTGGGACTCCCATGTGTACTAGACTAAAGCTTACCAAGGATGATGAATCAAAAGAGGTAGATAAAAAATATATAGATCAATGATTGAAAAGCTGCAGTATGTAGTTCATACAAGCCTCGATATTACTCTTGCACTTGGGATTGTAGAAAGATTTTTAGCAAAACCAAGAGAAAATCCCATGATGGCAATCAAAAGGATCATGAGATACTTGAAAGGTACTAAATATTATGGATTATGGTACAAATTTGGAGGTAATCTAGATTTAAAAGTGTTTACTGATGCAAATTGGGCAAGAAACATTAATGATAGAAAGAATACAAGTAGAGGATCATTGTTTCTTGGAAAGAGGTTGGTTTCTTGGACAAGCACAAAGAAAAATTGCACATCCCAATCCATAGCAGAAGCAGAGTATGTTGCAGCAGAAGTGAAATGTTCTAATATTGTTTGGTTCAAACAATTATTGGAAGGCATGAAGATGGAAATCAAAGAACCTTTGGTTATGTTTTGTGACAATAAAACTATAATCAACATATCTAAAAATCTAGTAATGCACTCAAAAACCAAGCACATTGCAATAAAATATCATTTTGTCAAAGAATTGGTGTAGAATAAAGAGATCAGATCGGAATATGTCCATACAAAAGAACAAATTGCTGACATATTCACCAAGCCATTACCTAAGGATGCATTCTTGTATCTAAGAGGTAAGTTAGGGGTCATTCTCCTATTTGAAGCTCACTAAAATGAAGTTTTAGTGATGCATTAATAGGTATCAAGTTGAAAATCTATCAGTTGATGCAGCATAGTTATGGAAACATTGCATATGAATCAGTACTCAAGGTACATTGCTATTCATTTGGTTTGTGTTGTCTTTGGCATGTGTTGTCATAGAGGGAGAGTGTATCGTCATATCTTTCTAAAATTTGAATTTTTTTGTGGAGAGTTTGCTATTTGAAAAGAAGCTATGTAATTCCTTCATAGAGGGAGATAATTGTATTTGAAAAGTTTGTAGCAATAAAATGTATGATGGAAAAATATTCTATCAGAAAAAGACTTGTTCTCAAATTTCATCTGCTATGACATGTTGTGTTGCCATCAATGTCAAAGAGGGAGATTGTTGGATACAATTGTTCAATTGTGTGTTGTCTTAAATTTTACACAAATGTCAAATAAGTTATTAGACAGAGTCTACTGAGCTCAATTGGTCAGCAAACTAAATTACAGAGTCTACCGAGCATTCCTAAAAGGTACTCTATGAAAATAGTGTCTACTGAGCTCACTTGGGCATCAAATGTTTTTGTGGTAGAAGTTAGTTTCTACCAAGCTCGCAAGGTCAGCAAAGGAAAGTTAGTGTTTATCAATTTCACTTGGTCTCCAAAGGATTTTGTAGAATTCACAGTGTTTACCAAGCTTCACTTGGTTAGCACTGGAAATCATTTATGGAGTAGTGTTTACCGAGCAAGGTCGTCCAATGAAGGATTTCATTGTTTTGGGAAATAAAGTTTAATTGTTTCATGTAATGATTGTAGCTGACTAATGTAATAATTATTGGTAATTGTAACTTGTAAATGAGTCAACTTGATAATTTGTTAGGTATAAATAAAAGGTCAACTTGTGAATTCTAAAGTGTGTAATGAGCGAGCATGCAAGTGAGTTGATTGTGTTAATTGTGTAAAGAGGAAAGTGTGAGCAAATTTTGAAGAAGGATCAAATATCCTTGAGGAGTAGCAAAGCTGTATTCAATTAGAGAGGATCTAGTGAAGCAGAACAAAGATCTATATTAGCAAAGTTTAGTTGCATCTCATTTAAGTCAACTCATTGTTACTTTCTCACAATTGTAGTAGTGATTTCTAAATCTCCTAATAGAGTTGGTTTAACAACCATTTTTTAAATCCTCTAACAAGGTGGATAGTTCTATTGAAATGTTCTAAAGTCCTCTAGCAAGGCCACTCCTAGGAGTGTGATTAAATCCTCTAACAAGGTCACACCTAACAATGTGATTTGTAACCTTTAATAGGGTTGGATCCTAACAGGGCTCACTTCAAAAGAGTGAAAATCAGTAGCTAGTTACTTGGTGATTTTTCCCATATTGGGTTTCCATGTTAAATTTGGTGTTTCTTGTGTTGATGTTATTTTTTTTATGCATGCATGTTAAATCTTTGTGAATGCTTAAAGATTAGTAATCAGTTAACATACATCTACCAAGTTACAACACTTTTCTATGTGGCTACCAAGTGATAGCAGTAACTCATTATTTAAGACATCTAAGGGATCTGTGGATTTGTTTTTGTGGTAACTGATTCACCCCCCCTCTTAGTTACTCCATCTATATTTCCAACAAATATATGTGTCAACTTGATGAATGGCCTTGTGTGTAATTTAATCAATTTTTAATTTCCTACATTTAACTTGTTTCTAAGTGTAAAGTGGGTAATAATAAGCATAGAAGAAAGAATAAGAAAAATAACTAGTTTTTCAAATGAAATTGATTCACCATCCCCCCTCTCAATACTGGCTAGGACCAATAATTGGTATCAGAACTTGGATTCCTATTGCAATAACTCTAATTGTTGGAAATATAAGAGGAGTAACTGAGAGGGGAGTTGTGAATCAATTACTACAAAAATAAATCCCAGATCCCTTTTGATGTTAGTAAAAAATGCAAACAAATAATTGAATACTGATGAATCTTGATAAACATACAAAGTGTTGTAACTTAGTAGTAACTTGATTAGCTTAGTAAAATATTAACATAAGAACCATTAGATGTTATTTGTGATTACTATTACTTTAACATAGTTACAAACACATAAGTAAATAGCATAAACACATTTGATGCTAGAATTTAATGTGGAAACCCAATTTGGTTAAAACTACCAATAGCAACTAGTTACTAATTTTCACTCTTCTAAAGTGAGCCCTATTAGGAGCCAACTCTGTTAAAGGTTACAAAACACATTGTTAGGTGTGACCCTATTAAAGAATTTAATCACCTTGTTAGGAGTGGCCTGGTTAGAGGTCTTGAAAGAAATTTAATAGAATTGCCACCTTGTTAGAAGATTTCCAAATAGCTATTAAGCCAACTCTGTTAAGAGATTTAGATCACTACTACAATGGTTAGAGAGTAACAATAAAATGACCTGATTTGAATGTAATTAATTGCTAATTTTAGATCTCTATTCTAACTTGTACTTGATCCTTTCTAATTGAATATAACTTTTTTGCACCACAAGGATATTTTGCTTGTCCTTCAAATTAGCTTATTTTGCTTACCAATAGATCTTCAATCACATCACCATAGTTCACATATTTTCTTGCACTCACAGTTGCACACTTTGAAATCACAACTTGACCTTATACTTATACCTTCCAATTAATCAATTTAGCTTAAATACAACTTACAATAATCAATATTTATCACCTTAGTCAGTTGGAATCAATAGATAGATCAATTAAACTTAATACAACAAGATAGGAAAATCCTTTGCTAGCTGACCCTGCTTGGTAGAAACTAATTTTGAAGCAATTTCCTTTGTTAACCAACAGATCTGCTTGGTTAACACTTCAAGCATATGAAAATCCTTTGGCAACCAAGTGAGCTTAGTTAGCACTAGTTCCATCCAACTTTCCTTTGTTGATCGCTTTCTACAGCTTTTC